>CM058041.1:44859031-45365249 GCA_030169165.1 Centaurea solstitialis | reverse complement strand
TGATGTGTCATGAGTAAGTTCATTCTTTATTTTTATCATATTGTTCACATAGGAAAATTCAAATTTATATATATGCTCTAAAATTTAGTTGGTTTATGATTTTTTTAATGTTTTTGTTTATTTTGTTTCATATAACCAATCACTATTAAAATAGTTTCAATATTAATAAATAGTTGATTAATAGACAAATTAGTTTTTAATAATGGTTAAAATGTAGGGACTATGGTAGTTTTATAAAGGAAAAGTTATGGATCCTCAACATAGATTATTTAGCTAGGGACTGACTCCAAAATTAACATTAAAATAATAAGAGTGAATTACACGGATGTGTCATGTGGTTTGTTCAAATTTTGAATTCGGTTCCAAAAGCAAACTGTTTATGCAAAAAATTACACAAATTACGTCGTAAGATAAGTTGTGAGGCTAATCCGTCGAAAGTAAGAATCTAACTTGGTAAACACACAAACAAATAAACAAAAATGAACACAAGAGATTGATGACGCAGGAAAAACCTCAATGTCGAGGAAAAAACCTGCGGCCGACTAAGATATAGTCGACGTTGTACTATGTATCACCAAGCAGGGGTGATGTCCTTGAATTTTACAATATCGGTCGTACGATTACAATAGAAATGACAATTCGATCAATGGTAAATTACAAAGATTTGCGTAGGAATTGGAGAGAAAGTAAGAGCAGCTTGGAATTAATCAGATCTCCTCAAATGAGAGCTTCAGGTGTCTTTTATAGTTGATTTTGCAGCAACGGTCGTCAATAATAGCTCATTAATGACAACGGTTGTAACTGTCGCGGGAATCCTGGTCGTAACGGTTGAGTATTAATTAGATGTGTATCTTGGCCTTTAATGATGATTTAGTCTTCGATAACGGTCGATCACCTGTTACAAGAAAACAGACTAAGGAAAAATATGACCGTTAGTAGATAACTGATAACTGTCGTACGTTATCTTATGAGAATCGTACGATACTTGCTGGAGTAATCGTTCGACGAATCCGTTATGACGTTCGGTGGTGTTATGCGGATGTTCGACGGAACTTTAGGCTTGTCTTAGGACCTTATCTTAATACAGGACTAGGGTCCAATAAGATATCTCACGATTTTATGTTGTCGTCGTACGATGGTAAATTTTTACCTAAACAGTTTGCCCCCAAGATTTAGAAAAATATTTGCAATTGATTTTTCTGAATCTTCTAATCGTGTCGAGGTCTGATCGAACGTCGAATGAATTGTTTAGAATGTAGTCGAATACCAAACGGTTCGAATGACGCAGCCTGATGACGTCGTTTACAGCTGTCGATTCGATGGTTTTCTCTGGACGCGTGTCGTAATCTGATTGGACCTTAATTACTTTGGAGGAGAATTCGGTTACCATAAAAGGTTTAATTTTAATTGTGGAATGTTAATCTCTTCCAATTTTCTTCCGATTTCCGAATTCTTCCAATCGTAATCCAATCCGATCTTTATTCCTCTATCTTCGGCAAGGATCTTGATCCCAAGTTATTATAAGGTATTCTCTTCTTTCCCATTGTTGATACGTTTGAGGTTTAGCTAGGACGTTTTTGCAAGATAGTTTAGAGGGTTTTGAATCTTCAATGTCGATCGAAGTTGCAAGTACGATTACCGATAGCTCGGATGTCCAATCTTTCCGGGATTTAGCAGGTCTTCCTGAGGGGATTGAGACTAGGCTGGCTAAACACGTCCGTCCGGCGGATGCCCCAGCAGGGTTTTTTGCCCTTTTTGAATATCCATTCCGAGTTGGGTTTCGATGGCCTTTCACGTTCCTCGCCAGGTCCCTTATGAATAGGTTTAGCATATCTCCTGGCCAACTGATGCCTCAAGTTTGGAGAATCCTTTGGGTGATCGAGAAGGTTACCAAGGATTGGGATCGTCCTGCCTTCACCGTCGAGGATTTACTTACGGCTTACACTATGACGCCCTTCCCTTATAACCGATATAGGTTGTATCCTAAGGGGAGAAGGAACGCGATGCTGGTTCACGGCTTGCAGGTGAATGATCGCGGATGGAAATCCCGATACATCTTCATTCGTTCTTCGACGGTCGAAGGGGATTGGATTGTTCCGGAATGGAACTCATTAGGTATAGGTTTTTTCATTTGTTTTGCTCATTTATATGTAGTTTTTGTAGTATCTGACAATGATCGTTTGCATTTTACAGAAATCGATCTTAAGTTCGAGGCCACTCCTGAGTCTACTGAAGTCGTAGAGCACTTTTTGTCTTTCGGAACTGTCGCACGTTCTTATACGACACAGAGAGCAGGGGACGATCAAGACGTTGAGGAGGTTGAAGTCCAGGAAATTTCAGCGGAAGATATGGAAGGTACTTCGTCATGACAAGTCTTAGTTGTACGATTTCTTGTTATCATATTGTTGATGTGTTTTTTCTTTTTGTGTCGTAGGTCAGAAGAGTAATAGGAGAGCTGAACAACTGGAGGCAGCCAAGAGGGCTAAAAACAAAAGGAAAGCCCTAGAGGCTAAACAAGCCTCGACGAAGAAGCTCAGGTCGAACTTGTCTGAAAGGTCGGCCTTTGTCGAAGGAAAAAGTCCATCCAAGGATGCTGCGCGCAAGGCGAAGGATGTGACTGAGGCTTCTCCGTTGAGTTTTGTCCCTCCGGAGATTGAATTGAAGAAAGCTGATGTGGTGAAGACGTCCCAAAGAACGCCAAAGGACAAGGGTGTTGGAAGTAGTTCTGGTCCTACGACTATGAACATAAAACTTCCTCAGGACTTTTTGTCGAATGACACCATTAATACCGACAACCTTTTTCCTGCGATTTCTCAGTTCCTTCTCCCATCACAAATGGAGCATATGAAGGATATGTCAATCGAGGATATCCATGCCTTGGTGACTGGTCTCTCCTTCTTGGTAAGTAATGTCGTACGTTTTATATTCCTGACTATGATCATACGATCTAATCTTTCCTTTTTGTTTTGTAGGGCCTTCAGGCGAGTCTTGGTCTCCATACCGGTATGGAGGAGATCAAGAGAGAGCTGACGCTTAGTAAGTCTGTTGCAGCCAAGGCCCGCAAAGACTTGGAGAAAGCCAACAACAAGGTCTTCAAGATGGTTGATGAGATCAAGGCAAAGCAGGTCCTTGTCGAGGATCTTCAGTCGAAGTTAGAGGAAGAAGAGCTCATTAAGAACGAGCAGCGCGGACGTCTGAAGTCTGATGTCGACCAAGTCAAAGAGCTTCAGAAGGAAGTTGCCCGTCTTCGTGAAGAGAGGGCTAAGGCTGATGAAATTTCGTCCTCGGAGATCCAAGATCTGAAGGATGAAGTGGCTTTGACCAGGTTGGTCGCGCGTGCTGCTCTCCTCCGTCGTGTGGTCGCGGGTACTTTTACCCTCGACATGGCGAAGGCTGAGGTTGAAGCCTTTAAGGATCAGATGGGATCCGAGGAAGATCTAGATGCTGATGACTTGAAGGACCTCGATGAAGGTGCAGCGGAAGAAGATAAGACGTTGGAAGAGCCTCAGGTTGCGGGTTCTGGGGAGGAGGTCATGCAAATAATGACTTCTGAATCCGTTCCTGTGACCGAGGTCGAGAAGGTTCTTACTGAGGCTGACTTTCCTTGGTTTATATGTTTAAGACAATTTTTGTAATCGTACGACGCCGTTTTTGGCAGTTTAAACATTGTTTGGCTTATAATATTTTACTTTATCTTGCGTTATTCTGGGTTTATATTTTGTTTTGTCGTGCGACTTTAGGCCTTAGAATAATTTAGAAACGTTTCTTTGTTGTTTTACTCTTAAATTGAGCAATCGTGCGACTAGAGTTTAGTCTTGCGCTCGTGCGATAGCTTCGTGCGTTTAAAGCAATCGTGCGATTCAAGCCTTTGTCTTGCGATTCATGTGATATTCATGCGATCAGAGCATCTAGGTTATAATTCATGCGATTAGAGCATCTTACTTGCGTTTTCGTGCGATAATCGTGCGATACTTGCGTTGGTCGTGAGATTCCTGCAAAGAGTTTAGCTAAGGGGTGGCCATTGGCTTGGCCAACGGCGCTCCGACGCCCAAGTTAGTATTTTGATAAAGTAGATAATCAAAATGAAAAAAGGATTAGAAGTAGTACCTTTTCAAGTGCGTTGCATTCCAGCTACGTGGGATTTCCTTACCATCCATGGTCGTAAGTCGATAGGCTCCGTTTCCAATAACTTTGGAAATCCTGTATGGTCCTTCCCATTTGATGGAAAGTTTTCCGGCGTTTGTCTCTTGTGTGTTTTGGAACACATGTCGTAGGACATAATCTCCTACTTGGAAGATTTTGGCTTTCACTTTTTTGTTGAAATGTCGTTCGATTATTCCTTTTTGGGAAGCCATTCGTTGTAGAGCTGTTTCTCTTAATCCTTCCAAGGCATCCAAATCGTAAGATAGGTCTATAGCATTCTGTTCAATTGTTCGATGCCTTGCTGTAGGAATGTAGGATTCGATTGGTAAGACTGCCTCGCATCCGTACACCAAAGAGAATGGAGTTTGTCCTGTCGAAGATCTGGGAGTCGTACGATTTGCCCATAGTACTGAAGGCAATTCTTCGACCCACCTTCCTTTTGCTTCTTTAAGCCTCTTTCGTAAGTTATTGATAATAACTTTGTTACTCGACTCAGCTAGGCCATTTGATTGTGGATATCTTGGAGTGGATGTTATGAGCTTGATTCCTCTTTCGTCGCAGAACTTGCGGGTTTTTTCACTTATGAATTGTGCACCATTGTCGCACATTATCTCTGAGAGTACTCCGAATCTGTAAATAATGTTAGTCTGGATGAAGGAAATGGCTTCCTTATCCCTGATTTGTGAAATGCGGCAGCTTCGATCCATTTTGAAAAATAATCCGTAAGAACAAGTAAGAACACCTTCTGTCCTGGAGCAGGTGGGAGTTTTCCCACGATGTCCATTCCCCATCGCATGAATGGCCAAGGGATTAAGACAGAGTGCAATGGTTCGGAAGGTCGATGGATCATACCCGAGTGTTTCTGACATGCGTCACATTTCTGGACGTACCTTATTGCGTCTTCTCTTAAGGTTGGCCAATAGTAACCTTGTCGAGAGATCCGATTGGCAAGGCTTCTGCCTCCAGAATGGTTTCCACACTCTCCGTCGTGCATCTCTTGGAGGATTTTGTTTATTTGACTTGGATCTGAGATGCATCGTAGGATCAACCCTGAGATGCACCTTCGATATAATTGATTTTCAACGATGGTATAATGAGAAGCCTTGATCTTTACTTTTCGAGCTTCCATTTTATCTTCGGGAAGACGGTCATACTTAAGATAGTTCCAGATGTCGAGCGACCAATTGTACACTTCTTCATTCATGAACATTTCCTCTTTGTTTTCGATCGTTGGTGTCATGAGATGAAGTATAGGTATATTTTCCAGGGATGGATCGTTGAATGCGGATCCCAAGTTGGCTAAAGCGTCGGCTTGCATGTTCAGATCTCTCGGAATCTGTTTTATCGAAAACGATTCGAATCGTGCGATTCGTTCTTTAGTTGCTTGGAGATACATCATCATCTTCGAGTCTTTTGCTTGGAATTCTCCATTTACTTGGTTCGTGACTAATAGAGAGTCACTTCGTACATGCAGTTGTTTTGCCCCCAGTTTATGGGCTATATCCAATCCTGCGATCAAAGCTTCATATTCTGCCTCGTTGTTCGTTGCTTTGAAGTCGCATCGTATGGAGTATACTATGTTGCCCCATGTGATGGTTTTAAGACAACTCCCAGTCCTGATCCTCGTACGTTCGAGGATCCATCTACGTGCAAAATCCAAGGCTTGTTGTCTTGAAGCATCACATTATTTACTTCGTCGTACGTCGGAGGTTCTATCTCTGGACTGAATTCAGCTACGAAGTCTGCAAGTACCTGTGATTTTATTGCCGTCTTGGGTTTGAATTCGATGTCAAACCCACTTAGGTATATGCTCCACTTTGCTAGTCGTCCTGTAAGCTCAGGCTTTCGAAGTACAGTCTTGAGTGGATAGTTTGTTACGACAATAATATGATGAGACTCGAAATAATGCCTTAGCTTTTTCGCAGCAGTAACTAAACCCAGAAGTAATTTTTCCATCGAAGTGTACCTGGTCTCTGCGTCGAGGAAAGATTTACTTACGTAGTAGATGGGACGTTGTTGCTGATCTTCCTCTCGTACGACTACTGCGCTTACGGCATTATTGCTTATAGCCAGATACAAATACAAGCTTTCTCCTTCGTTTGGCTTCGTTAACAGTGGTGGGGACATCATGTATTGTTTCAATTCTTGCAGAGCTTTTTCGTGTGCTTCGGTCCAGTTGAACCCATGGTTTTTTCGCAGGACGTTGTAGAATAAATGACATTTGTCAGACGACCTGGAGATGAACCTGTTTAAAGCTGCGACACGACCTGTCAATTTTTGAACCTCTTTCACATTTCTGGGTGATTGTATTTCCAAGATTGCTTTTATCTGTTTTGGACTTGCTTCGATCCCTCGTCGTGTGACCATGTATCCAAGGAACTTTCCAGCTCGTACGCCGAAGGAGCATTTGGTTGGATTGAGCTTCATCTTATACTGTCGTAGTATGTCGAATGATTGTTGTAGATGTTGTATGTGATCGTTCGATTTTGCAGATTTGACCAACATGTCGTCAATGTAAACTTCCATCGTACGTCTTAGATGTTCCTTGAACATCCTGTTGACCAGTCGTTGATATGTCGATCCTGCGTTCTTTAAACCGAAGGGCATTACTTTGTAGCAATAGATTCCCTTATCTGTCATGAATGCCGTCTTCTCTTGATCGTCCGTATGCATCAGGATTTGGTTGTATCCTGAATATACGTCCATAAATGTCAAGAGTTCGTGACCTGCTGTTGCGTCGACCATTGCATCTATGTGCGGAAGAGGGAATGGATCTTTTGGGCAAGCTTTGTTCAAATCTGTGAAGTCAATACACACTCGCCATTTTCCATTCTTCTTTTGCACGACCACGACGTTCGCAAGCCAGTCCGGGTATTTGACTTCTCTAATTTTTCCGGTCTTGAGTAGATTATCAACTTCGTCGTTGATAACTTTATTGCGCTCAGGTGCGAACTTACGACGCTTTTGTTTTATCGGCTTGAAGGTTGGATCCACATTTAGTTTATGCGAGATGATATCTGGATCAATTCCCACCATATCTTCGTGCGTCCAAGCGAAGCAGTCGGAGTGTTCCTGCAAAAAAGATATGATACTATTTTTTATGTCAGAAGGTAGGGTTGCCCCCACGAATACCTTTCGATCAGGATGCTTTGGGTCGAGGACGACTTCTTCTAGTTGAAGGTCATCGTACGACTAGACTGCATCCTGGTTCTGTAATTGCTAGATGGTCTGCGGCTTCGTTTTCATAGTGATCTTGTAGCATTCACGTGCGATCTTCTTTTCACTCACGATCTCTTGCACACCCCAAGGTGATGGGAATTTGACCTTCTGGTGGTATGTCGAGGGAACGGCTTTCATGTCGTGGATCCATGGTCTTCCGAGTATGGCGTTATAAGCGGATCGACAATCTATCACATTGAACTTGATTTGTTTATTAATGCCTTTAGCAAATACTGGCAATACTATTTCTCCGAGTGTATTCGTCGTATCTCCATTGAATCCGATCAATGTGGTAGTTCGTCGTACGATGTTTGATCTGTCAATTCCCATAATCTTCAAGGTGTCGGCAAAGATGACATTGTCAGAACTACCACCATCAATGAGGATTCTCTTCGTCAAGCAGTTCCCGATGGTTAATTGAATGACCAGCGCGTCGTGATGTCTTGGATCAGTTTCCGAGAGGTCGTCTTGGTCGAACGTTATCTTCGACGCGTCGAGTTCTTTCTCGGTTACTGACTTACATTCATTTGGAATTGGTTGTCCTTCTGGACCTTCTCGTGCGTGTCTCTTGGCTGCTGAATAGGTCAAACCACAGACTTCTGATCCACCAGTGATACAATTTACGACTTTTGTGTGTACTGGCGACGCATGTCTCTTTTCTTCGTCGGGAAGGATGTCTTTCAAATGACCTTTCGATTTCAAATAGGAAACCTCTTTCTTCAGGCTGATGCATTCAGTCGTCGTATGTCCATGATCACTATGGAAGTCGCACCATTTGGATTGATCTTTGTCTTTGTTAGGAACTTCCGGCTTCTTCGGCCATCGTATGTTTCTGTCGAGCTTGCATAGGGCGTCAACTAGCTCCTTAGCTGTACCTGCAAAATTGTAAGTAGATAATTCTGGATATCTAGTTTTACCTGAACCACGGGTCGAACGATTATTGGTCTCTTGTCGAGAGTTTCCAATTTTGTTCACCCTCTTTTGTTTGAATTCATGCTTTTGAGGACCAAGAGCCTTCTTGTCGTTTGAATGTTTGCGTCGAAAGATAGCATCGTCTTCAATTCTCATGTGCGCAAGTGTTCGAGCTCGTACGTCGTCGAAGTTTTCGGGTGGATACTTGGTAAGATCCAAGTATAGTCCTGATGAGTCGTCCAATCCGCGTTTGTAGGCTTCAATTGCAGTCTTGATGTCGCAGTTCTTGACTTCGATCATTTCTGCATTAAATCTGTTAAAATAATCACGGATAGTCTCACCAGAGTTTTGTACGACATAGTATAGATCACTGGTCTGTTTCTCCATCTTGCGACTGCTTGCAAATTGTCGTGTGAACTGGTTTACTAGCTCGGACCACGATGTGATGCTCTTGGGTTTTAAGTTGATCAACCATTGTAGAGCCGCTCCTGTAAGTGTAGATCTAAAACTCTTGCACATGCAGATTTCTTGAAATTGTGCTGGAATCGGGACTGTCCATACAAGTTGCTTGTATTGTGCGACGTGTTCAACGGGGTCTGTGATTCCAGAGTATTTTGGCGTGAATGCTGGGATGTTGTATTTTTTAGGAATGTCGACAAGGGCAATCTCATCAACATATGGCGAAGCTTGAAATCCAGTCTTTGGCTCGACGTCGACCGGTACTGCGGCTCCAGGTAATTTTGCAAGTAATGCTAACATCTTTTGATTTTGTTCCTCTAGCATCTTTAGTCGTGCGTCCATAGGATCGCTCGTAGGTATCGGGTTAAATGGAAAGAAACCGTTGGAGGTTCCAACGTCGGGCTGTATGGTAGTATGGACAGTAGGATGGGCCATTGTTGGTATATGTTCGGGCATTGATTGCGATGAGCTAACAAAAGGCCGAAAAGTAAAGAATGGGGAACTTTGCGGTATTGAAGGTCGCACAAAGTTTGATTGGAAGTTTATTCTAGGTGGAGGCGGCGGTGGGAAATTAATCAAAGGAGGTGGCATGTTTACTCCAGGAGGTGGTGGCGGTGGTAGATCAAACGAAGGTCGTGGTATTGGCACTGAGAGAGGAAGCGAAGTGATTGTGGTAGCGATTGAGGTTGTCGTAGCATTTGAAGCTCGAAGTCGTGCAAGTTCCTCGTTAGCTTGCACAGTTTGTTGGTTTAATTGCCGGATTTGCTCTTGGGCAGCAGCAAGTTGTTGTTGCAGTGATGTCTCATGTTGGTCACCCATATTCCTGCAAATAAGTGCTCAAAGAGACTCGAGAAAAAATATTAGTAGACAAGCGCCTTTACCAAATGAGATTTTCTTAAGACGGGGCCCCACGGTGGGCGCCAAATTGTTTATGCAAAAAATTACACAAATTACGTCGTAAGATAAGTTGTGAGGCTAATCCATCGAAAGTAAGAATCTAACTTGGTAAACACACAAACAAATAAACAAAAATGAACACAAGAGATTGATGACGCAGGAAAAACCTCAATGTCGAGGAAAAAACCTGCGGCCGACTAAGATATAGTCGACGTTGTACTATGTATCACCAAGCAGGGGTGATGTCCTTGAATTTTACAATATCGGTCGTACGATTACAATAGAAATGACAATTCGATCAATGGTAAATTATAAAGATTTGCGTAGGAATTGGAGAGAAAGTAAGAGCAGCTTGGAATTAATCAGATCTCCTCAAATGAGAGCTTCAGGTGTCTTTTATAGTTGATTTTGCAGCAACGGTCGTCAATAATAGCTCATTAATGACAACGGTTGTAACTGTCGCGGGAATCCTGGTCGTAACGGTTGAGTATTAATTAGATGTGTATCTTGGCCTTCAATGATGATTTAGTCTTCGATAACGGTCGATCACCTGTTACAAGAAAACAGACTAAGGAAAAATATGACCGTTTGTAGATAACTGATAACTGTCGTACGTTATCTTATGAGAATCGTACGACACTTGCTGGAGTAATCGTTCGACGAATCCGTTATGACGTTCGGTGGTGTTATGCGGATGTTCGACGGAACTTTAGGCTTGTCTTAGGACCTTATCTTAATACAGGACTAGGGTCCAATAAGATATCTCACGATTTTATGTTGTCGTCGTAGGATGGTAAATTTTTACCTAAACAGTTTGCCCCCAAGATTTAGAAAAATATTTGCAATTGATTTTTCTGAATCTTCTAATCGTGTCGAGGTCTGATCGAACGTCGAATGAATTGTTTAGAATGTAGTCGAATACCAAACGGTTCGAATGACGCAGCCTGATGACGTCGTTTACAGCTGTCGATTCGATGGTTTTCTCTGGACGCCTGTCGTAATCTGATTGGACCTTAATTACTTGGAGGAGAATTCGGTTACCATAAAAGGTTTAATTTTAATTGTGGAATGTTAATCTCTTCCAATTTTCTTCCGATTTCCGAATTCTTCCAATCGTAATCAATTCCGATCTTCAACTTTCCTTTCTTCGGCAAGAATTTGATAAGGTAAATTACTCCTCCTTTTCATGCGTCTGAAGTCTTTAGCGAGGAAGAATACTAGTAGTCTAGAAATTCTTAATTTTAAGCGTTTGCGGAGTAGTCTAGGTCGTTTGGAGTGTTCGTCATCTATGGAGATTAGGAGTTCGATTGTCGGTGATTTATATGTCTTAGAGTTAAGTGAACTAGCAGGATTACCGGAGGGTGCCAATATTGCTGTAGCCAGCGAAGTTCGACCGGCGGACGCTCCTTCAGGGTTCTTTGCTCTGTTTGAGTATCCATTTAAGATAGGATTCCGATGGCCCTACTCTCCTCTATCTAGGGCTTTCATGACCAGGTTTAATTTGTCGCCCGGTCAACTGATGCCTCAATTCTGGAGAGTCGTCAGGGTCATCGAACGGGTGACGCAAAATTGGGGTCACAAACCTTTTTCCGTCGATGATCTCTTGTCTTATTGATCCAGCTCTCCTAAGACCTGATGAAATGATAATGATCCTGAATCTTTACTTAGTGAATAGGTTTTTACTTCTGTTATAGCTTGAGGAATTATCACTGAGTCTGTTCAGTGTTATTCCATGTTACTTATGCTGTAACTTAACTTTATAGATCAGGATCAGGATCAGGAGACTAACGAGTCTGTTCTGCAGTCTACTGATCCTGTCCACTGAAGTGAAGACCTCCTCCTGAAGACATTAAGATCATACACAAAGAACCATCAGCGACGTCGAAGAAATAGCTGATGACAGGAACAGCATGCTCGTGATCTGAAGACGGAACTCAGTGATAGCAGTCTGTTCACTATCGTATGACATCCTGAAGACTCATCAGGATACACGTGACCCTGAACGTCCCCAGTTTCAGGATTCTAGTCACTGATCAGTATCCTGATCCTGAAGGATTAGAACAATGTCTTAGTCTAATGCACAAAAGGATTACACGCCTTTTCTGACACAATAGTACATAAGGGCAGTTACTTTACTGTTCCCTCCGTACTTATCAGACCATAAGGCAACTGTTTACAAACATCCTCTTTTGCACACCATGCAAAGAGTATTTGTTTATAGTAAATAGTACAACAGACCACTCACATTGTGACACGTCACAATAGTAGGTCTGCATGCATTTAATGCATGGAGTATAAATAGGACGTGAAGAGATGTTCTCCATACTTCTTCTTCATCCTAAAATACTCAAGTCCTTTCTCTCTTTTTCCCTCTATCTTCTTTCTTTATTCTCTTCTCACTTAGTGCATAGTGAAAGAACTTAGATTGTTTAGTTTAGACTAATTGTCTTTTCTATTTCCGCAACAATCTGTAAATTCATATTGTTTATAAAACAAGAATTTAAAAGTGAGAAAATTGTGTGATTATATTCAACCCCCCTTCTATAATCCCAAACACTATCCTTACTTGAAGGTCACCTACTTGGGACCAACAAGTGGTATCAGAGCAGATACAAGCTCTCATTTTCTTCTTAAGAAAAATCTTGTGATCCTCTCTCTTCTTATTCTATGGCTCTTCAAGCTAAGGATAACTACTTTGATACCGGCTCTGCTGGAAAGCCTCCTCGGTTTAACAAAGACAACTTCTCTCTTTGGAAAACCAGGATGGAGCTTTTCCTCTCTGGTTCTGATCCCCAGATTCCTTATTTTCTGGAAAACGGACCACATGTGCCTACTCAAACCGTCCACCCCATTCCTGCTGCTGGTGGCCAACCAGCTGTTCCTGAAAGAGAGCTGGTAAAGCCCGTAACCGACTGGAATGATGAAGATAGACGCCTGGTCAACATTGACACCAAGGCTAGATCTCTCATCGCCATGTCACTCCCTGACGATGTATTCCACTCTGTATGTCACCTTCGCTCTGCTAAGGAGATATGGGACACTCTCTGTGTTCAATATGAAGGTACTGCCGTACTCATGGAATCAAGAAAGATTTTCTTGGTTCGTCAGTACGAAAGCTTTATTCATCAGAAGGATGAAACTCTCTCCCAGCTACATCAGAGATTCAACTGTCTTCTGATTGATCTGAAGACCATCGGTACTACCTACTCTAACTCTGAGGTGGTTACCAAGTTCATGGAAGCTCTTCCTGAACATTGGGAAATCTACACCTCCTGCTTAACTATGTCAAAGGACATAAAGACACTCACACTAAGTGAGTTGTACGGTATTCTTCTGAACCGTGAACAACAGAAGAAACTGAAAAAGAATCTCATAAGAGATTCTAAAGAATCCAAAAGCACATCTGTTGCATTGGTTTCTGATTCAGTTCCTCCTGTTGCTGCTTCTTCTTCTTCAGTAACTATTACTGAATTAGAATCTTCTGACTCTGACATGTCAGAAGATCCTGAATTCAATGAATCTCTTGCTCTTTTAACCAGATCCTTCAAAAAGTTTGCCAAAAAGGGAAACTTCCATAAAAAGAAACATCTTTCTATTACTGACAAGCCTAAGTCAGATCCTGTTGACAAGGCTACTGCTATCTGCTACAACTGTCAGGGCAAAGGACACTTTGCTAATGATTGCAGGTACAGAAAAAGTCAGTTTGCTCCCTCCTCTGCAAAATCTTCTTCCAAGAACCCCAAATACCAACGCCTGAAGGAAAAGTACAAAAAGATGAAAACTCAACGAAAAGGCAAAGGTCTAATCGCAGAAGACTGCGACTGGGATGATGTCTCCTCTGATGACTCGTCTGATGAGGAAGATACTCAAGTGGCACTGATGGCCATTATTGAGGAACCTACCTTAGCTCTCATGGCTAAGATAGAAGAGGTTCCTGAAGAAATTCCTCCTCAGGATCCTGAAGCTTCTTCTTCCACAACTCCTGAAGCTTCCACCTCTGCGACTGATTCTTCCAGTCAGGTACCTATTCCTCTCATCCCTCTTGAAAGCTTAACTCAGTTGGACCTAGTCACTCTCGACCTTTACAAAGCCCTTAATGGTAAAACGTCTGCTGAAAAAATGAATATTGATCTTAGAGGACAACTCAAAGAATGTCAAGAAAAATTAAAACAGCTTACCATTGTGGAAGAAAATTATAAGGACCAGGTCTCTGTAAACAAAACTCTGTGTATTGAAAGAGAATTGGCTCTAGCTGCCAAAGAGAAGGCCCTTGCCCAATTAAATGCTGAAAAAGTCACCATCAAAGGATGGAGTGACGCCTCTGAAAAAGTTGATGAGATATTAGCTTCAGGGAGGTCTGATAAAAGCAAGAGAGGTCTTGGATTCTTTCGTGGTTACAAGAAAGAAGAAACTAAGTCTGATAGTTCCATGCTCAAATTTGGAAAATTTGTTTCTTCTATTCCTCTTCCTAATGCCTCTGAAAACACCCCTTCTTCTTCTTCTAACACTCACCCTGAAGGTGCTCCTAAGAGCAAAAAGAACACAGTTAAGGATAAATCCAAAACTGAAACACCTTCAAAGACCAAGGGTCCTAAACCTAAGAACAAAGTTCTGGGTGGTGGTCCTTCAGTCTCTGGAACTAAGTCTCTTTCTCAGAGTCCTGCTCCCAGACTGAAGATTGACCTGAAGCAAAAGACTCAGGAGAAGAAACCCATTCCTCCAATGTCCAATGCTAAAGGCATACTTGGTGCAGGTCCTGCTCACCTAAAGTTCAAAAACTTTCTGGACCACACTAAACGCTTTCAATATCGCAAATGCTACCACTGTGGATTAAATGACCATATTGCGAGTAAGTGTCCTGATGCTACCAAAGCTGAAAAATCAGCTAAGGTAAAGAAGATTCCCAAGACTGAGAAATCAGTCAAAGGAAAGAAGGTTGTCAAGACTGTTCCTTCAGTCAAGACTCCAGCCTCCTGTACTGATACTTCAGTAAAGGCTGACACTGATTCAACCAGCCCTACTGATACTTCTGGATCCATAGTCCTATGGGTACCAAAGAAAACTTAAACTCTGTATTTTACAGGATAAGGGCATCTGGTACTTGGACAGTGGATGCTCTCGACTAGAGGTGCACAAAACCGGTTTTTTAACCAAACCGGTTTTTTAAAAATCGGTTTTTTATTAATCGGTTTTTTCTTAACCGGTTTTTTAAAAAAACCGGTTCGGTTCATTACCGGTTCGGTTTATTACCGGTTAATTACCGGTTTTGGCTACATGTCTCCCCTAGAACCCAACGGTCTGAAATATTTTGAAAAGTGCTAACCGGTTTAAAACCGGTTTTTTAACCGGTTCGGGTAAAAACCGGTTAAAACCGGTTATTGAACCGGTTAAGCCCGATCCGGTTTTTTTCTCAACCGGTTAAAAAAAAAACCAGTTTCGGTTATTTTTTTCGGTTTTCGGTTAATCGGTTTTTTTGTGCACCTCTACTCTCGACACATGACTGGTTCTAAATCTGTCCTCACTAACTACCGTGAAGAAAGAGGTCCTGCTGTGACCTTTGGCGGAAACGGTAGAGGCCAAACCCGAGGGTATGGCACTCTGACCAACGGAGTAACTACTTTCAAAAGAGTTGCTTATGTTGAAGGCCTGATGCATAATCTTCTGAGCATCAGTCAACTATGTGATAAGAATCACAAAGTTTCTTTCTCTAAGAAAAAGTGCAAAGTCAAGAACAGGAAAAAGGAAGTCATTCTCAATGGTGTTAGACATGCAGATATCTACATCATCAATATGAATACTTCCACTGATAACTTCTGTTTCGTATCACGTGCTTCCACTGATATGAATTGGCTCTGGCACAAGCGTCTCTCTCATCTCAACTTCAAGACGCTGAATCAACTCTGCATCAACAACCTGGTTATTGGTCTTCCTGACTATCGCTACACAAAGGAATCTCTTTGTTCAGCATGTGAGAAAGGAAAACAGACCAGGGCTAGCTTCAAGTCTAAGCAGATTTCCTCCATCAGCTCTCCTCTACAACTTCTCCACATGGATCTCTTTGGACCTGTTAATGTCCAATCCATTGGTGGAAAGAAATATACTCTGGTGATCGTAGATGAATATTCCAGATATACTTGGGTTTTCTTCTTACGTGCCAAGAGTGATGCTCCTGAAGAAATCATCCTGTTCGTCAGGAAGATGGAAAAACTCAACAACCTTACTGTTCGTTCAATAAGAAGTGACCATGGGACTGAGTTCAAAAACAGTACCCTGGAATCTTTCTTTGAACAGAAAGGTATCTCTCAAAACTTCTCCTCTGTGAGAACTCCTCAGCAAAATGGTGTTGCTGAAAGACGAAACAGGACGCTGATCGAAGCTGCGAGATCTATGCTGAGTGAAGCCAACCTTGCCATTCAGTTCTGGGCTGAAGCTGTAAATACTGCTTGTTACACTCAGAACAGATCTCTGATTGTCAAGCGTTTCAGAAGAACAGCTTACGAACTCTTTCGTAACAGGAAACCATCAATCAAACATCTCCATATCTTTGGTTGTGTCTGTTACATCCTGAACAACAAGGATAATCTTGGAAAGTTTGATTCCAAATCTGATGATGGAATTTTCCTCGGATACTCATCCATTTCTAAAACTTACCGTGTGTTCAACAAACGAAGACAAACCATTGAGGAAACGATTCATGTCAAGTTTGATGAATCGGGTCCTACCTTTCCTCACCCAAATGATAATACTGAAATCAATCAGTGGGCTGACTCTTTCTTTCAAGTCCCTGAACCTCCTATTGCTGATCCTTCTCCTCAAGATCTTCCTGATGGTTTTGAAGAAGATCCCATACCACCCACTGATATAACCACTCCACCACTCATAAATGCCACCCCTATCTCTCAAATCACACCTCCTGAACCTGATCAACCCACTAACAGTGAAGACTTCTCTCAAACCACTGTTAGTGAACCCACTCCTATAAATCTTCTTCCTGATCCATCATCCAATGAAGCATCTACTTCAGGACAGGTGTATCAACCACCTGCTCTCCGATGGACCAAAGATCATCCCATTGATCAAGTTCTTGGAAACCCTTCTTCTGGTGTGAAAACTAGACGTCAGGCTGGTAACGTCTGTCTTTATGTAAATTTTATCTCTGAAAATGAACCTAAAGAAATAGATGATGCTTTGCGTGATCCTGCCTGGGTCTCAGCCATGCAGGAAGAGCTAGCAGAGTTCATCAGAAACAATGTCTGGCTTCTCGTCCCTAGGCCTCGAAAACGTACAATCATTGGTTCCAAGTGGATTTTTCGAAATAAACTTGATGAGATTGGTACAATCATTCGAAACAAGGCTCGCCTTGTGGCTCAGGGATACAGGCAGGAAGAGGGCATTGATTACGATGAAACTTTTGCTCCTGTTGCTAGGCTCGAAGCAATTCGACTCTTCCTAGCTTTTGCAGCACATATGAACTTCAAAGTTTATCAGATGGACATTAAAAATGCCTTTCTGAATGGAAAACTTAATGAAGAGGTCTATGTGGCTCAGCCTCCTGGCTTTGTAGATCCTAAGTTCCCTGATCACGTCTACAAGTTAAACAAGGCTCTCTATGGGTTAAAACAGGCTCCTCGTGCCTGGTATGATACCCTCTCAACCTTTCTTCTATCAAAAGGTTTTGTTCGTGGAAAGATTGATAGCACTTTATTTCTGAAGAAATATCCTAAGCATATCCTTCTTGTCCAGATATATGTTGATGACATTATCTTTGGATCCACAAATCCCAAACTCTGCGAAAAGTTTGAGTTGCTCATGAAATCTGAATATAAAATGTCTATGATGGGCGAACTAACATTCTTTTTAGGACTTCAGATCAAGCAATCTGAAAAGGGAATTTTCATCAATCAAGGTAAATATGTACATGAGATGTTGAAGAAATTTGATCTCACATCCTGTACACCTATGAAGACTCCAATGGCTCCTCCTCTGTCTCTTGACAAGGATTCCAAAGGGAAACCTGTTGATGTGACTCTCTATAGAGGAATGATTGGCTCACTGCTGTATCTTACAGCGAGTCGTCCTGATATCATGTATTCTACATGTCTCTGTGCTCGTTATCAGGCTGAACCCAAAGAATCCCATCTGACCGCTGTAAAGCGGATCTTCAGATACCTGAAGGGAACTCCTAACATGGGTCTTTGGTACTCCAAGGACTCAGGGTTCGATCTAACAGCTTATTCTGATAGTGACTTTGCAGGTTGTAAGATCGACAGGAAAAGCACTACTGGTGGCTGTCACCTATTAGGTGGCAAGTTGGTGAGTTGGACTAGCAAGAAGCAGAACTCTGTGTCCACATCAACTGCTGAAGCTGAATATGTTGCAGCAGGAATATGTTGTGCTCAGGTCCTGTGGCTGAGAAATCAACTTCAGGACTATGACATACAACTCTCCAAAATTCCTATCTACTGTGACAACACTTCAGCAATAGCCATTGCTAACAATCCTGTCTTACACTCTAAGACAAAGCACATTGAAGTGAGATATCACTTCATCAGGGATCATGTGATGAATGGTGATATTGAACTCCATTTTGTCCCTACTGAATATCAGCTTGCTGACCTCTTTACCAAACCACTGGATGTGACGCGTTTTAATATGCTCCTCAGTGAACTTGGGATGTTAAATCCTGAAGAATAGAAGTTCTCAGGATAAACAGTTGTTAAAGTCCTTATGAAAATATTCTCTCAGGACCTCTTTTCTTAACAACTCCTGAATAACTCTTCTTCAGAGGATAACTCTATTCAGTACTTACAAAATCGTTGTTCAATATCCGAATACTGATGATTCTCAGGTAAGTATTTCTTCCCTCTGCTACTGAAACCTTATCGCACTAAATGTGATAAGAGGATTTTCCCAAAACAGTACTTATCTGATAAGTACTCTGATTCCAATAAATCATATCTTTCACCAAAATGGAATCATCCTCTGAAAAGGTGGTTTTTTGTTTTTCAAATAAAACAAACCTTTCATCTGCACTGACACGTAATGGGACGTTTCCTGTTCCCCACTACGTGTGTCAGGCGCGTAAACGCGCGTCGAGCTTCTTTTTCATCATAACGTTTGAATTTAGCCGCTCTTTTCTCTCTCATCCTTTTTCTCTCTCCTACCACGAGGTATAAAAACCTCATTCGTAATCCTTTTCACTCTTTACGCTCACATAATACTATCTAAGCATTCAAGCAAGAAAAAGCAAGAATCTGCATTCTCAAGAACACCAAGAACACACTTACCACTTCTTTAACAAGATCAACGTAAGTTTCCTTTTGGTTCTTTGTTCTTTCCACAATCTAAGTTGGTATTCTTTCTTAAAAACAACTTATTTTGGTAAACGTTTTTCCAAAAACCCTAAGATCACTTCGTTTGATCTTAGTTTTCCCAAAATCTTCTAAGATTTTTGTTAAAACTGTTTAGAATGATTTTTCTTATTTCTTTTAAGAACAGTCATAAACTCCTATTTTGATATCTATTCATCAAAATAGAAGTTCTTTTTAATACCAAAACACATTCCTTTTGTGTATTTTGGTATCTAATCTATTCGATGTATAAAGGATTTCACCATTTTTATGAACATACTTTGTGTTCATTGAAAAATGAAGAAAAATGCATATTTTGGACTCTTAATCATCCATATATGTTATTTTTATGTTTAACAGGATGGCTGCTACTACATCTACTTCTCTGGACGCTCAGCTCTCCTCTGAGGCCACTCCTCTGCAAGCTACTGAAAGCTTGCCAATCGTCATTCCACAACATGACGTCCAGTTCAAACAGAACAACGTCATAGGACTCTTCGACATCCCAGCAGACAAAGACTATCTGCTGCCTGCCAAGGAATTCCTATTGAACAGCCCTCTGAAGACGGCTTTCACCCTTGACCCGAAGCTGAACAAGCCAATGCTGCAACAACTGTGGTCCACTGCCACTGTGGCCAAGGAGAAGAACTCAAAAGGTGTCCTACGAGAGGTCATCAAGTTCCAAATCAAGGAAAACATCATTTCCTTTGGATTCGGAACTCTCAGGAACGTGCTCAACTTCCCCAAGAAGAAGCGCTTCCCTCCTGTCCCCACCGCTGACGAGATCATCGAGCTCCTGGACACCATAGGCTACCGATGGCCTGTGAACAAGGAAGGTGTCCTGCTACCCAAGACAGGTGCCACTGTCCATAAGTCAGGACTCAACGCCGTGTTCTATTATATATGGAACACGTTTGGCCTGTGCTTATCGGGCAAAACAGGGAGCACGGAGCAGTTCCCGATGGTCATCCAACAGATGGTCTACTCTGCGATCAAGAATCGCGAGTTCGACTATGCTCGCTCCATCTGGGACGACATGGTGAGAAAGGTCCGATCCAAGACCCGGGTCGTCAACATGGCCTTTCCCAGATTCTTCTCGGCCGTCCTGGAGCTTCACATGGGGGAAAACTACCCCAAGATTGGGAACTCCAACAACTACTCTCTGGGACCCAGATTCCTGGAACAAGTTGCTCATCATCCAGATGACGTCCCTCTCTCCGACGTCCTGGTCGTTCCTGAACCTGCTCAGGCTCAGGATCAGGAGGATGCTGAACCATCCACCTCTCCCACTGCAGGTACGTTTTCTATCATCTCTTCCAAACCACATTCTTCTACTTCTATGCATGCTATGTCAGTAGCTAACCCAATACTGACTTCCCCAGCTGCAACCACAACCTCTGCGCTCCAGAAGCGCCCCCAACCATCCTCTGCCACTCCTCCACCTCCTCCAAAACGCGCCAAGGCTAGGGCGCAAAAGAAAAAGAAACAGGCGGCTGGTAAGAAATATTACATTACCCTGCCCCAGTTCTTTAATAAACCATCCCCTTTGTCTAAACATTCTTCCACTGCAGATACTTCTACATCTGCCCCTGTTACACAAGAACCTGAGGTGGTTCAACTCGAACCCTCAGAGAATCTGGTGGGTAATCATCCTGATACCCTCCAAGCCTTAGGTAATATTTCTAAGCAATATATTACTGTTACTTCTTCTATGAAAGCTAATGAGTCTTCTAGTGCTCACTTAGCTACTTTGTCTACAGGTTCTTTAGGAGCAGGTTCTGAAGGGCATCTTCATCAGGATGACCCCTTCAACGACTTCATCCTCACGGATGCCGAGCATCAGCTGAACGCAGCTGAACTCCGCAGGCAGTCCGCTGAGAGGAACCTGCATGAGGCCCGCACTGCCCTCCAGCAGAAGGAGGAAGAGCATTCAGCACGGCTCCAGTCCCTACAACAGGAACTTGTTGCTGCTAAAGCTGCTGCAGCCGCTGCTGAAGCCGCCGCCGCCAGTGCCACTGCCGCCGCCGTCGCCGCGACTCCGCCGCCCACGGCCGTCACCCTGACCATCCCTTGTCTGGATAATATCCATGACAAGGTTTCTCAAGTTGCCTCCTCCTCCACCAACCTTCAGGCATCTATTGATGACCTGAAGGCCACGGCACTCCCTGCGCTCTCCACCAACATCATCAACAGCACCAACTCTCTCACCACCTTTCAATCAACGGTGGTTCAGAGATTGGATGCTCAGGAAGCTGTTCTCCGAGCCATCCAGGAGCAGGTGCAAGGGCTCTCCTCTGCTGTCAACGCCCTCACCTCTGCTCCTGCGCCGCCTCCATCCTTCACCACGGCGGACAGGGAGGTTTTGCAATCCCTGATCTCCTCATCATTCATCCAGCGCAAAGTCCTGGGCGACATGGCCTCTCTCCTCCAAAGGAGTGTTACAACAGCTGCCTTGGTACAGGCACCTGCTGAGGGGGAGAGACAGCCCCGAGACCATTCAGCATATTCCCCCTCCACCAACTGGAGAACCACTGAAGACGGGGGGAATAATGAAGACGACGATGATGATGATGAAGATGATGATGATGTAGACGACGACATCTTTGTCGAGAAGGTCCCTGCTGCCTCTGCGCCCATTCCAGGGCTAGCACAACCTCAGGGGGAGAACCCTGATGCCTCTGGTATGTCTCCACTACCATCCTCTCCCTCTTCCTCTGATAACCAACCTATTTCTACTCTTCTTAAATCCAAACCTACCCCTGAAACCATCACCCTAGACTCCTCACCTGAAAACTCCCCTCCTAATAACCTTCAAATGGTTATCTACCAACCTTCTAAACTACCCTCTCCTGAACCAACTCCTGAACTCACCTCTCACCCTGAACCTGAACCCCTTAACCAAGCCGATCCTGAAACCCAAGATGTCAACTTTGGCTCTGTTACTGGTGACATTATTCGCCTAATGGAGAATAGTCCCAATGAACAGACCAGAGCTGAAGTAGCTAAAATGACCTTCAGGATCACACCCCTCAACCAAGAAACCATTTCTACCCGTCCTACAACCCGTTTCAACCAGGAAGCCTCCTCATTCAGAACCCCTGAAATCCGAGCCACCCCTGAAACCATATGCCTCTCATCAGATGATGAATTCATCTCTGATGACTTCTCTACCCCTGCTTCTTCACCCAGATCACCTCCCTCAAACTCTCCTAGATCTGAAGGTGAAAACTACCCTGACAGTTCCTTTGCCATTGACAGGGATGGGCGCTTAGACGCCGTGATAGAGCGACTCGAGAGTACAAGAGTAAAAATCCCTCTTCGTACCTCTTGTGACTCCGAGTTCGCCTATCTCTCGCAGGAGGAGTACAACGAGGCTGTACAGGCTCAACTAGAGCATAATAAGAAGCAGAAGGAAGCTTTCCTCTCTGCCCAAGCCGCTCGAAGGCTTGCATCGGATTTTGTAGATGAAGATGCAGAAATAAGTGCAGATCCTATCCTTGCACAGAAGGCTGTTCTGAAGGTCTTCAACAAAAATGCAGAGATACAGACTGGAGAAGTGAATGCTGAGCTTGACTGGTGCAGAGATCGGTTACACCTCCGAAAGCATGGTGCTGCCATCTCAGGTATCCATCTTCGCCGATCTAGAGGCAAGAAAGGTAATCCTGGTAAAACCTGGATTACAGTCAAACGCTCTGGAGTGAAAGACGTAGAGCACACTCTGGACAAGTTAGATCGCTATAACTTGTCAGAGTGGAACGAAATCAGATCCCTGCTTCCCAAAGCCAACAAGAACTATCGGGCTGAAGTAGAAGAAGTCATTGAAGGACTTATTGCTCGCATCAGAAGGACAACTGAAATACCTGATGACCTGCTCCAACACTCTCCACTCCTATCTCAGCAGCCTGTTCGAAGATCTGCAGGCACCTCTACAAGAAGACCAACTCCCTGTCTTCCCAGAATGGTTGTTAAACCTCTGGACCTCTCGATGCTTGATCTTTCATTCCCTCCTGGAATCTCTCTATCTGAAGGACAAGTAATCAGAGAACCCGTTTATGGCATATGTGTTAGCAATAACTCAATCCTACGCTTTCAGCGCTTCAGTGAGCTACACATAGCGCCCTATGAACATCTTTTGACAGTTCTCTTCACTGCACAACAAGATAAGAAAAATCCAGACAACAAAGAGATCATCCGCACTGTCAGAGCTATACTTGATCACAGACTTGCCTTCAGCGACACTCCTGTTCCTGTTTGCGTCAAGACTGAATACATTAGCGAAGAATCTGATAGTTAGTTGTCTTGTAATTTTTCTTTCAGTACTTCTGTCATGTACTCTTGTATTTTCCTTACTCTTGTAATATTTAATGAGATTAATGAGAATGCAATTCAGTGCATTGTACTTCATTCCATCATAGTACTGAAAAAGATCCCTCAAAACAGTAAATGGGACATGTACCTTTATGAGTTCTATTTCCTACTGTTTAGTTCTAGACTTAGAATTATTTCTAACTTTTCTAGATTAAGACAATTACTCTGTTGTCTTATCATTATCATTTAGGGGGAGATTGTTGATCTAGCTCTCCTAAGACCTGATGAAATGATAATGATCCTGAATCTTTACTTAGTGAATAGGTTTTTACTTCTGTTATAGCTTGAGGAATTATCACTGAGTCTGTTCAGTGTTATTCCATGTTACTTATGCTGTAACTTAACTTTATAGATCAGGATCAGGATCAGGAGACTAACGAGTCTGTTCTGCAGTCTACTGATCCTGTCCACTGAAGTGAAGACCTCCTCCTGAAGACATTAAGATCATACACAAAGAACCATCAGCGACGTCGAAGAAATAGCTGATGACAGGAACAGCATGCTCGTGATCTGAAGACGGAACTCAGTGATAGCAGTCTGTTCACTATCGTATGACATCCTGAAGACTCATCAGGATACACGTGACCCTGAACGTCCCCAGTTTCAGGATTCTAGTCACTGATCAGTATCCTGATCCTGAAGGATTAGAACAATGTCTTAGTCTAATGCACAAAAGGATTACACGCCTTTTCTGACACAATAGTACATAAGGGCAGTTACTTTACTGTTCCCTCCGTACTTATCAGACCATAAGGCAACTGTTTACAAACATCCTCTTTTGCACACCATGCAAAGAGTATTTGTTTATAGTAAATAGTACAACAGACCACTCACATTGTGACACGTCACAATAGTAGGTCTGCATGCATTTAATGCATGGAGTATAAATAGGACGTGAAGAGATGTTCTCCATACTTCTTCTTCATCCTAAAATACTCAAGTCCTTTCTCTCTTTTTCCCTCTATCTTCTTTCTTTATTCTCTTCTCACTTAGTGCATAGTGAAAGAACTTAGATTGTTTAGTTTAGACTAATTGTCTTTTCTATTTCCGCAACAATCTGTAAATTCATATTGTTTATAAAACAAGAATTTAAAAGTGAGAAAATTGTGTGATTATATTCAACCCCCCCTTCTATAATCCCAAACACTATCCTTACTTGAAGGTCACCTACTTGGGACCAACAAGTGGTATCAGAGCAGATACAAGCTCTCATTTTCTTCTTAAGAAAAATCTTGTGATCCTCTCTCTTCTTATTCTATGGCTCTTCAAGCTAAGGATAACTACTTTGATACCGGCTCTGCTGGAAAGCCTCCTCGGTTTAACAAAGACAACTTCTCTCTTTGGAAAACCAGGATGGAGCTTTTCCTCTCTGGTTCTGATCCCCAGATTCCTTATTTTCTGGAAAACGGACCACATGTGCCTACTCAAACCGTCCACCCCATTCCTGCTGCTGGTGGCCAACCAGCTGTTCCTGAAAGAGAGCTGGTAAAGCCCGTAACCGACTGGAATGATGAAGATAGACGCCTGGTCAACATTGACACCAAGGCTAGATCTCTCATCGCCATGTCACTCCCTGACGATGTATTCCACTCTGTATGTCACCTTCGCTCTGCTAAGGAGATATGGGACACTCTCTGTGTTCAATATGAAGGTACTGCCGTACTCATGGAATCAAGAAAGATTTTCTTGGTTCGTCAGTACGAAAGCTTTATTCATCAGAAGGATGAAACTCTCTCCCAGCTACATCAGAGATTCAACTGTCTTCTGATTGATCTGAAGACCATCGGTACTACCTACTCTAACTCTGAGGTGGTTACCAAGTTCATGGAAGCTCTTCCTGAACATTGGGAAATCTACACCTCCTGCTTAACTATGTCAAAGGACATAAAGACACTCACACTAAGTGAGTTGTACGGTATTCTTCTGAACCGTGAACAACAGAAGAAACTGAAAAAGAATCTCATAAGAGATTCTAAAGAATCCAAAAGCACATCTGTTGCATTGGTTTCTGATTCAGTTCCTCCTGTTGCTGCTTCTTCTTCTTCAGTAACTATTACTGAATTAGAATCTTCTGACTCTGACATGTCAGAAGATCCTGAATTCAATGAATCTCTTGCTCTTTTAACCAGATCCTTCAAAAAGTTTGCCAAAAAGGGAAACTTCCATAAAAAGAAACATCTTTCTATTACTGACAAGCCTAAGTCAGATCCTGTTGACAAGGCTACTGCTATCTGCTACAACTGTCAGGGCAAAGGACACTTTGCTAATGATTGCAGGTACAGAAAAAGTCAGTTTGCTCCCTCCTCTGCAAAATCTTCTTCCAAGAACCCCAAATACCAACGCCTGAAGGAAAAGTACAAAAAGATGAAAACTCAACGAAAAGGCAAAGGTCTAATCGCAGAAGACTGCGACTGGGATGATGTCTCCTCTGATGACTCGTCTGATGAGGAAGATACTCAAGTGGCACTGATGGCCATTATTGAGGAACCTACCTTAGCTCTCATGGCTAAGATAGAAGAGGTTCCTGAAGAAATTCCTCCTCAGGATCCTGAAGCTTCTTCTTCCACAACTCCTGAAGCTTCCACCTCTGCGACTGATTCTTCCAGTCAGGTACCTATTCCTCTCATCCCTCTTGAAAGCTTAACTCAGTTGGACCTAGTCACTCTCGACCTTTACAAAGCCCTTAATGGTAAAACGTCTGCTGAAAAAATGAATATTGATCTTAGAGGACAACTCAAAGAATGTCAAGAAAAATTAAAACAGCTTACCATTGTGGAAGAAAATTATAAGGACCAGGTCTCTGTAAACAAAACTCTGTGTATTGAAAGAGAATTGGCTCTAGCTGCCAAAGAGAAGGCCCTTGCCCAATTAAATGCTGAAAAAGTCACCATCAAAGGATGGAGTGACGCCTCTGAAAAAGTTGATGAGATATTAGCTTCAGGGAGGTCTGATAAAAGCAAGAGAGGTCTTGGATTCTTTCGTGGTTACAAGAAAGAAGAAACTAAGTCTGATAGTTCCATGCTCAAATTTGGAAAATTTGTTTCTTCTATTCCTCTTCCTAATGCCTCTGAAAACACCCCTTCTTCTTCTTCTAACACTCACCCTGAAGGTGCTCCTAAGAGCAAAAAGAACACAGTTAAGGATAAATCCAAAACTGAAACACCTTCAAAGACCAAGGGTCCTAAACCTAAGAACAAAGTTCTGGGTGGTGGTCCTTCAGTCTCTGGAACTAAGTCTCTTTCTCAGAGTCCTGCTCCCAGACTGAAGATTGACCTGAAGCAAAAGACTCAGGAGAAGAAACCCATTCCTCCAATGTCCAATGCTAAAGGCATACTTGGTGCAGGTCCTGCTCACCTAAAGTTCAAAAACTTTCTGGACCACACTAAACGCTTTCAATATCGCAAATGCTACCACTGTGGATTAAATGACCATATTGCGAGTAAGTGTCCTGATGCTACCAAAGCTGAAAAATCAGCTAAGGTAAAGAAGATTCCCAAGACTGAGAAATCAGTCAAAGGAAAGAAGGTTGTCAAGACTGTTCCTTCAGTCAAGACTCCAGCCTCCTGTACTGATACTTCAGTAAAGGCTGACACTGATTCAACCAGCCCTACTGATACTTCTGGATCCATAGTCCTATGGGTACCAAAGAAAACTTAAACTCTGTATTTTACAGGATAAGGGCATCTGGTACTTGGACAGTGGATGCTCTCGACTAGAGGTGCACAAAACCGGTTTTTTAACCAAACCGGTTTTTTAAAAATCGGTTTTTTATTAATCGGTTTTTTCTTAACCGGTTTTTTAAAAAAACCGGTTCGGTTCATTACCGGTTCGGTTTATTACCGGTTAATTACCGGTTTTGGCTACATGTTCTCCCTAGAACCCAACGGTCTGAAATATTTTGAAAAGTGCTAACCGGTTTAAAACCGGTTTTTTAACCGGTTCGGGTAAAAACCGGTTAAAACCGGTTATTGAACCGGTTAAGCCCGATCCGGTTTTTTTCTCAACCGGTTAAAAAAAAAACCAGTTTCGGTTATTTTTTTCGGTTTTCGGTTAATCGGTTTTTTTGTGCACCTCTACTCTCGACACATGACTGGTTCTAAATCTGTCCTCACTAACTACCGTGAAGAAAGAGGTCCTGCTGTGACCTTTGGCGGAAACGGTAGAGGCCAAACCCGAGGGTATGGCACTCTGACCAACGGAGTAACTACTTTCAAAAGAGTTGCTTATGTTGAAGGCCTGATGCATAATCTTCTGAGCATCAGTCAACTATGTGATAAGAATCACAAAGTTTCTTTCTCTAAGAAAAAGTGCAAAGTCAAGAACAGGAAAAAGGAAGTCATTCTCAATGGTGTTAGACATGCAGATATCTACATCATCAATATGAATACTTCCACTGATAACTTCTGTTTCGTATCACGTGCTTCCACTGATATGAATTGGCTCTGGCACAAGCGTCTCTCTCATCTCAACTTCAAGACGCTGAATCAACTCTGCATCAACAACCTGGTTATTGGTCTTCCTGACTATCGCTACACAAAGGAATCTCTTTGTTCAGCATGTGAGAAAGGAAAACAGACCAGGGCTAGCTTCAAGTCTAAGCAGATTTCCTCCATCAGCTCTCCTCTACAACTTCTCCACATGGATCTCTTTGGACCTGTTAATGTCCAATCCATTGGTGGAAAGAAATATACTCTGGTGATCGTAGATGAATATTCCAGATATACTTGGGTTTTCTTCTTACGTGCCAAGAGTGATGCTCCTGAAGAAATCATCCTGTTCGTCAGGAAGATGGAAAAACTCAACAACCTTACTGTTCGTTCAATAAGAAGTGACCATGGGACTGAGTTCAAAAACAGTACCCTGGAATCTTTCTTTGAACAGAAAGGTATCTCTCAAAACTTCTCCTCTGTGAGAACTCCTCAGCAAAATGGTGTTGCTGAAAGACGAAACAGGACGCTGATCGAAGCTGCGAGATCTATGCTGAGTGAAGCCAACCTTGCCATTCAGTTCTGGGCTGAAGCTGTAAATACTGCTTGTTACACTCAGAACAGATCTCTGATTGTCAAGCGTTTCAGAAGAACAGCTTACGAACTCTTTCGTAACAGGAAACCATCAATCAAACATCTCCATATCTTTGGTTGTGTCTGTTACATCCTGAACAACAAGGATAATCTTGGAAAGTTTGATTCCAAATCTGATGATGGAATTTTCCTCGGATACTCATCCATTTCTAAAACTTACCGTGTGTTCAACAAACGAAGACAAACCATTGAGGAAACGATTCATGTCAAGTTTGATGAATCGGGTCCTACCTTTCCTCACCCAAATGATAATACTGAAATCAATCAGTGGGCTGACTCTTTCTTTCAAGTCCCTGAACCTCCTATTGCTGATCCTTCTCCTCAAGATCTTCCTGATGGTTTTGAAGAAGATCCCATACCACCCACTGATATAACCACTCCACCACTCATAAATGCCACCCCTATCTCTCAAATCACACCTCCTGAACCTGATCAACCCACTAACAGTGAAGACTTCTCTCAAACCACTGTTAGTGAACCCACTCCTATAAATCTTCTTCCTGATCCATCATCCAATGAAGCATCTACTTCAGGACAGGTGTATCAACCACCTGCTCTCCGATGGACCAAAGATCATCCCATTGATCAAGTTCTTGGAAACCCTTCTTCTGGTGTGAAAACTAGACGTCAGGCTGGTAACGTCTGTCTTTATGTAAATTTTATCTCTGAAAATGAACCTAAAGAAATAGATGATGCTTTGCGTGATCCTGCCTGGGTCTCAGCCATGCAGGAAGAGCTAGCAGAGTTCATCAGAAACAATGTCTGGCTTCTCGTCCCTAGGCCTCGAAAACGTACAATCATTGGTTCCAAGTGGATTTTTCGAAATAAACTTGATGAGATTGGTACAATCATTCGAAACAAGGCTCGCCTTGTGGCTCAGGGATACAGGCAGGAAGAGGGCATTGATTACGATGAAACTTTTGCTCCTGTTGCTAGGCTCGAAGCAATTCGACTCTTCCTAGCTTTTGCAGCACATATGAACTTCAAAGTTTATCAGATGGACATTAAAAATGCCTTTCTGAATGGAAAACTTAATGAAGAGGTCTATGTGGCTCAGCCTCCTGGCTTTGTAGATCCTAAGTTCCCTGATCACGTCTACAAGTTAAACAAGGCTCTCTATGGGTTAAAACAGGCTCCTCGTGCCTGGTATGATACCCTCTCAACCTTTCTTCTATCAAAAGGTTTTGTTCGTGGAAAGATTGATAGCACTTTATTTCTGAAGAAATATCCTAAGCATATCCTTCTTGTCCAGATATATGTTGATGACATTATCTTTGGATCCACAAATCCCAAACTCTGCGAAAAGTTTGAGTTGCTCATGAAATCTGAATATAAAATGTCTATGATGGGCGAACTAACATTCTTTTTAGGACTTCAGATCAAGCAATCTGAAAAGGGAATTTTCATCAATCAAGGTAAATATGTACATGAGATGTTGAAGAAATTTGATCTCACATCCTGTACACCTATGAAGACTCCAATGGCTCCTCCTCTGTCTCTTGACAAGGATTCCAAAGGGAAACCTGTTGATGTGACTCTCTATAGAGGAATGATTGGCTCACTGCTGTATCTTACAGCGAGTCGTCCTGATATCATGTATTCTACATGTCTCTGTGCTCGTTATCAGGCTGAACCCAAAGAATCCCATCTGACCGCTGTAAAGCGGATCTTCAGATACCTGAAGGGAACTCCTAACATGGGTCTTTGGTACTCCAAGGACTCAGGGTTCGATCTAACAGCTTATTCTGATAGTGACTTTGCAGGTTGTAAGATCGACAGGAAAAGCACTACTGGTGGCTGTCACCTATTAGGTGGCAAGTTGGTGAGTTGGACTAGCAAGAAGCAGAACTCTGTGTCCACATCAACTGCTGAAGCTGAATATGTTGCAGCAGGAATATGTTGTGCTCAGGTCCTGTGGCTGAGAAATCAACTTCAGGACTATGACATACAACTCTCCAAAATTCCTATCTACTGTGACAACACTTCAGCAATAGCCATTGCTAACAATCCTGTCTTACACTCTAAGACAAAGCACATTGAAGTGAGATATCACTTCATCAGGGATCATGTGATGAATGGTGATATTGAACTCCATTTTGTCCCTACTGAATATCAGCTTGCTGACCTCTTTACCAAACCACTGGATGTGACGCGTTTTAATATGCTCCTCAGTGAACTTGGGATGTTAAATCCTGAAGAATAGAAGTTCTCAGGATAAACAGTTGTTAAAGTCCTTATGAAAATATTCTCTCAGGACCTCTTTTCTTAACAACTCCTGAATAACTCTTCTTCAGAGGATAACTCTATTCAGTACTTACAAAATCGTTGTTCAATATCCGAATACTGATGATTCTCAGGTAAGTATTTCTTCCCTCTGCTACTGAAACCTTATCGCACTAAATGTGATAAGAGGATTTTCCCAAAACAGTACTTATCTGATAAGTACTCTGATTCCAATAAATCATATCTTTCACCAAAATGGAATCATCCTCTGAAAAGGTGGTTTTTTGTTTTTCAAATAAAACAAACCTTTCATCTGCACTGACACGTAATGGGACGTTTCCTGTTCCCCACTACGTGTGTCAGGCGCGTAAACGCGCGTCGAGCTTCTTTTTCATCATAACGTTTGAATTTAGCCGCTCTTTTCTCTCTCATCCTTTTTCTCTCTCCTACCACGAGGTATAAAAACCTCATTCGTAATCCTTTTCACTCTTTACGCTCACATAATACTATCTAAGCATTCAAGCAAGAAAAAGCAAGAATCTGCATTCTCAAGAACACGAAGAACACACTTACCACTTCTTTAACAAGATCAACGTAAGTTTCCTTTTGGTTCTTTGTTCTTTCCACAATCTAAGTTGGTATTCTTTCTTAAAAACAACTTATTTTGGTAAACGTTTTTCCAAAAACCCTAAGATCACTTCGTTTGATCTTAGTTTTCCCAAAATCTTCTAAGATTTTTGTTAAAACTGTTTAGAATGATTTTTCTTATTTCTTTTAAGAACAGTCATAAACTCCTATTTTGATATCTATTCATCAAAATAGAAGTTCTTTTTAATACCAAAACACATTCCTTTTGTGTATTTTGGTATCTAATCTATTCGATGTATAAAGGATTTCACCATTTTTATGAACATACTTTGTGTTCATTGAAAAATGAAGAAAAATGCATATTTTGGACTCTTAATCATCCATATATGTTATTTTTATGTTTAACAGGATGGCTGCTACTACATCTACTTCTCTGGACGCTCAGCTCTCCTCTGAGGCCACTCCTCTGCAAGCTACTGAAAGCTTGCCAATCGTCATTCCACAACATGACGTCCAGTTCAAACAGAACAACGTCATAGGACTCTTCGACATCCCAGCAGACAAAGACTATCTGCTGCCTGCCAAGGAATTCCTATTGAACAGCCCTCTGAAGACGGCTTTCACCCTTGACCCGAAGCTGAACAAGCCAATGCTGCAACAACTGTGGTCCACTGCCACTGTGGCCAAGGAGAAGAACTCAAAAGGTGTCCTACGAGAGGTCATCAAGTTCCAAATCAAGGAAAACATCATTTCCTTTGGATTCGGAACTCTCAGGAACGTGCTCAACTTCCCCAAGAAGAAGCGCTTCCCTCCTGTCCCCACCGCTGACGAGATCATCGAGCTCCTGGACACCATAGGCTACCGATGGCCTGTGAACAAGGAAGGTGTCCTGCTACCCAAGACAGGTGCCACTGTCCATAAGTCAGGACTCAACGCCGTGTTCTATTATATATGGAACACGTTTGGCCTGTGCTTATCGGGCAAAACAGGGAGCACGGAGCAGTTCCCGATGGTCATCCAACAGATGGTCTACTCTGCGATCAAGAATCGCGAGTTCGACTATGCTCGCTCCATCTGGGACGACATGGTGAGAAAGGTCCGATCCAAGACCCGGGTCGTCAACATGGCCTTTCCCAGATTCTTCTCGGCCGTCCTGGAGCTTCACATGGGGGAAAACTACCCCAAGATTGGGAACTCCAACAACTACTCTCTGGGACCCAGATTCCTGGAACAAGTTGCTCATCATCCAGATGACGTCCCTCTCTCCGACGTCCTGGTCGTTCCTGAACCTGCTCAGGCTCAGGATCAGGAGGATGCTGAACCATCCACCTCTCCCACTGCAGGTACGTTTTCTATCATCTCTTCCAAACCACATTCTTCTACTTCTATGCATGCTATGTCAGTAGCTAACCCAATACTGACTTCCCCAGCTGCAACCACAACCTCTGCGCTCCAGAAGCGCCCCCAACCATCCTCTGCCACTCCTCCACCTCCTCCAAAACGCGCCAAGGCTAGGGCGCAAAAGAAAAAGAAACAGGCGGCTGGTAAGAAATATTACATTACCCTGCCCCAGTTCTTTAATAAACCATCCCCTTTGTCTAAACATTCTTCCACTGCAGATACTTCTACATCTGCCCCTGTTACACAAGAACCTGAGGTGGTTCAACTCGAACCCTCAGAGAATCTGGTGGGTAATCATCCTGATACCCTCCAAGCCTTAGGTAATATTTCTAAGCAATATATTACTGTTACTTCTTCTATGAAAGCTAATGAGTCTTCTAGTGCTCACTTAGCTACTTTGTCTACAGGTTCTTTAGGAGCAGGTTCTGAAGGGCATCTTCATCAGGATGACCCCTTCAACGACTTCATCCTCACGGATGCCGAGCATCAGCTGAACGCAGCTGAACTCCGCAGGCAGTCCGCTGAGAGGAACCTGCATGAGGCCCGCACTGCCCTCCAGCAGAAGGAGGAAGAGCATTCAGCACGGCTCCAGTCCCTACAACAGGAACTTGTTGCTGCTAAAGCTGCTGCAGCCGCTGCTGAAGCCGCCGCCGCCAGTGCCACTGCCGCCGCCGTCGCCGCGACTCCGCCGCCCACGGCCGTCACCCTGACCATCCCTTGTCTGGATAATATCCATGACAAGGTTTCTCAAGTTGCCTCCTCCTCCACCAACCTTCAGGCATCTATTGATGACCTGAAGGCCACGGCACTCCCTGCGCTCTCCACCAACATCATCAACAGCACCAACTCTCTCACCACCTTTCAATCAACGGTGGTTCAGAGATTGGATGCTCAGGAAGCTGTTCTCCGAGCCATCCAGGAGCAGGTGCAAGGGCTCTCCTCTGCTGTCAACGCCCTCACCTCTGCTCCTGCGCCGCCTCCATCCTTCACCACGGCGGACAGGGAGGTTTTGCAATCCCTGATCTCCTCATCATTCATCCAGCGCAAAGTCCTGGGCGACATGGCCTCTCTCCTCCAAAGGAGTGTTACAACAGCTGCCTTGGTACAGGCACCTGCTGAGGGGGAGAGACAGCCCCGAGACCATTCAGCATATTCCCCCTCCACCAACTGGAGAACCACTGAAGACGGGGGGAATAATGAAGACGACGATGATGATGATGAAGATGATGATGATGTAGACGACGACATCTTTGTCGAGAAGGTCCCTGCTGCCTCTGCGCCCATTCCAGGGCTAGCACAACCTCAGGGGGAGAACCCTGATGCCTCTGGTATGTCTCCACTACCATCCTCTCCCTCTTCCTCTGATAACCAACCTATTTCTACTCTTCTTAAATCCAAACCTACCCCTGAAACCATCACCCTAGACTCCTCACCTGAAAACTCCCCTCCTAATAACCTTCAAATGGTTATCTACCAACCTTCTAAACTACCCTCTCCTGAACCAACTCCTGAACTCACCTCTCACCCTGAACCTGAACCCCTTAACCAAGCCGATCCTGAAACCCAAGATGTCAACTTTGGCTCTGTTACTGGTGACATTATTCGCCTAATGGAGAATAGTCCCAATGAACAGACCAGAGCTGAAGTAGCTAAAATGACCTTCAGGATCACACCCCTCAACCAAGAAACCATTTCTACCCGTCCTACAACCCGTTTCAACCAGGAAGCCTCCTCATTCAGAACCCCTGAAATCCGAGCCACCCCTGAAACCATATGCCTCTCATCAGATGATGAATTCATCTCTGATGACTTCTCTACCCCTGCTTCTTCACCCAGATCACCTCCCTCAAACTCTCCTAGATCTGAAGGTGAAAACTACCCTGACAGTTCCTTTGCCATTGACAGGGATGGGCGCTTAGACGCCGTGATAGAGCGACTCGAGAGTACAAGAGTAAAAATCCCTCTTCGTACCTCTTGTGACTCCGAGTTCGCCTATCTCTCGCAGGAGGAGTACAACGAGGCTGTACAGGCTCAACTAGAGCATAATAAGAAGCAGAAGGAAGCTTTCCTCTCTGCCCAAGCCGCTCGAAGGCTTGCATCGGATTTTGTAGATGAAGATGCAGAAATAAGTGCAGATCCTATCCTTGCACAGAAGGCTGTTCTGAAGGTCTTCAACAAAAATGCAGAGATACAGACTGGAGAAGTGAATGCTGAGCTTGACTGGTGCAGAGATCGGTTACACCTCCGAAAGCATGGTGCTGCCATCTCAGGTATCCATCTTCGCCGATCTAGAGGCAAGAAAGGTAATCCTGGTAAAACCTGGATTACAGTCAAACGCTCTGGAGTGAAAGACGTAGAGCACACTCTGGACAAGTTAGATCGCTATAACTTGTCAGAGTGGAACGAAATCAGATCCCTGCTTCCCAAAGCCAACAAGAACTATCGGGCTGAAGTAGAAGAAGTCATTGAAGGACTTATTGCTCGCATCAGAAGGACAACTGAAATACCTGATGACCTGCTCCAACACTCTCCACTCCTATCTCAGCAGCCTGTTCGAAGATCTGCAGGCACCTCTACAAGAAGACCAACTCCCTGTCTTCCCAGAATGGTTGTTAAACCTCTGGACCTCTCGATGCTTGATCTTTCATTCCCTCCTGGAATCTCTCTATCTGAAGGACAAGTAATCAGAGAACCCGTTTATGGCATATGTGTTAGCAATAACTCAATCCTACGCTTTCAGCGCTTCAGTGAGCTACACATAGCGCCCTATGAACATCTTTTGACAGTTCTCTTCACTGCACAACAAGATAAGAAAAATCCAGACAACAAAGAGATCATCCGCACTGTCAGAGCTATACTTGATCACAGACTTGCCTTCAGCGACACTCCTGTTCCTGTTTGCGTCAAGACTGAATACATTAGCGAAGAATCTGATAGTTAGTTGTCTTGTAATTTTTCTTTCAGTACTTCTGTCATGTACTCTTGTATTTTCCTTACTCTTGTAATATTTAATGAGATTAATGAGAATGCAATTCAGTGCATTGTACTTCATTCCATCATAGTACTGAAAAAGATCCCTCAAAACAGTAAATGGGACATGTACCTTTATGAGTTCTATTTCCTACTGTTTAGTTCTAGACTTAGAATTATTTCTAACTTTTCTAGATTAAGACAATTACTCTGTTGTCTTATCATTATCATTTAGGGGGAGATTGTTGATCTAGCTCTCCTAAGACCTGATGAAATGATAATGATCCTGAATCTTTACTTAGTGAATAGGTTTTTACTTCTGTTATAGCTTGAGGAATTATCACTGAGTCTGTTCAGTGTTATTCCATGTTACTTATGCTGTAACTTAACTTTATAGATCAGGATCAGGATCAGGAGACTAACGAGTCTGTTCTGCAGTCTACTGATCCTGTCCACTGAAGTGAAGACCTCCTCCTGAAGACATTAAGATCATACACAAAGAACCATCAGCGACGTCGAAGAAATAGCTGATGACAGGAACAGCATGCTCGTGATCTGAAGACGGAACTCAGTGATAGCAGTCTGTTCACTATCGTATGACATCCTGAAGACTCATCAGGATACACGTGACCCTGAACGTCCCCAGTTTCAGGATTCTAGTCACTGATCAGTATCCTGATCCTGAAGGATTAGAACAATGTCTTAGTCTAATGCACAAAAGGATTACACGCCTTTTCTGACACAATAGTACATAAGGGCAGTTACTTTACTGTTCCCTCCGTACTTATCAGACCATAAGGCAACTGTTTACAAACATCCTCTTTTGCACACCATGCAAAGAGTATTTGTTTATAGTAAATAGTACAACAGACCACTCACATTGTGACACGTCACAATAGTAGGTCTGCATGCATTTAATGCATGGAGTATAAATAGGACGTGAAGAGATGTTCTCCATACTTCTTCTTCATCCTAAAATACTCAAGTCCTTTCTCTCTTTTTCCCTCTATCTTCTTTCTTTATTCTCTTCTCACTTAGTGCATAGTGAAAGAACTTAGATTGTTTAGTTTAGACTAATTGTCTTTTCTATTTCCGCAACAATCTGTAAATTCATATTGTTTATAAAACAAGAATTTAAAAGTGAGAAAATTGTGTGATTATATTCAACCCCCCCCCTTCTATAATCCCAAACACTATCCTTACTTGAAGGTCACCTACTTGGGACCAACATGTCTGCCTATAATATTTCGAAGAAACCTTATAATAGATATGGGTTACATCCCAAGGGTAGGCATGATTCGGTGTTAGTACATGGAACACAAGTGAACGATCGAGGTTGGAAGGCTCGGTACGTTTTTGTGCAATCCTCATCTGTCGCTGGTGATGGATCTTGGGTCGTTCCTGAATGGAACTTAAATGGTAGGATTTAGATTATTTTCGTTAGACTTTTCTGGAAAACTAAAGTTTAATCGTACGTCATTCTTTTGCAGAGGTTGATTTTTCGTTCGTAGAGTCGACAAGAGCAATTGACTTGTTTTTGAGTTATAGTGTTTCGGATCGTACGTTCAAGTCGTCGGGAGCAGAAGAGGAGATAGACGTCGAGCCAGAAGTTCAGATTTTGGAGCCTGAAGACATGGAAGGTATGACACTATTTTCTCTTATTTGTCGTACGATTTTATCTTTTTCTGACGTATCCTTTTATATATTGTAGGTCAGAAGAGCAATAGGAGGGCTGAGCAACTGGAAATGGCTAAGAGAGTCGCGGAGAAGAAGAAAAGAAAAGCTCAGGAAGCGGAAGAGGCATTGGCCAAGAGAAATAAGTCGACCTTTTTTGAAAGGTCGACATCTGTCGAGGGAAGCAGTCCACCCCGTGAGACCAAACGAAAGGTCGAGGGTGTGATAAAAGCTATTCCCTTAAATTCCGTGCCTCCAGAAGGTTCGAAGGAGTCTGCAGACAAAAAGACTCAGGATGAAGGGGTCGAAAGTTCTGGTCGTATGACTATGAACATTGACCTCCCGGCGAACTTTCTGGAAGATGGTGTCGTGCGGGTTGATACTCTTTATCCTGACATTTCCCAATTCCACCTTCCTTCTCAGAGGAGACAGATTGAGGGAGAGTCGATCGAGGATTTGGAGGCTTCTGCGACGGGTCTCTCTTTCTTGGTAAGTAATCCATTGCTTATTATAATTGCTCGTCGTACGACTCTTGTATTGACTTGATTTTTCTTTTGTAGGCTTTGCAAGCGAATCTTGGTCTCCATACTCGTATGGAACAGATCAAGAGGAAGATGCTCCTCAATCAAGACTGGGTGACTCGTACCCGTAAGGATTTGGAGAAGGCGACCAGCAAAGTCTTCGCTCAAGCCAAAGAGATTGAATCTAAGCAGACGATGATCGATGAGCTGAAGCTAAGGTTGGAGGAGGCCGAGTTTGCACGTGAAGAGCAACGTGGGCGATTGAAGGCTTCTCTTGACAAGACTAGGAAGCTTGAAGAGGATAAGGCTAAGGTCGAAGATGTTAGGATTATGTGCGAGACAGTAACGGGGTTACCGTATCCAATGTTATAGGACACTAGTAGGTCACACCGCTGCACGCCAAAATGAGAACGTTTGGATTACGTGAGAGAAATAATTAATTGTTTATTAATTATTTAATGAGAAAGTTTTAAATAAATAGTTAGTTAAACTATTTATAAATTAATTAAGATTAATTAATTATGGAAATTATTTGGAGATAATTACCAAAGAATCTTATATGGAATAAAACTCTGATTAGTTTTATCCATATAAATAAAGGGTTAAGGGTATCAGTTCAATAACAATTCAGTTTTAATCCTACAACCCAGAAAACTCTTTCTTTCTCCCTCTCTCACTAAAACCGGCGCCGATCAAAGAGTAAAGGGTCGCGTTCGTGTTTCGGAGTAATCCTTGGTGGTAGTCTAGCAACCTTCTCGTGTGGTGCCAGTAGCGGTGTAACCCCTTCCAGCTTTCCGGAAACTCAATCGCATAAGGTAAACCATCGAAAACACCCTTTGATTGTATCTGCATCGTTTGGGATTGGATCCGCGTTTGGGGATCAAGTTTTTGTTATCCGCTGCGCGTTTGTACGCATAGATCCCCAACAGTGGTATCAGAGCCACTTCCTAAAACCTACAGATCAGGTTTATCAGTTTATTAGGTTTGATGAAAAAAATTGATTTTTATGTTTTAATTCGTTTTAAAAAAATTCGATTTTTGTATAAACCTAATCGGTGGTGGAACGGCGGCAGTTAGCCGACCGAACCACCAGACCACCAGAAGCCACTGCCGGCGACACCACAGATGGTGGTGGCCGGCGGCTGTCCCCTCGATACAACCACAGCGCCGCACCACAGGAGGTGGTCGCGGCTGTGGTCGATTGCAACCACCGCACCACCGTTTTGTGGTGGCGGTGGCGATCGATGGTGGCCGTTTACGGTTGCCTCGATTGATCGACGACCACCAAGGCCGTCCTCGGCGTGAATGGTGGTGGCGTTAGTCGCAATCGAAAGCCGCACCACAGTAACGTGGTGACGGCAATTGATCGATATTCAAACCACCGATCGGCGGTGGTGGCTATCGCCACTGCCGTTGACGGTGGTGGCGGCTTAGTTGTTCTCGCCGGAAAACCGACGGCGGTGGTAGCAGTGGCTGCTGCCGTCGTCGATGATTTTGTATAAACCACCGATTGGTGGTGGCGATAGTATTTGTGGTGGTGGCGGTGGTCGATTACCGCCGCAAAGGGGTATCGGTCACTGCCGGTTTCGATTTTCCGATCAAAGAGGGACGGCGGCGGTGGCTCTTTGGCTGCTGTCGTCGGACCACCGTTCGCCGCGCTACCACGGCAGCAGTGGTGGTGCGAACCACTGCCGTTGCCGGTGGTAGCGGTGTTTGTTTGCTAGCGTGGCGTCGGCCACGATCAAAAACCGACAGGCGGCGGTGGTGGCTCTCGAGCCGCTGCTGTCGCCGGCGATCCGCGGAAGTCGAATGGCGTTCGGGCCGGTATCGGTGGTGATGATTTCGGTCGTTGCCATCGGTGCCGAATTTCGAATCGTTTTTGTTTTTCGATTGTTTTTCGTTAATGGGTCCCGCGTGAGATCCGTTTCCGGAAAGGTCTTTGATAAGGAAATCTTTTAACCAGATAAGCTTAAATTTTTCCAGGTTTAAATTAATTAACTATATAATTATCACTAGTAGAGTTTAATTATATTATTATAAGTCGTAGTCAAACCCTTATGACCCGTGATTCTATCTTTTAATTATTATGTGTGTTGTTACGGGAGGCCTGCGTGCCATTTACAACCCGGTTATATTGTAATATTTTAATTAAAAGAAGACCCGAAGACGGAGTCAAGGAGACGATCATGGAGCTTGGAGCCAGTGGGAGCACCGAGAAGATTTGTCACTTAGGAATTGGACCGTCGTTTTGTGTTGGCTCACAAAACGACAATAGTTAAGGGTTTTTGACTATGACGTGTTATTTTAACTGCGTGGTTGTTTACGATTATTCAGTCTGCGTGGTTGTTTATATTTAATTATATTACGTAGTTACGTCTTTTAAATTAAATATAAATGGTTTTAAAATTGGATAAAATACAGTTTGTGTTTGAATCCAAAGTTTTTGAAAACTGGCAATTTTTGACCCTTGTTAAAATCATAGATTAGTAAGTGCAACCTACTTTAGGGGCACCTCCGGTGTAAGGTACATAGGGCGTTGTAAGTGCACACACTATGAACGTCTGTTTGGGTGAAATTTTATCATCGAACGATCGAACGATTAAAATCGTAAGATATCTTTCAGGATGATATTCCTGTATTAAGATAAGGTCCTGAAGTAAGGGTATAACTACCTTCCAACAAAGATAAGTGATCATCGAAGAAGATCGTACGATATCATCATATGATCGTACGATTAAACTAACGATATACATGTTCAAAGTTTGCTCTTATTGCAGGAAAGCTTATCCAAGATAACATCGAAGCATAGCCATCGTCTATCAAGCTTAAATCCGACCGTTTGAGCAAAATACGTCCCTCATCAATAACTCAGACGTTACGATCGAAAAATCAGCCTCAGTTATGACCGTTGCATTTATGGTTCAATAATGAACGAACGGTTACAAATTCAACAGCTATAAAAGAGATTCAAGATCCTACACTCGAGACAACTGATTCTGGGAGAGAAATAGCAATACGAATATTATTCTCTGTATTTACGTTCGATAGCATTCATTTTCTTTATTGTAATCGTACGATACAACTGTAACATCGAGGATATCACCCCTTATTGGTGATCTATAGTGCAACGTCGACTATCCTATTTAGTCGGCCGCAGGTTTTTTCCTCGATTCAGAGGTTTTTCCTGCGTCATCAATCTTCTTGTCAATTTATTTTTATTTATCGCACGTTTTATCGAACAAGAGTTCTTTCTTTTGACGATTTTGCCTCACGACATCTTACGATAACGATTTAAGTAAATTTTTACACAAACAGTTTGGCGCCATCCGTGGGACCCGTTTTGAGAAAATCTTGTTCGATAAGGCGTCAGCTTACTAACCTATTTCTCCGAGTTTCTTTGTGAATTGAGTACAGGAACATGGCAAGCAGTTCTCAAACAACCTTGCAGCAACAGTTGGCAGCAGCACAAGAACAAATCCAGTGGTTAAATGAGCAGAATTTACAAATGAATGGTGAACTGTCAAGGTTGAGAGCATCGAATCCGCAAACTTCTCACATCCCAGTTTCCATTCATCAACAAAGGCCATTCTTTCCTCAAAATCCACCCCCTGTTTCTCAACCTCCATTTGTCCAACCACAAATGTCACAATCTTTCATTCCACCTCAAGTATCGCAAGTTAACTTGCCACCACCACCGCAAGTATCGCAAGTTAGCTTACCACCGCCACCTCCAATCAACAATTCACGTCCTATCTTCCCTCCATTACCATCAGGTCCTTACCCAGGAGCAACCACGTTCACTTACAACCAACCTCAAACAGGGCCTCGTCCCTTTATACCTATTCCAGAACCTATATCGCACGTTCCCACCGCAGCTACCCCCATAACTCATATTCCGAACTTATCAAACGTTTCAGGAACCTCTAGTAATCCACCACCCAATGATATCGTGGATATTCGGCTAAAAATGCTAGAAGAACAAAATAAAGCAATGCTCGCATTGTTAACCAAACTTCCTGGAGCTGCTGTACCCATCGAAGTTGAACCTAAAACTGGATTCCAAGCCTCACCATATATTGATGAGATTGCTCTCGTTGATATTCCCAAAAAATATAACATCCCAGCTTTTACACCAAAATACTCTGGAATCTCCGATCCTGTGGAACACATCGCACAATACAAGCAGCTAGTGTGGACAGTTCCTATTCCAACCCAGTTTCAAGAAATATGTATGTGCAAGGGCTTTGGATCAACACTTACCGGAGCTGCGTTGCAGTGGTTAATCAATTTGAAGCCCAAGAGCATTGCATCGTGGTCCGAGTTAGTAAACCAGTTTACTCGACAGTTTGCAAGCAGTCGCAAGATGGAGAAACAAACAAGCGATCTCTACTATGTCGTGCAAAAAACAGGTGAAACCATTCGTGAATATTTTAACAGGTTCAACGCAGAGATGATCGAAGTTAAGAACTGCGATGTACGGACGGCGATTGAAGCATACAAACGTGGATTAGATACATCCTCGGAGTTATACACAGATTTAACGAAGTATCCACCAGAAAACTTCGATGATGTACGAGCTCGTACGTTGGCACACATGAGAATCGAAGATGATGCCCTTTTCCGGCGTAAACACTCGAACGATAAGAAAAATCTTGGAGCGCAGAAACATGATTTCAAACCTAAACGAGTAAACAAGATTGATAATTCTCGACGCGATCAGAATAAACGTTCGAACCAAGGTAAAGGTAAAGTAAGATATCCAGATTTGTCAACTTACCATTTTGCAGGTACATCGAAGGACTTAGTGGATTCTCTACGGAACTTGGAAGTCAACGTACGATGGCCCAAAAAACCAGAGAGTCCTAGCAAGGATAGAGACCAAACAAAATGGTGCGACTTCCACAGCGACCACGGACACAATACAGATGATTGTATCAGCTTAAAGAAGGAGATCGCATACCTCAAATCGAATGGACATCTTAAAAACCTTCTAGGCGATGATTCGAAAAGACCAACGTCACCCGTTCCAACAAAGGTTGTAAACTGCATTACAGGAGGATCAGAAGTGTGTGGCCTCACCTATTCAGCAGCAAAAAGGCACGCACGAGAAGGACCTGAAGGACATCCCATCCCAAATGAATCCAGAACTGCGGAAGACAAGGAGCTCGATGCTACGAAGATATCGTTCGATATCGAAGATATGTCAGACACTCATCAGAAACATCATGATGCACTGGTTATTCAGTTGACAATTGGTAACTGTCTAACCAAGAGAGTATTAATCGACGGAGGCAGTTCAGCCAACGTGATATTCGCAGAAACACTCAAGATCATGGGTATCGATCGGTCCAACATCGTACGACGAACAACAACGTTAATTGGATTCAACGGAGATGCCACTAGTACTCTTGGAGAAATCATACTACCAGTCTTCGCTAAAGGCATAAATAAGCAAACAAAGTTCAACGTCATCGATTGTCCTTCCGCTTACAATGCCATACTTGGAAGACCTTGGATTCACGATATGAAGGCTGTACCATCGACGTATCATCAGAAGATCAAGTTCCCATCTCCCTGGGGCGTGCAAGAGATAATCAGCGAAAAGAAAATCGCAAGGGAGTGCTACAAGATTACGATGAAGGCCAAACCGCACGATATCTAGCAATTACAGAGCCAGGATGGAGTACGATCATACGATGATCTTCAATTGGAAGAAGTCGTGTTAGATCACAAACATCCTGATCGCAAGGTCTTCGTAGGTGCAACTCTAACCCCTGATATAAAAAATAGTATAATTTCTTTTTTGCAGGAACACTCGGATTGTTTTGCGTGGTCACACGAGGATATGGTAGGAATTGATCCTAACATCATATCGCACAAGTTGAACGTGGATCCTACGTTTAAACCCGTTAAGCAAAAAAGACGCAAGTTTGCACCAGAACGCAACAAGGTCATCAATGAGGAGGTAGACAACCTGCTCAAAACAGGAAAAATTCGAGAAGTAAAGTATCCAGATTGGCTCGCCAACGTGGTGGTAGTGCAAAAGAAGAATGGAAAGTGGCGAGTATGCATCGACTTTACAGACCTAAACAAAGCTTGTCCAAAAGATCCCTTTCCTTTGCCACATATTGATGCGATGGTCGATGCAACCGCGGGGCATGAACTACTAACATTCATGGATGCTTATTCCGGATATAACCAGATCTTAATGCACAAAGATGATCAAGAGAAGACTGCGTTTATGACCGATAAGGGCATATACTGTTACAAAGTAATGCCATTTGGTCTCAAGAATGCTGGATCAACGTACCAAAGGCTTGTAAACAGGATGTTCAAAGATCATCTCGGACGTACGATGGAAGTATATATCGATGATATGCTCGTAAAATCGGAACGATCACAAGATCATATCCAGCATCTGAAGCAATCGTTCGATATATTGCGAGAATACAAGATGAAACTCAACCCAACCAAGTGCTCTTTCGGGGTGCGTGCGGGAAAGTTTCTTGGATACATGGTTACACGACGAGGGATCGAGGCAAGTCCAGAACAGATCAAAGCAATCCTGGAAATTCAGTCACCAAGAAATGTAAAAGAGGTACAGAAGTTGACCGGACGAGTAGCGGCCCTGAACAGGTTCATCTCACGATCATCGGATAAGTGTCACTTGTTCTACAACGTGCTTCGAAAAAACAAAGGCTTCGATTGGACAGAAGCACACGAGGAAGCACTACAAAGCTTAAAGAAATATATGTCCAATCCTCCACTGTTGACGAAACCAATCGAAGGTGAGAGCTTGCAATTGTACCTCGCTGTAAGTAACAACGCCGTTAGTGCAGTACTCGTACGAGAAGGTGACCAACATCAGCAACCTATCTATTACATAAGTAAGTCTTTCCTCGACGCTGAAACAAGGTACACATCTATGGAAAAGCTTTTACTTGGCCTCGTAACTGCAGCAAAAAAGTTAAGGCACTATTTCGAATCGCATCATATAATCGTTGTTACTAATTATCCTCTTAAGATCGTACTTCGTAAGCCTGAACTTACAGGAAGATTAGCAAAGTGGAGTATTTATCTTAGCAGCTTCGATCTAACGTATCAACCAAGAACAGCGATAAAATCTCAAGCGTTAGCAGATTTCGTAGCTGAATTCAGTCCTGGAATGGAAGAGCCATCGTACGATGAAATCAGTAATGTGATGATTCATGACAACGAGCCATGGACCATGCATGTTGACGGAGCCTCCAACGCACGAGGATCAGGATTGGGAATTGTCCTGAAATCATCACATGGGGGCAATATGGTGTATTCGATACGATGCGAATTCAAAACTACCAATAATGAAGCAGAATACGAAGCCTTGATCGCTGGGTTGGATATGGCATATAACTCGGGAGCACGATGGCTACACGTACGAAGCGATTCACTATTAGTAGTGAACCAAATCAATGGCGAATTTCAAGCAAAAGATTCAAAGATGATATCATACCTCAAGATCGCAAAAGATAAGATCGCACGATTCGATAAGTTCTCGATAGAGCAAATCCCAAGAGACCTGGGATCTGCAAGCTGATGCCTTGGCTAACTTGGGATCTGCATTCAATGAACCAGCTTTAGAAAGTGTTCCGATAATACATCTTATGTCACCAACAATCGAAGAAATTCAAGTGATCAGAAAAACCACGATTGGTCAAATGATATATGGAATTATCTCAAAAACGACCAACTCCCTGAAGACAAATTAGAAGCCCGGAAACTCAGACTTAAAAGCTCTCGATATACGATCTTCGATGATCAACTGTATCGAAGATCCACAACGGGTCTAATCTTACGATGCGTGGTGAATAAGCAACAAATCGATCGAATCCTTCAAGAGATGCATGATGGAGAATGTGGAAACCATTCTGGGGGCAGAAGTCTTGCTAACAGAATCTCGAGACAAGGATATTATTGGCCTACTCTTCGAGAGGACTCGATAAGGTATGTTCAAAGGTGCGATGCTTGTCAAAAACACTCAGGTACGTCACATCTACCTTCTGAACCCCTACATTCTGTCTTAATCCCATGGCCATTCATGCGATGGGGGATGGACATCGTAGGAAAATTACCACCTGCTCCAGGTCAAAAAGTATTTTTACTTGTTCTTACTGATTATTTCTCTAAATGGATTGAAGCCGCAGCCTTCTCACAGGTTAGGGATAAGGAAGTTATCTCCTTTATCCAAACTAACATTATTTACAGGTTTGGAATACCATCAGAAATAACGTGCGATAATGGGTCCCAATTTATAAGTGAGAGAACTCGAAAGTTCTGCGATGAACGCGGTATAAAACTCATTACATCGACTCCAAGATATCCACAATCCAACGGCTTGGCAGAATCCAGCAACAAGACCATTATTAATTCTATTCGAAAGAGGTTGAAAGCTGCAAAGGGTCGATGGGTCGAAGAATTACCATCTGTTTTATGGGCAAATCGCACGACACCTAGAACTGCAACTGGGCAAACTCCTTTTTCCCTGGTATATGGATGTGAAGCAGTCCTTCCAATTGAATCAAAGGTTCCTGTTGCTCGACATCGTACGATTGAACAAAACTCAATAGACTTGTGTTACGATATCGATGCTTTGGAAGAACTAAGAGAGAAAGCCTTTCAAAGAATGGCATCGCAGAAAGCCAGGGTTGAACGTTACTTCAATAAAAAGGTAAAAGTCAAGGTATTTCAACTTGGAGATTATGTCCTACGACGTATCTTTCCAAATACGCAAGAATCGAACGCTGGAAAACTTTCCATCAAATGGGAAGGACCTTACATTATTACCAAAATCGTGGGGAAAGGTGCCTATAAGATTTCAACCATTGAAGGTAATGAAATCCCACGTAGTTGGAATGCAACTCATCTGAAAAGGTACTACTTCTAAAACCCTTTTTATTTTTTACTATTATTTCATCGAACGATTACTGACTTAGGCATCGGAGCGCCGTTGGTCAAACCAACGGCCACCCCTTAGCCAATTTTACTCGCAGGTAACGCACGATTATCGCAAGACATCGCAAGATTATCGCATGATATCGCACGACTATCGCAGACATCGCACGATCTATGGCAAACATCGCCCGATAAAACAATATGCTTAAAATCGCATAGAAATTAAAAGATGCATCAATTTCAAATCGCAAGAGCGCAAGTCAAAACGCCAGACGCACGATTAACAGAAACGTTTCTAAAAAAAAAAAATTTTTAAGTGCCTTAAACTCACGATAAACATCGCAAGAACAAAACGCACGATTAATTAAGGCCTTAAACGACAAATTAGCTAAAAACGCACGATTATCTATTTACTAAAAGTACTTAGAACAAAAATAACAAGTACTAAAACATCGCACGATTGCAAAAATAGATAATTTCATTAAAAAGTACTTAAAGTACTATGATTACATCGATTAAACTTCAGGGGTGGCTTCTACGCTAACACCCTCTTCTACGCTAACTTCTACGATAGGAGGAGTGACTTCAGCAGCCTTGTCCACGATGCCGGATCCAGAGGCATCTTCATTTTTATCCTCCTCCTCGATCATCGTGACTTCGGCCTCTTTGCTCTTTTCAGCACCTTCCTCCTCCTCATCAGCATCCTTGGCGTCATCAGCATCCAGGAGCTCATCGGATCCCATCGCATCACGGAAGGCTCCCAACTCACCTTTAGCAGCTTCGATGGTGTACGTGCCACCAATGAATTGGCGTATTACGGCTGCACGGGCCACCATCCTAGATAACACCATCTCGTCTTTGAGATCCTGGATCTCAGAAGACGAAGCCTTCTCTCGATCTGCCATCTCCGTACGCATCGCAGCAAGTTCCTCCTCCAACTTGGCAACACGATTATTGGCCGCTGTCAACCTCGCACGTTGTTCTGATCGAACGTGCTCAGCCTCATCCAGCTTAGCCACCAAGTCGTCCACTTCAACCCGCTTAGCTTCCAGAGCAGCAGCTATCTTCGATGCCTTCTCTTGGGCCTTCTTAGCCTCGTTCACTGCAGCCCTCTCGCTGGACATTTTCGCCTTCATGTCCCTCTGGACAGTCTCCAACCTTTGATGAAGGCCGAGACACGCCTGAAAGGCCTGCGCAAATATAAAAAGTTAGAATAGCACATTGGATATAATCGTAAGATATAAACATCGAACGATAACTTACCATGAAGGAGTATCCAACAGCACCAGCATCAAGCTCGCCAATCCGACGAGTATCCATGTGAGCCTTCTGCGATGGAAGCAGGTACTGTTCGATGGCAGGGAATAAGTCATCCTGGTTGATGACATCACCGTCGAGGAAATTTGAAGGCAGGGATATGTTGATCGACGTTTCACCCTCCTTCCCTCTTGGAGGCTTGACCGAGCCCCTTTTCTCCTTTGACATCGTAGGAGACATCGCAGGAGGAGGAGCAGTATGAATCGGGGTCGCATCGACCACATCATCCGCCTGTCGTACGGCTTCCTTTGATGCAGTCGAAGTACCCGAAGAAGACCTTGTCTTCTTAGTTTGTGGCTCCATGCCACTTATACCTTTCTTCTTCTCCAAAGCCCTCTTGGCCGCTGCCAAATTAGCCAATTTCTTAGCAGGTTTCTTTTGGCCTGAAATAAAAAACGTACGTTATTAATCGCACGATAAAATTGAGAAAACGTAAGATAAGAAGAAAAAGTTATCGCGCGATTTACCTTCCATCTCTTCTTCTTCTTCTCCTTCACTTAACACTTGAACCTCGAGCTCTTCGTCGCTGTCCTCCCTTGGGCTTTTTCCCTTCGATTTGGCGTACGACCTTTCTTGAACACCGTACTCCAAGAAACGGTTGACAGCTTCAGTAGATTCCTCGAAAGAAAACTCGATCTCTGCAAAAATAATTACACGATAAGAAAATTATACAGTAAAGATTATGCAAAACAAAAACGCATAAAGTGACCTATACCTAATGGATTCCATTCTGGAGCTACCCATCCACCGTCCTCCAAGACTGATGAGGATCGTACGAACGCGTATCGGGCCTTCCACCCTCGATCGAACGCTTGAGTACCATGTACTAACATGGCATCGCCCCTACCCTTGGGATAAATCCCATACCTATCGTAATCAGAAGGCTTAACAGTGTACGCCGACAAAAGATCATCGACGGTGAAAGGGTCTCTACCCCAATTCTCGGTGACACGTTCGATAACGCTCACAACCCTCCAAAATTGGGGCATAAGCTGTCCAGGAGATAAGCTAAATCGTGTCATAAAGGCACGAGACAGAGGACTAAAAGGCCAAGTAAATCCTATCTTAAAAGGGTATTCGAACAACGCGAAGAAACCTGCCGGAGCATCGGCGGGTCTGACCTCACCAGGTGATTTGATCACGGTATCCTTGGGCATCCTAGCAAGTTTCTTAAGGTGAACTAAGTCGATTTCTCCCTGAATTGTGCTCTTAACTTCCATGATTTCCCTAAAACTAAGCCGATCTAAACTTCTACGCAATCTATCGAAACGCAATAAATCGAAATTCCTAGGATTCTTCTCGGCCCTAACTTTCAAACGCATGAACTGAATTGAAACAAGGGCAGAAAGATACCTTATAGGCGGCTTAGATTCAAATCTTCTTAAAGATTAGAAGGATTCGGTTTGAGTTGAATTTGGATTTGAAAATTGGAAAAGATTTAGAGATAATTATGGAAGAAATCTTATCTTTATATGAAATTAAACTCCTTCCCAAGAAATTGAGGTCGAATCGAGCATCGACACCTGTCTCTTATAACCGTTGCAATGACAGCTTGCACTTAACCAGGTTATGACGCCGTTAACGTGAAAAACGGTTCAGATTCGATAGATTAATCCTGATAAAATCGATGTACTAACAATTTGATTCTGCAGATATAAGATTCAGAAAATATATAATTTATTTTCTAAATCTTGGGGGCAAACTGTTTGGGTGAAATTTTATCATCGAACGATCGAACGATTAAAATCGTAAGATATCTTTCAGGATGATATTCCTGTATTAAGATAAGGTCCTGAAGTAAGGGTATAACTACCTTCCAACAAAGATAAGTGATCATCGAAGAAGATCGTACGATATCATCATATGATCGTACGATTAAACTAACGATATACATGTTCAAAGTTTGCTCTTATTGCAGGAAAGCTTATCCAAGATAACATCGAAGCATAGCCATCGTCTATCAAGCTTAAATCCGACCGTTTGAGCAAAATACGTCCCTCATCAATAACTCAGACGTTACGATCGAAAAATCAGCCTCAGTTATGACCGTTGCATTTATGGTTCAATAATGAACGAACGGTTACAAATTCAACAGCTATAAAAGAGATTCAAGATCCTACACTCGAGACAACTGATTCTGGGAGAGAAATAGCAATACGAATATTATTCTCTGTATTTACGTTCGATAGCATTCATTTTCTTTATTGTAATCGTACGATACAACTGTAACATCGAGGATATCACCCCTTATTGGTGATCTATAGTGCAACGTCGACTATCCTATTTAGTCGGCCGCAGGTTTTTTCCTCGATTCAGAGGTTTTTCCTGCGTCATCAATCTTCTTGTCAATTTATTTTTATTTATCGCACGTTTTATCGAACAAGAGTTCTTTCTTTTGGCGATTTTGCCTCACGACATCTTACGATAACGATTTAAGTAAATTTTTACACAAACAACGTCCGTGTTCAAACCGAAACTGGAGGGAGATAAAACTCTGCGAATTATCTCCGGGTGGTACCGGCCAGAGTTTGTCCAGGTCCCGGGTGGTGCAATCTATTTTGGTAATTATTTATTCACTGGGTGGTACCAGGCCAAAATGCACTAGAGGGACTAAATATGCACGGACTATTAATATCCGATGTCCCGACGATCTAGAAGTCGTATTATCGAGTTAGAATACGATTGGTATAGTTTTACCTACCATAGATCGCATGAGTCGGTTTGACATGATCACATGCTTCCCGACACATGTGAAATATGGATTCTAGTCTAATAAATTTATTTTAAGGGTAATAATTTATTAGAGTTATATAATTATAAACTAAATTGGAATTTATATTCTTCTGTAGATGTCTCCAATTAGCATTCCGTTTTATTCACCTGAGGAATCACTTCGCCTTATTACGGGGAAGTGGAAGCTTACGGGCCAGAACTTTCCAGTTTGGAAGTTGCACTTACAGAATGTTTTGAGTGCCCAGGGTAAGCTTTATGTGATCAATAAGCCCATGTCACGACCTAAAAGCAATGCCCCTGAAGAGGAATTTGCTGAATATTTCAGATTCATGGCAGATGAATCGGATGTAATGTCCATTCTAGTTTTCTCTATGTCACCCGAGTTCACGGGAGACTTAAGAGTGAAATTCTGTCACGAGGTCGTAAGAAATGTAGAAAACCAGTTAGGTTTCTACAAGCACACGGGCAAGCTTTTGATCATGCAAGAGATTCTCTCCCTGAAGCTACAGAAGGGTCAGTCGGTTAAAAACCATCTTATTGATATGAGAAGGCTTTTTAAGTGTTTATCACGTCTAGGGTACAAGATGACTCAGGAGGAGTTAGTGTATCTCATGTGGTTCTCCCTCACAAAGGAAGTTCAGGACACAGCTAGTGCCTACATGAAGGAACCAAAGAACGACGTGGATAAAGTTCATGAAGATATCCTGGCCAGTTTAGAGCCAGTACCCGAACCTGCGAATCTCATGGACACTGATATAATTGATGAGCTGGGAGATCTGAGTTGCCCAGAATGCGGCAGCGAGGATATTTGCGAGCACTCGATGAACATCGACCAGATGGATATCGGTTTACCCGATACTCCAGGTATCTTTATGATAGATTGCTTAATCACTTCTTATGAATCATGGGTAATTGATACAGGCAGTGGTAACCACATTTGTAATCATTTACAGGGATTCACTAGAAGAAAGACTCTGAGGAAGGACCGTTCGAACCTACGAGTGGGCGAAGGCACTCCGTTGATTGCTGAAGCCGTGGGATCTTATAGTCTTAGTTTACCCTCGGGTCTAGTTTTGGAACTGGATAATTGTTATTATATTCCAAATATGATTAAGAATGTATTGTCTTTTGATTTGTTGGTAGACCAAGGCTTTTATTATAAATATTCATATAAAATGATTTCAGTCTTTAAAGATAACATTTTCTATTTTAAAGCTACACCCGTAGATGGTCTATACACTGTAAATCTTAAAGACAACAATAGTGAAATCTATCATATAAGTAAGCGATCCAAAGATATTGAGGATCAGACTTACCTCTGGCATTGTCGTTTGGGCCATATAAACAAGAAACGTGTTGAACTACTCCTAAAAGGAGGTTTTCTTGGCAATTTCGACTACAAACCTTTTGATAATTGCGAATCTTGTTTATCTGGTAAAATGACAAAGCAACCTTTCAACAGTGAGAATGAAAGGGCTACTGACTTGCTTGAAATAATCCACACAGATGTATGTGGACCTTTCAGTCATGTAGCAAGAGGAGGATACCGGTACTTCATTACCTTCACTGACGACTTCAGTAGGTATGGTTATGTCTACTTGATGAGACATAAATCTGAAACCTTTGAGAAATTCAAGGAATATCAGAATGAAGTACAGAATCTACTTGACAAGAGGATCAAGTTCTTACGGTCAGATCGTGGTGGCGAATATCTCAGTGATGAGTTTGACAATCATCTGATGGAGTGTGGGATTGTATCCCAACTTACACCTCCGTATACACCTCAGATGAACGGTGTATCAGAAAGGAGAAATCGTACTTTGCTTGACATGGTACGAACGATGATGTGTCATTCTTCGCTGCCAATATGATTCTGGGGACACGCGCTCGAAACAGCAGCACACATACTGAACAGAGCGCCAACAAAGTCGGTAGAAAAGACTCCATACGAGTTGTGGAAGGGTAAGAAACCCAACATATCTTTTCTGAAAATTTGGGGTTGTGAGGTTTACGTCAAACGACCTACCTCAGAAAAACTCAAACCCAAATCCGACAAGTGTTTCTTCGTTGGATATCCCAAGACCACCGTGGGATATTATTTCTACAACCCTGAAGAGAACAAAGTGTTTGTTGCTCGAAATGGAAAATTTCTGGAAGAAAAGTTTCTCAGTTTAGAGAACACCAGAAAGGATGTAGATCTACAGATAGTAGACGAAGAAAGCACTACACCAGTTGTTGAGCCAGAAATTCAACATAACAATGTTGAACCTCAATCAGAGCCGGTTGAGGAAGTGCAAACACAGGACCTTCGCAGATCCAGCAGGGTAAGACAAGAACCAGATAGGTATCTTGGGTTCCTAGTCTCTCAAGATAGCGGAGACTTAAATGAACCAACATCCTATGGAGAAGCTGTGTCAGGCAGTGAGTCTGAACAATGGCAGGAAGCCATGAAGGCCGAGATGCAATCCATGTACGACAACCAAGTCTGGGAGTTGACTGATTTGCCACAACACTGTAAGGCTGTTGGACGCAAATGGGTTTTCAAGAAGAAAACCGACATGGATGGGAACGTACACACCTTCAAAGCCAGACTGGTTGCAAAAGGATTCACGCAAACTCATGGCATTGACTATGATGAAACCTTTTCACCAGTGGCAATGTTGAAGTCAATTAGGATTCTTATGGCCATCTCAGCGTACTTTAATTACGAGATTTGGCAAATGGACGTCAAGACAGCCTTTCTAAATGGAAAGTTAACAGAAAACGTCTATATGGAACAACCAGAGGGGTTTAAAGATCCTAAGAATCCTAATAAGGTGTGTAAGCTGCTAAAATCTATTTATGGATTGAAGCAAGCATCTCGTAGCTGGAACTTACACTTTGATGAGCGAATCAAAGAGTTTGGCTTTGCTAAAAGTGAGTTCGAGCCATGTGTTTACACTAAGTTCAGTGAGAGCATAGTAACCTTCCTGGTCTTGTATGTACATGACATACTACTCATAGGAAACGATGTATCAACTTTACAGAGTGTTAAGGAATGGTTAAGTAAATGTTTCCAGATGAAAGACCTTGGAGAAGCCGCTTATATACTAGGTATAAAGATCTACAGAAACAGATCTAAGCGGCTTATCGGACTTAGTCAGAGTACATACATTGACAAAGTTCTGAAGAGATTCAGGATGGATGAATCCAAGAAAGGATTCATACCAATGCAACATGGCATAGTGTTAAGTAAAACACAGTGTCCTGTTTCTAGTGAAGATCAGGACAAAATGAAATCGGTCCCATATGCTTCTGCAATTGGATCGATTATGTATGCCATGCTATGTACTAGGCCCGATGTTGCTTACTCAGTAAGTGTTACGAGCAGATACCAACAGAATCCGGGTGAGCCCTATTGGGTGGCTGTCAAGAACATTCTTAAATATCTGAGAAGAACGAAAGAAATGTTCTTGGTCTTTGGAGGTTCTGAGGATGAAATTAGTGTCACAGGATACTCTGACGCTAGTTTCCAGACCGACAGAGATGACTTCAGGTCACAGTCAGGGTATGTCTTTACCCTAAACAGAGGTGCGATCTCATGAAAGAGCTCGAAGCAGGACACGATTGCAGACTCAACTACAGAAGCAGAGTACATTGCAGCATGTGATGCGGTAAAGGAAGCTGTCTGGCTAAGGAATTTTCTATCGGATCTCAGAGTGGTTGCCAGTATCTCGAGACCGATAGATATATTCTGTGATAACTCAGGAGCCGTGGCGCAAGCAAAGGAACCTAGAGAGCATCACAAGTCGAGACACGTACTCAGAAAGTATCACCTCATCCGAGAGATCATTGGAAGAGGAGATGTGAGAATATGCAAGATTCCAACAGAAGACAATGTCGCAAATCCGCTGACAAAGCCACTAGCGAGGGCAAAGCATGAGGCACATGCGAATTCCATTGGGATGCAGTACCTGGAAGCCAGTAGCTAGTACTTAGTTTTTAATTATTACTGTAGTCTAATTTAGAAACGAAGTAATCATGTAAAGTTTTTATTTCACAGTGTGTTGGAAATAAATGGAGGTTTTAATTTCATGATTGTTCCAAATTAACTATTTTTGCATATTTAACGTATCCATGATTTTACAAAGTTTTGTATGAAATCTAAATTTCCGTAGCCACTTATTGAAATGGGAATTTCAATAGGGAGTTTAACGCTATTATAAATACTTGATGATTTATTCAAAGTAGAGAATAAAAGCACAAGTGATGTGACCAAGTATTTATAGATACTCATCAAAGTGTTTGGGTATTGGAAGTGACCAGTAATCAAGTCTGCTTCATGGAGCCTCAGTCATAAGCACTGACTTGATAGGTTGTCCTTAGACCTGAGATACTTGGTTTGGAAACACGAGGACCACTGTACTCTTAGCACGTACTAACGCTGCACCGTAACTGGGTGGCCATACGGGACGTGACTAGATGCAGCGGAAGCCGTGGATCCAAATGCAAGTAGTCAAGAAGGGATTTGCACCTCTTTCAAAAGAGAGATATTTTCCGGGCCCCTTGACGATTAAGATTGGCAGAAAACGCGTGGCCACGCTCGGATAGAATAACAAGGGTTATTTAGTAATATCCGTTACTGCAAGCAATCGAAATCAGAGTCAAGAAATACTTGATCTTAAGAAATGAATCCTCCACTCCATGTCTTAAGTCACTTTAGAAATATCGTGTGCAAAAGGAATGAACCTGTGTACAAATTCAAGCGTGAATTGTATCTCTGGATATAAGAGATCTTATAACCTGGTTAACCTAAGTGTCTGGCTAGGGACCTCCTTAGGCTAATGGTAACAGTACAGTTACATGTCTAGCACAAGTGGGAGTCTGTTAGGATTATGTGCGAGATAGTAACGGGGTTACCGTATCCAATGTTATAGGACACTAGTAGGTCACACCGCTGCACGCCAAAATGAGAACGTTTGGATTACGTGAGAGAAATAATTAATTGTTTATTAATTATTTAATGAGAAAGTTTTAAATAAATAGTTAGTTAAACTATTTATAAATTAATTAAGATTAATTAATTATGGAAATTATTTGGAGATAATTACCAAAGAATCTTATATGGAATAAAACTCTGATTAGTTTTATCCATATAAATAAAGGGTTAAGGGTATCAGTTCAATAACAATTCAGTTTTAATCCTACAACCCAGAAAACTCTTTCTTTCTCCCTCTCTCACTAAAACCGGCGCCGATCAAAGAGTAAAGGGTCGCGTTCGTGTTTCGGAGTAATCCTTGGTGGTGGTCTAGCAACCTTCTCGTGTGGTGCCAGTAGCGGTGTAACCCCTGCCAGCTTTCCGGAAACTCAATCGCATAAGGTAAACCATCGAAAACACCCTTTGATTGTATCTGCATCGTTTGGGATTGGATCCGCGTTTGGGGATCAAGTTTTTGTTATCCGCTGCGCGTTTGTACGCATAGATCCCCAACAGAAGAGTCTCTGTCTTCAAAGATCCAAGATCTTAGGGATGAGCTAGCTTTGACACGTTTGGTCGCACGTGCAGCCGTTCTCCGTCGCGTTGTTGCTGGTACTCTTACCCTTGACATGGCGAAGTCCAAGGTCGAGTCTTTTAAAGAGCAGATGGGCTCTGAAGAATACCTTGACGCGGATGATCTTAAGGACTTAGATGAGGATGCCTCAGGTGGGGACAAGACACCAAAGGAACCTCAGGTCGCGGGATCCGGGGAGGAAGTCGTGACTTTTGGATCCGACCCTGTGATCGAGGATGAGAAGGTCTCTGCTGATGATACTGAAGTCGTCCCTCCTCTTGCCTAGCTTTAGGTCTTTTTGTTGAAAACAATGTTTATCATGTAATCGTATGACGCCTCTTTGGCGGTTGAACAATGTTCGTATTTATAATATTTATTTCACCTTGCGTTATTCTGCGTTTATATTCTGTTTTGTCGTGTGACTTTAGGCCTTAGAATAATTTAGAAACGTTTCTTTGTTGTTTTACTCTTAAATTGAGCAATCGTGCGACTGGCGTTTAGTCTTGCGCTCGTGCGATAGCTTCGTGCGTTTAAAGCAATCGTGCGATTCAAGCATTTGTCTTGCGATTCATGTGATATTCATGCGATTAGAGCATCTAGGTTATAATTCATGCGATTAGAGCATATTACTTGCGTTTCGTGCGATAATCGTGCGATACTTGCGTTGGTCGTGAGATTCCTGCAAAGAGTTTAGCTAAGGGGTGGCCGTTGGCTTGGCCAACAGCGCTCCGACGCCCAAGTTAGTATTTTGATAAAGTAGATAATCAAAATGAAAAAAGGATTAGAAGTAGTACCTTTTCAAGTGCGTCGCATTCCAGCTACGTGGGATTTCCTTACCATCCATGGTCGTAAGTCGATAGGCTCCGTTTCCAATAACTTTGGAAATCCTGTATGGTCCTTCCCATTTGATGGAAAGTTTTCCAGCGTTTGTCTCTTGTGTGTTTTGGAACACATGTCGTAGGACATAATCTCCTACTTGGAAGATTTTGGCTTTCACTTTTTTGTTGAAATGTCGTTCGATTATTCCTTTTTGGGAAGCCATTCGTTGTAGAGTTGTTTCTCTTAATCCTTCCAAGGCATCCAAATCGTAAGATAGGTCTATAGCGTTCTGTTCAATTGTTCGATGCCTTGCTGTAGGAATGTAGGATTCGATTGGTAAGACTGCCTCGCATCCGTACACCAAAGAGAATGGAGTTTGTCCTGTCGAAGATCTGAGAGTCGTACGATTTGCCCATAGTACTGAAGGCAATTCTTCGACTCACCTTCCTTTTGCTTCTTTAAGCCTCTTTCGTAAGTTATTGATAATAACTTTGTTACTCGACTCAGCTAGGCCATTTGATTGTGGATATCTTGGAGTGGATGTTATGAGCTTGATTCCTCTTTCGTCGCAGAACTTGCGGGTTTTTTCACTTATGAATTGTGCACCATTGTTGCACATTATCTCTGAGGGTACTCCGAATCTGTAAATAATGTTAGTCTGGATGAAGGAAATGACTTCCTTATCCCTGATTTGTGAGAATGCGGCAGCTTCGATCCATTTTGAAAAATAATCCGTAAGAACAAGTAAGAACACCTTCTGTCCTGGAGCAGGTGGGAGTTTTCCCACGATGTCCATTCCCCATCGCATGAATGGCCAAGGGATTAAGACAGAGTGCAATGGTTCGGAAGGTCGATGGATCATACCCGAGTGTTTCTGACATGCGTCACATGTCTGGACGTACCTTATTGCGTCTTCTCTTAAGGCTGGCCAATAGTAACCTTGTCGAGAGATCCGATTGGCAAGGCTTCTGCCTCCAGAATGGTTTCCACACTCTCCGTCGTGCATCTCTTGGAGGATTTTGTTTATTAATTGTTGTCCCAAAAACAATGAAATGAATGAAGAAATGGATGGAAATCCTTGAATTTGATTGAAATCAATGAGAGCTTGAAAGAGTATAACAATGGAGGAAAAGTTGCCCAAAATGGTAATATGATTTCATTAGAAAAAACCCTAACATCTCTTACCTTATATAGGTAAGATCAAGTTACACAAATGTACGATAAAGGCCCCCGAGGTTACACACCTCTAAACAAGGGCAATAAAACTGTTAATTGTTCACAACTAAAGGAAATTAACTGAATTAATCTAGAAAGCATAATAAGGATAGTGGTTTCTAATTCTTCACAACACAAAGGTCCAACAATCTCCCCCTTTGTGAAGATATCAGAAAGGTGGTGGAAGCTCCAGTGCTGGCTCCCACTTGGACATCTGCAGGTACTCTTCCCATTCGCCGATTATCCGCGCTCTCATCTGCATTGCAGCCTCTGCCCGTCTGTACATCAACCGTTCCTTAAGCTTCTTCTCGATCAACCTCATTGCCTCCAGCAGCTTTCCTTTTCCGTCTATGATTCTCCGACTTGGTACCTGATCCGCCAGTAGTCTACTCTGCATGCCATTGTAGACATAAAGAAGGGTCCCGTCGCAGAACTTGGAGAGCTCTCCAAACCTCATGAACCTGCGCTCCTTCTTCTTCCGAGTCAAATAAAGGACCCCATGCTCAGGTATCCTGGTTGGCATGTACGGAATGTAGGCATCTATACCAGGAACGAGCAGGTTTGGTCTAAGCAGGTTGACCTTCGGCTGGCGGCTTTCGATGGCAAGCTGGTAATCCGTCACTCTCGCGAGAGAGATTGCGTGACGGACGTATTTCTTTAGTATCTCTGTGCCATCTCTGTAGTGCTCTGGTCGGAGGATCGGGCCTTGGAGGTACTTGATGATCGTGAGAAGGTCTTCCAGATGCACCCGATCTAAGTCAGCTTCCGTGAATGTCCAGTTCTGCAGTTCACCTCGAGGGACACCGGTGCCGTACATGCGGACATCATACTCAAGGAATAACTGATGGCCATGTCTGTAGGGGCGCATAGCAGTTACCTTGATAAAGCGACGTCTGATCCTCTGGCGTCTATGAGTGGCCCAGTTGCACATTCGCTGATGCACGTACGCTGTCCTTCGTCTCTTGTTCTTGATGTGAGAGATCCCGAAGTAGACTTTTTGGGACCAGGCGTGCAGCTTCTCTTGTTGATAGATGCGGGTGAACGATTCCTCAAGGAATGGACGGAAGATGATGGAGTGGTTCCAGTTGAGCTGGATGACAGTAGGAGCAGCGGTTTCTGGATCAGTAGAATGAATGGTCCGTGGGGCTTCTGGAGTTGGAAACTTGAGCGCTGAGAGGAGGTTGGCATAGTCAGGATCCTTGACGATGTCGTCTCCCTTCTGATAGACCCTTAGGCTCTGTGCAAGCGACCTCAAGATCTTCCGGGCTGCTTCCGGAATTTGGAACTCTGAAGGATCCGTCGGTGCTGCTTCTGGGAGAACGGCATCTATCTGAGCCGTGTCCGTCATTTGGGGAAACTGTACTGACTCCCCTTCCGGGATCCGCTCATATCGCCAACTCCCCATGTCCGGAATGTCTTCTGTCTCAGAGTCGACATAGGGAGCTTCGGCGGCATCGGAGTCTGTGGGAGCACTCGAAGGGGCGGCTGAGGAACCTGGAGCTGTTGAACCGGAGCCGGAACCAGGTTGGAGGTCGGTGCGAAGCCGTTTTGCAGCTTGTACCTCCCCCTCATGAGGACCTGGTGCGGAGTCATCAGCGTCATCATGCCTCCTCTTCGAAGGCTGAGCCTGGGACCGACACACGGCCTCCAGTTCTCGAATCCTTTGTTGTAGTAGCTCGATCTGGGCCGCTTGATCTCTAACTTGGGCGGACAGGCGGTCGTTCTGAGTGGTGTAGGAAGTAATCAGCATCATGTGTTCCACCTCAGTGACGTAGCCTGGGATCGGAGGAAGGTCGCCCGAAGTCGGAGGGGCAAGCCTGAGGACGTCTTCTGATGGTCTGGGAATGGGAGCTTCAGTAGACGGGGCAGCCTCAGAGTGTTTGCCCTTGATCTTCCGTTTGAGCTCGTAGAGCTCCGCATCCCGGTCTTCTTGAAGCTTGCGCGACGCCTCAAGATCAGCTAGTCTCTTCCTCTCCGTCTCGGCCAAGGCTTTCTCAAGTGCCTCGACCCGCGCATCACGAGCCTGGTTTGCTTACTCCACAGCTAGTAACCTGCTTTGGACGACTTTTAGGATGTCGTCCGAATCCGTCGGACCTAAAAGTCCCGTTGGTGCAGGGGCGGTTTTAAGGATTCCGCCCGAATCCGTCAGGCCTAAAAGCCTCGGTGTTGCGTGAGCATCTTTAGAGACTTTGCTCGAGTATGTCGGACCCTGTCCCGGAAGAACTAAACCCGGTGCCACTTGGGCTCCAGTTGACGAGAAGAGTCCTAAAGAGGTACTCTCTCGGCCCGATGTCACCGCTGGTATGATGCTGACGGTGTCGGGGCTTCCGGTGGATCCTCGAAGGGCGTCTGTTGACGCACCGACTCTCCCCGTTCCGGCCTCGCCACTTGGGCGGGCAGATGATGCATCCAAAAGTGTCCTATCCAAATGAACGACCCTAAAGGTCTCTGTGAGTGGTTCTAGGACAACTGGTGCACGAAAAGAAGTCGAGAGGCGGGGCGGTTCCTCTCTTATTTCAACACCAACAGACTCCAAACGAGTGGTTGGTGGAAGTTGAGCTAAGTCCCCGTGAGAATGTGAAACGACCATCTGTTGAGAGATGGTCGAGTGGTCGGTTTGGGCGTGCAAATGCGCTGGTTGGCTGCCAGCGACTTGACCCGACGTCAGCGAGTGACCGGTCTGTGTGAGGGTTGCCTCTGTGGGGATAGGACTCAGGGTTAAGGAATCATCCGTTGCTAACCTGTGCGGCTCTACTTCTACGTCCGCCTCCTCTAATTGAGCCCAAGGCTCGCTTAACTGGACCTCAACGTCTTCGGTCTCTTTTTCTCTGCTCTCTCTCTCTCCTTTTCTCCCCTCTCTCTCTCTTCTTCTTCTTCGCTGTCTGCTCGTCCCCAGCCGGTAGCAACCTCGGCCTCACCTTCTTCCTCCTGACCGACAGTTCGGTCATCAGACGCCAGATCCGCAATAAGAGTGGGATCACCTGAAATCCGGTCGTCATTGAAGGAGGAGGTGGCTTCATCCAAATCTATCACTTGGGCCTTCCCGCCCTTAGGTGGATCTGATAGTTGAAACTCGAAGTCGGATCCGTAGTCAACTTGTTCTGACTCAGTTGCCTCGTCATCGGGCTCACGACGGTCCGTAGGAGTGTGCTCGGAGGACTCGTGACCGTCGGAGTCATTGCCGGAAGGATCGCCGGATGGTTCTGCTGCTTGAGTAGTGACGGCCGCCGAAAGTGATGGTGGAGAGACGTGTGCTTCTTCTTGTGGGGAAGCTTCCACGTCCTCCCCAATAGATTGTTGCGGCGGTGTCGGCGATCTACGCTCTTCCGATGACGAGTGGATCGGGGACTGCTGAAGGACGCCCATGTACTGCTTTACCCGGAAATGACTCGTGTACTCGCGTTCGCGGATGACATCAGATGATTCCTCCACAACAGTAGGAGTGCGAGCACGAGTGGCACGGTTCTGAATCATCGTCTGGTATGCACCGGCTCGAGAAGTATGCGGAGTGGCAGACGTACCGACAATTCTACCCTCTCCTCCCCTAACGTCAACTCTCATCACTCCCGAGCCAGAAGCTCCCCCACTGGAGCTCTGGCCCGCCGTACCAGAGGCACGGCTTCTAGGTAGGACGGGTTGCACGTCTTGGGCAGGGCTCCCCGGTTCTGAGGAGTCCGTAGACGTGTCTTCTAAGCCTATGGAGATACGGTACATCCTAACACTCATGGACCTACGGTCTGCCATGTTGAGTACGTTTGCCGGAATGTGCATCTCTACCTGACCAGGCCTCAGATTCTTCTTGTTGGCTCGGCCGATCTGCTGGCTTTCGAAGCGAAGATGGCTTGATCTGCGTCGGACAGCACGGTTCTGAGTCATGTGGTCTCGGATGATCAGACTAAAGAAGCGCATCCACGGGATGGATGTGTGTTTCGCACGTGCTGGCCCAGCTCTGACGTCATTGAGGATGTCTGCCCAAATTTGTTGAGCAAAGTCGATCCGCCTCCCGTAGGCGACCGCATGGATGATGTGCCAGAACTGGGTGGATGCCTTGTCCACGCCGTGAGTCTTGGAAGAGATCGTGCGGTTGAGTATGTTGAAGAAAGAGTACCAGATCGGGGCAGCATTCCCTGAGTGATCTGGGAGATTCCTTTCGGCCTGTTGTTTTCGGTGTAGTGGACTCCGAGAGCGAGCACTTCGCTGAAGAGCTCAGGTCCAGATACGAGAGGGTTAAACGGGGCCTCTGGAGTTTCAGCTGGCAGACGAAGGATTCTTCGAAGATCCTCCACAGTGAAGACCAGATCAGTCTGGTCCACTCGGCCGATGATGGTTGGCACTCCGTCCCGGTTCTCGACACGGGAAGTGTTCCAGAACTGCTGCAGATATATCATCGGGATGTCAGCAGTGGCTTGCATCGCGTATGCAAGGGGATGAGCTCGGAGAATCTCGAGAACAACGTCATCTTGGACAGTGAAGTTCGCCAAGTCAACGAACTGGTTGTTCTGGTGGATCTCGCGGATTTCAGCCGGGTTGATCAGTGCGAGATCAGCAGCACTGGCGACGGGTGAAGTAGGAGCAATTGGTTGTTGATCAGCCATTTCTGCAAGACATTAAGTGTTAGAAATAATACAACGTGAAAAGACTATACCCTCGACTAGGCGCGAGTCGGAAAACCTCGAAAACCCAATAAAGAGTGTTTCGTATTTTCCGAGTCGAAAAACGAGCAAACTATACGAGGGGAGTTTTCCGATTCGGAAAAGGGTGTTTTCCGATTCGGAAAACTCAACACTTAGAAAGATAGCACTATTATGAACAGACAAGTTTTCCGATTCGGAAAAGGGTGTTTTCCGATTCGGAAAACTCCTACACTTGAAAAAATAAGAGAACAAAAACTTGTAGGTTTTCCGAGTCGGAAAACATTGTTTTCCGATTCGGAAAATGTCACGACACTTAGAAGAATTTTGGCAAGACTTGGTCTCTCAATCGAGTCGGAAAACCTTGGAAACCCATAAGGGTAGTTCCACGTTTTCCGAGTCGGAAAAGATACACTTGAAAATCGAGACCAAGTCCGATTCGGAAAACATAGTTTTCCGAATCGGAAAACATACATAAAGGATCATCGTTTTAAGGAAGCGGAAAACTTGAACATTCAAGTTTTCCGATTCGGAAAACTTGAATGTTCAAGTTTTCCGAGTCGGAAAACGTAGACTGTTCGTATTTCCAACTTAAAAACCGCTCAAAAATCATCGATCTAAAGCCCTAAACTATCAACATGCATCCTAAATCAGTTCATAACAAGTTTTTAAGCAACAAAGGATCGTTTTAACGTCCCGAAATCCCATTCCAAGAAGTTTGGGTTTCGGGTAAGTTTGAAAACTTTTAGGCTTCAATCCAGCCCTTAAAACAGAAGATATAGATGTTATAACTATATAAGGGTTGATCGTTTACTTACCAGGAATCCGAATATGCAAAAAGATCGACGATCGGAGCACAAACGAGCAAAAACCGAAATCGAGCGCGAAGTGGGTTCGGGTGAGAATTCAGAGAGAAAAGATGAAAGATTTGAAATTTGTGAAAAGTAACTCTTGAAACCCGGTATATATATTTTTACCGACTTACACTGTGTTTGGGTCAAAAACACTGTGTTTGGCTCTCCTTTTGGCTCTCTTAACCCGACTTTCACCATTTGGCAAAAACCACCCCTGGACTTGAAGTTTGAGTAAACTTACAAACAAGTCCCTGAACTTGTATTTTCAGAAAATTTTCAAAACAGACCCTGGACTACAAGTTTCACAAGGTTTGCAAAACGAGTCCCTGAACTTTAAGAAACAGAAAGTGGCAAAGTTAGTCCCCGAACTTGTAAGTTCAAGACATGTACTCTACCTCCCCCTGAACTTTCAAGTTCACAAAAAGTTACAAGTTCAGCCCTCGACTCCCGAGAGAAGAGACTTACCTGGTGCGTCTCACTGGGTTTAGAGCGAGTCCTGATCTGAAGTAACCAGAAGTCGTAGCGGGGATCCACACCTACAAAATAAAGTATAAACTGGTATCCAAGATGTTGTGGATCCGAGAACGTTAGTGAGCACACCAAACAGTAAATACAGGACTTAGTACTCCCCCTCGATTCATGCAATATCTACAGAGTTCCTATGGACTCCCCCTACACACATGCATACACTATAAGAACTCCCGACTCCCCCTAGACCTCAGGCGGGGAGGTCTAGCATTCCTAATTTGCTTAGGAGGAAAAAGTGACGCTTCTCGTCAAACGGCTTGGTGAACAAATCAGCAAGCTGATAGTCACTCTCAACAAAGTATAGTTCAATATTACCTTTCTCGACGTGATCTTTGATGAAATGATATCGAATGTCGATATGCTTCGTCCGAGAATGTTGAACCGGATTTGCCGTGATCTGTATTGCACTTTTGGAGTCGCAGTAGATGGGAATTCGATGCATGGTGTATCCAAAGTCAGCTAGTTGGGTTTTCATCCACAGAACTTGCGAGCAGCAGCAGGCGGCGGCTACATATTCTGCCTCCGCGGTGGATAGGGAGACACAATTCTGCTTCCGGGATGACCAACTGACTAACTTGTCCCCGAGAAATTGACAGGCACCAGAAGTGCTTTTCCTGTTTAGCTTACAACCTGCATGGTCTGAGTCTGTATATGCAATTAGTTCAAAACCAGAATCCCTTGGGTACCAAAGGCCAAAATCCGGTGTGCCCTTCAGATACCTAAGGATTCTCTTGACAGCAGACAGATGTGAATCCCGTGGATCACACTGGAAACGAGCGCAGACACCCGTGGAAAAAACGATATCTGGTCTACTGGCCGTGAGATATAAAAGGGAACCAATGATTGCCCGATAGGTTTTCTGGTCAACCGGTTTACCAGAAGTATCTGCAGAGAGTTGAAAATTTCTGGGCATTGGTGTGGCCGCAGAGTTTGAACCACCGAAATCAAATCGTTTTAAAAGATCTTGAACATATTTGGCTTGATTTATAAAAATGCCATCAGGGCGTTGTCGAACTTGAAGTCCTAAAAAGAACGTCAACTCGCCCATCATGCTCATTTTGAATTGGGATTTCATGGTGTTCTCAAACTCTTGGCACATCTCAGGCTTTGTAGACGCAAAGATAATGTCATCTACGTATATCTGAACGATAATTAAATCTTTACCTGACCTCTTGAGAAACAGAGTGGGATCGATAGTACCTTTCTTGTAGCCAACTCCGAGTAAGTAGTCAGTGAGAGTTTCGTACCATGCCCTCGGAGCTTGCTTGAGACCATAAAGCGCCTTGTCCAAAATGTAGACGTGATTCGGGAATCGAGAATCGACGAACCCTTCCGGTTGTTCCACGTACACTTCTTCTTGAAGAACTCCATTCAGGAAGGCACATTTGACGTCCATCTGATAGACCGTCATGTTTTTGTGTGCAGCATACGCAAGGAAGATTCGGATCGCTTCGATTCGGGCTACTGGTGCGTACGTCTCATCATAGTCGATACCCTCTTGTTGGCGATAACCCTTGGCGACCAGGCGAGCTTTGTTCCGGATGATGAGATTATTCTCGTCGGTTTTGTTCCGGAGTATCCACTTGAGGCCGATGATTGTCTTTCCCCATGGTCGTTCTACCAAGCGCCAAACCTTGTTTCTCTCGAATTCGGCCAGCTCATCTTGCATGGCGATCACCCAGTCGGGATCGGTGAGAGCTTGCCAAACATCCGATGGTTCGAAATCGCTCAAGAATCCACCGAATAGGATCAGATTTTCAGTGTGCTTTGCAGATCGAGTGGTTACAGGTTGTGAGGGACTCCCGATGATCTGGGAGGGGGGATGATCTTTTGTCCACCTGCGAGTGTGAGGGTGAGTGACATAAGCCTGTCGGTTGTTGGTGGCGTCGTTCTCATCCTGGACTGCAAGGATCTCTTCTAGGTTCCCACTTGATGAGCCTTCAGCCTGATTGACCCGCGGTGCAGCCTCTAACCGGGGCTCTCTGACTACCTGAGCATATGATCGTTGGGCTGTGCTCGGGAAGGTAGTGGAGCTTCTTCTGGAATTGGAGTAAGAACAGGGTGAGGAGTCTGTTCTTGATCAGGTGCCGGTGAAGCTGCGGATGAAACTTCAGATGGGGGAGCCGCGGACTCAGGTGTCACGGAGTGAGTTGAAGTGCTGGAGGAGGGCTCCGTGACGAAGGCATCGGATGTCACTGTGGTTGTGGTCGAACCTGTTGGAGCGGGAACTACGATTGGACTCGTTAGAGTGTGCAGATCGTATTCCGCGAGATCTAAAAAGTCTAAAGCAGAAAAGTTAGAAGACGGATCTGTGCTCGGTGGTGAAGGGAACAGTTCAGGGAAAGATGCAGACACATTACTAGAACTAGCATTCAGATAGGTTTCAGATTCAGAGAAATCAACGTTTGAGCTTTCCAGGATAGTTCGGGTCCGTTTGTTGAAAACCCTGTAAGCCTTAGAGTTATGTGAGTATCCGATGAAGATAGACTCATCAGACTTAGGGTCAAACTTACCTAAATTCTCCCGGTCATTAAGAACATAGCATTTACAACCAAAAACTCTAAAGAAGTCAATGTTTGGCTTACGCTGTTCGACCATCTCGTAAGCGGTTTTACCAGTCCGCTTTACTATCAGAGTCCGGTTTTGCGTGTAGCATGCTGTGGAAACGGCTTCAGCCCAAAACTGTTGAGGAACTCCAGAATGAGCCATCATGGATCTTGCTGCTTCGACCAACGTCCGGTTCTTCCTTTCTACGACCCCATTCTGTTGAGGTGTGCGAACTGCCGAGAAGTTGTGAGTGATCCCCACTTCTTCGAGAAAGGATTGCAGCTTTGCGTTGCGGAACTCAGTGCCGTTGTCGCTACGTATTTTCCTCACCCGACGACCCAAGAGAACTTGTGTGCGTTTGATGAAGGCTATGATTCGTTCAGCAGCTTCTGATTTGACTCGAAGAAATTCAAGCCAAGTGAACCTAGAGAATTCGTCTACGAGAACCAGCATATACTTCTTTCTGGCAAGACTTTCTACTCTCATAGGTCCACAAAGATCCATGTGTATCATGTCGAGGGGACTTTGGCAATTCGTATCCATTCTCGGTGGATGAGAGCTTCTGGTCATCTTTCCTTGTTCGCACGCAGGACAAAGAGTGTCCTTGGAAAGGCGAAGCTCAGGTAGTCCCCTGACTAAACCCTTAGAAACCAGCTTGTTCATATCTTTGAAGTTCTGATGGCATAGTCTGCGGTGCCATAACCAACTGTCCCCTTTTGATGCTTTTGTGAGCAGACAGATTGCATTCTTCGGTTTAGCTTCAAACAGGGGGTGTGTTTGAGGGATTGAACGGAAGACGGTTGTGTAGAGATTGCCATTTCGCCTGGCGGAGAGAATAGCGTTGTTGTCTTCATCGTTCACGTCACTTCCGTACTGAAAGGTCTTCACCCAGTAACCGTTATCACAGAACTGGCTGGAGCTAAACATGTTGTACCCCAATCCCTCCACATAACGTACACCCTTGATGATGTACTTTCCATTGGTGATTTTTCCCGACCCTAATATCGGCAACGGCGTTCTATCGGCAGTCTTTATGTATCCCTCAAACTTCTCAACGTAGTCGAAGATGAAGGACCGCTGCCCAGTCATGTGTGTGTGAGCCCCCGAGTCAAAGTACCACACATGACTGATCTGCAAAACAATTAGGCTTGTTTAGGGACCCATTGCCAAATGGGTTCTTTAGGGTCAGAAACAGTTGAGTTGGTCGATGCAGTCTCCTTTTCGGATTTCTCCTTAGGCTCAGGGGACTGCACTGACGAGGAAGGTTTTCCCTTTCCTCTTTTTCTCCCTCTTCTCTTTCGAGATTTGATTTTAGGCACATCAGCATCAAAAGAATTATAAACACCATAGCGCAGAAAATTGTCAAACATAAAGCACATGTCATTACGCAAAGAGTCAAAAGCATGAGTTAAATGTTGATTACGTTTTACAGACATGTTTGAATTAATTCCTACGCTAGGTGGAGCATAGCCAAGACCCGTACGGTTAGGACTATGCTGCTTAGGGAAAGCTTGAAAAGAGTTGGGTCTTCCTCGGTGATCCTTCCTTGGTGGCTTCACTTCCTGTCCACCATCCTTCTTCCTCCCATCTGCATTAAGAGCATGGTGTGAGTTAGATGACGGTTTAATAGGAGAAGAGTTGCCACCCTTTCCAGAAGATGTTTTTGAAAATTTAGGTTTTGTGGAAGAGAAAGGTTGCTTTGGTTTTAACTGAGAGGTCTCACCCACTTCAAAGCTGCTTGAATTAAGGTCAAGACTTTTAATGGGTTTAGCTGAGTTACGAGCATCGTTAGACTTTGAATGCTTTTTCTGGAGTCCTTTGGGTGCATGAGGCTTAACTGACTTTCCCTTGTCAGTACCAACACATTTTTCACCCTTAGGGTTACTGTTCTCAGAAACAGGAGCTCGTGACTCAACAGACTTTTCAGGTTTTACAAAAACAGATTTTGGCCTTTTTGGAATAAAGCCTGAAGGATCATCACCTTCATCTAAGAACACCTTCAGATCGTATTCAACATTAGGATCATGGATAGTCTTTGGTTCAGCTATCCTGTGGTGTGAGTTGTGGGGTTCATCATCATCTGACAGTAGGGTGTAATAGTCCTCTAGATCCGTAACAGATTTGGTTTGGGAATTAACTATCGGATGGTTGAGGAGTGGAGTAGTCCTATCATCAACTGAGTCTGAAAGGTTTTCAAAGTACATGACTTTTCTTTTCAAAATGGAATTTGACACACGTTGGTTGGTTAAGGCCACACGATAATTGATCTTTTCATCATGATCAAGTTCTCTTGTAATTTGTGAATGAACATTTAGGAGAACATATCGTGCCTTAAGATCCGCAACCTTAAGTTGAAAATCAGTAAAGGTTGAGGCTGCGGTCTCACACTCTGAAGACATTCTAGTTCTCTCGCCATTTGCCTCGATCAAGTCTTTCTTCAAAGTGTGAACCAAGTTGTCTTTTTCTGAAATAAGCACTTTCAGATTCAGTATCTGATGTTGACATGCGTCCAGATCCATGGCTTTTAGTCTAAGTCCAAATACTTCCTTCTCTAGTTCGATTAGGTCGGGACCCTTAGTTGCGGAAGCATCCTCTGGTGGGATAACTAAGGTCTCTTCTGAATAATCCATCTTCCTAGTGTCATAACTAGTGTTAAGGTCTGAGTAGTTGATGGGAGGCATAGCTACCCTAGGGGTCCTAGCTTTGATGCCTTCCCATGTGGACTTAGTGTTTGTTGGATCACTGGCTGGGACAAATATAGGTTTGTTAGGAGCGGGACTTGAGGGTGGACTACTCGAAGAACTATTGGGCGGACTTGTGGTTCTGGTAATGGTTTCACCATTAATTACTTCCGTGTAAGTGACCGTCTGCCTAACAAATTCTTCAGTGACGTGTCCTCCTACAAAGGCAGGTTTGGGTTTGGAGGCGGCCATGTCCTCAAAATTGTATAGATAAGAAGGTGCCTTTTCTAAAACATGGTTTTCAGACAGTCCAAGTCCGGGTCTGGCTTTATAGAAAGGATTTTTATTGGCATGCTGCGTAAGAATGCTCAAGGTCTGTTCAGATTGTCCTCTTTTAAAGTTGTTATCTTCAAGCTCTTGAATTTTGGAAAACAGTCTAGTTCTTTCTTCTGAAAGCAACTGGAATTTTATTTGGAGCTCTCCATGGTCACTGTTAAGTTCCTCATGGGTTTTCTGAAGACAACTGAGTTTGTTGGACAAATTGGACTCTCTGACGCTAGACTCAAGAGTCTCACGGTTGTACACTATGGTCAAGTCCTCAAGAGAGCTTTTGTATATGGCACTGTCGATTCTAAATTTCGTGACGAGAGATCGTTCCGATTGGAGACATCTCTCAAGTTCACAAATTCTAGATTCTAACATTGTCACATCATCAGTTAAGTCAGGAATAGTGGATACCTCAGAAGCGTCGAGGTCTCGATATGTGCTGGGGCCAACAGCTTCAGGTCCTTCGAAGTCTGCCATCAAACACGGACCCCCCACTAGGTGATCTTCCTCGTTTGAGCTTTCTTCCTCACACACCCAGTTTTCCTCATCGACTAGTAGAGCAACTCCCTTCTCTTTCTTCCTCATCAATGCTGCCTTCTTCTTAAAGTATGCAGCATCCTTGTATCTGACAGGGCAGTTGTTCGCATAGTGACCCAGCTTGCCACATTTGAAGCAGGATGTAGTGGCACTAGCGGTCTTTTGAGGAGCTGGGGTAGGAGCACCACTATTCACTGGAGCTGGAGGAGCATTCAACCTTTGATCACCAATTTCAACTGGACCTTGTTGATGTCCTTCTCTCGGAGCTTGCCTAGAAGAACCACTCTGATGGTTGCCTTCTGGATAGTTTCTGTTCCCGTGATCTGTTTGTCCTTCAAATCCACGGTAGTTCCTTTCTTGTTCTTGTCCATATCCCGGACCACCTTGACCGCCTTCAAATCTTCCATATCTTCCATCTTCACGTCTTCCGTCTTGGCCACCTTCATACCCGCTGCTGTATCCCTGACGATCAATGTATCCTGATTCAGGAGTGTAGTTTCTCTGGTTTTGGCGATAGTTGATATTAGAGACCTGTCCTCTCCAATCTCCCTGATCTACAGGGCCTCCTTGATAGTCCAGGTAAGTGTTATCTCTGTAACTTCCTCTCACTTCCCTATGCCGGCCTTGATCACCCCGGTATCTTCCTGAATGCTGACTCGGAAATCTGTCCCCTTGCTGGTATCCTCCTCTTCCTTGATTCCCAAACTGAACTCGTTCCTGCTGATAGTGTCCACCTCGGCCTTGCCCCATCCTTCCTCCACTGGGGTATCCAGATCCCCTAGGTCTGCTGTATCCACGATTGGAATTCAGCTTCTGTACGCTATGAGTGATGAGGGCAAGAGACTCATTCACATGGAAGAGTTCATCATCAGAGATTGAGATGATTAGCGGATCATCTGGATGTTGATAGCTTGGACCATAGTTCGAGTTGAACTCTTGGTAGTTTGGACCATAGTTCCCGTTGAACTCCTGGTTGTAGTTCTCCTGATAGAGCTGAGGTGGTGATTGGTTGTACTGCTGAGGAGATGAGTTGTTGTACTGCTGATGCTGGAAGGGAGCTGAGTTTGATCCTGCACATGGCACTGCCGCGAGTGCCAGAGGGTCAACAGTATTTTTGAACTTGCCGCCAGTGATGAATTCCTCATGCTGAACCATCATGCTAAAAAGGTCATGTAGACCCATAATCCCCAGATTTCGGCTCAACTGTAAGTTGATCGCCAGATTTTGCCATGCCGGCGTTAGGTTCTTCAGGAACTTAACATTTACCTCATATTTTGACTTCTCTACCCCGAGTCTTCGTAGGTCATTCACGAAGGCGTTCAGTCTTTGATAAGACTCGCTGAGGGATTCGGTTTCCCTGGCTTTGAAGCCTTCGTAAGCATTTAGGGCACTCTCCTTTTGACTCTTGAGGGCGGTGTCACCTCCCTGCATCTGCTGCTCTATTTCTAACCAAACGTCTCGTGCGTTTGTCAGACTATCCACTCTCGCGTACATATCATTAGGGAGAGCCATAATCAGAAGGGTCAGTGCGCGCTTGTCAACGAGGTGCCGGGCTCTTTGCTCTGGATTATACATGTCGATGGGCTTTTCGACAGAGTAAGCTGGCAGTTCCGGGCATGCGTCTGTTCGGGGAACTGCGGCAACCGTGACGGTCGGTCGGATTGGGCCCTCTCGGATTGACTTCATGAGGTTTTCATCGAGTAAGTCCAAGAAGTGGATCATCCGGCGCTTCCACTGCTGGTACTCGCCCATCACCAGGACGGGAGGGCGAGTCTCGGAACCAATCCCTAGGATTTCCTTCGACATCTCTAAAAAGGAATGAGACCTCCTTGTACTATTCACTTGGCTTTAAAAACAGATAAGGTTTTGAAAAAAAAAACTGGTATTTCGAGCGCCTCTGGACACAAAAGGCTTGGAAAAAGTAAAATGTTTTGAAAGCAAGCTCAGTGTCGGATTTGAGAAACAAAACTGCAAGAGTTTCGGCTCAAAGAGGCGAAATCCGACTTGGAAACAGATGTTTTCCGATTCGGATTTGGCTCAAAACAACAGGATGCGGAAAACAGACTTTTCCGACTCGGAAAATGCAATTTTCCGATTCGGAAAAGTTGGGTGCGGAAAAAGGGATTTTTCAAAAGAGACTTCTCAAGAGCAAGACCCCAAGTCAGAGACTCGTTTTCCGATTCGGAAAACAGAGTTTTCCGATTCGGAAAAGGAGAGTTCTCCGATTCGGAGAATATGCAATTTCCGACTCGGAAAATTTGAGCTGATTTTTCAGCTCTCGTTTTCCGATGCGGAAAACCTGCACAGAAAGCTCCGAAAAACTTCTTAAAAACGCTTAAAACCTCTTAAAAATCAGTGTTTAGACCCCCAAAATGTAGGAAAAAGCTAAGAAACCATTGGGGAATCACTTAACACTTAATTTAAGCCCTTTAAAAACACCTTTTGGATTGAAAACCCAAAAGTTTTGAAAAACTCAAAACTTAAAAACCCTTAAAACTTTTCAAGAATCAAAACAAAAGCCAAGGAATCAACAAGTTTGGCTCTGATACCAATTGTTGTCCCAAAAACAATGAAATGAATGAAGAAATGGATGGAAATCCTTGAATTTGATTGAAATCAATGAGAGCTTGAAAGAGTATAACAATGGAGGAAAAGTTGCCCAAAATGGTAATATGATTTCATTAGAAAAAACCCTAACATCTCTTACCTTATATAGGTAAGATCAAGTTACACAAATGTACGATAAAGGCCCCCGAGGTTACACACCTCTAAACAAGGGCAATAAAACTGTTAATTGTTCACAACTAAAGGAAATTAACTGAATTAATCTAGAAAGCATAATAAGGATAGTGGTTTCTGATTCTTCACAACACAAAGGTCCAACATTAATGCCTTTAGCAAATACTGGCAATACTATTTCTCCGAGTGTATTCTTCGTATCTCCATTGAATCCGATCAATGTGGTAGTTCGTCGTACGATGTTTGATCTGTCAATTCCCATAATCTTCAAGGTGTCGGCAAAGATGACATTGGCAGAACTACCACCATCAATGAGGATTCTCTTCGTCAAGCAGTTCCCGATGGTTAATTGAATGACCAGCGCGTCGTGATGTCTTGGATCAGTTTCCGAGAGGTCGTCTTGGTCGAACGTTATCTTCGACGCGTCGAGTTCTTTCTCGGTTACTGACTTACATTCATCTGGAATTGGTTGTCCTTCTGGACCTTCTCGTGCGTGTCTCTTGGCTGCTGAATAGGTCAAACCACAGACTTCTGATCCACCAGTGATACAATTTACGACTTTTGTGTGTACTGGCGACGCAGGTCTCTTTTCTTCGTCGGGAAGGATGTCTTTCAAATGACCTTTCGATTTCAAATAGGAAACCTCTTTCTTCAGGCTGATGCATTCAGTTGTCGTATGTCCATGATCACTATGGAAGTCGCACCATTTGGATTGATCTTTGTCTTTGTTAGGAACTTCCGGCTTCTTCGGCCATCGTATGTTTGTGTCGAGCTTGCGTAGGGCGTCAACTAGCTCTTTAGCTGTACCTGCAAAATTGTAAGTAGATAACTCTGGATATCTAGTTTTACCTGAACCACGGGTCGAACGATTATTGGTCTCTTGTCGAGAGTTTCCAATTTTGTTCACCCTCTTTTGTTTGAATTCATGCTTTTGAGGACCAAGAGCCTTCTTGTCGTTTGAATGTTTGCGTCGAAAGATAGCATCGTCTTCAATTCTCATGTGCGCAAGTGTTCGAGCTCGTACGTCGTCGAAGTTTTCGGGAGGATACTTGGTAAGATCCAAGTATAGTCCTGATGAGTCGTCCAATCCGCGTTTGTAGGCTTCAATTGCAGTCTTGATGTCGCAGTTCTTGACTTCGATCATTTCTGCATTAAATCTGTTAAAATAATCACGGATAGTCTCACCAGAGTTTTGTACGACATAGTATAGATCACTGGTCTCTTTCTCCATCTTGCGACTGCTTGCAAATTGTCGTGTGAACTGGTTTACTAGCTCGGACCACGATGTGATGCTCTTGGGTTTTAAGTTGATCAACCATTGTAGAGCCGCTCCTGTAAGTGTAGATCTAAAACTCTTGCACATGCAGATTTCTTGAAATTGTGCTGGAATCGGGACTGTCCATACAAGTTGCTTGTATTGTGCGACGTGTTCAACGGGGTCTGTGATTCCAGAGTATTTTGGCGTGAATGCTGGGATGTTGTATTTTTTAGGAATGTCGACAAGGGCAATCTCATCAACATATGGCGAAGCTTGAAATCCAGTCTTTGGCTCGACGTCGACCGGTACTGCGGCTCCAGGTAATTTTGCAAGTAATGCTAACATCTTTTGATTTTGTTCCTCTAGCATCTTTAGTCGTGCGTCCATAGGATCGCTCGTAGGTATCGGTTAAATGGAAAGAAACCGTTGGAGGTTCCAACGTCGGGCTGTATGGTAGTATGGACAGTAGGATGGGCCATTGTTGGTATATGTTCGGGCATTGATTGCGATGAGCTAACAAAAGGCCGAAAAGTAAAGAATGGGGAACTTTGCGGTATTGAAGGTCGCACAAAGTTTGATTGGAAGTTTATTCTAGGTGGAGGCGGCGGTGGGAAATTAATCAAAGGAGGTGGCATGTTTACTCCAAGAGGTGGTGGCGGTGGTAGATCAAACGAAGGTCGTGGTATTGGCACTGAGAGAGGAAGCGAAGTGATTGTGGTAGCGATTGAGGTTGTCGTAGCATTTGAAGCTCGAAGTCGTGCAAGTTCCTCGTTAGATTGCACAGTTTGTTGGTTTAATTGCCGGATTTGCTCTTGGGCAGCAGCAAGTTGTTGTTGCAGTGATGTCTCATGTTGGTCACCCATATTCCTGCAAATAAGTGCTCAAAGAGACTCGAGAAAAAATATTAGTAGACAAGCGCCTTTACCAAATGAGATTTTCTTAAGACGGGGCCCCACGGTGGGCGCCAAATTGTTTATGCAAAAAATTACACAAATTACGTCGTAAGATAAGTTGTGAGGCTAATCCGTCGAAAGTAAGAATCTAACTTGGTAAACACACAAACAAATAAACAAAAATGAACACAAGAGATTGATGACGCAGGAAAAACCTCAATGTCGAGGAAAAAACATGCGGCCGACTAAGATATAGTCGACGTTGTACTATGTATCACCAAGCAGGGGTGATGTCCTTGAATTTTACAATATCGGTCGTACGATTACAATAGAAATGACAATTCGATCAATGGTAAATTACAAAGATTTGCGTAGGAATTGGAGAGAAAGTAAGAGCAGCTTGGAATTAATCAAATCTCCTCAAATGAGAGCTTCAGGTGTCTTTTATAGTTGATTTTGCAGCAACGGTCGTCAATAATAGCTCATTAATGACAACGGTTGTAACTGTCGCGGGAATCCTGGTCGTAATAGTTGAGTATTAATTAGATGTGTATCTCTTGGCCTTTAATGATGATTTAGTCTTCGATAACGGTCGATCACCTGTTACAAGAAAACAGACTAAGGAAATATATGACCGTTAGTAAATAACTAATAACTGTCGTACGTTATCTTATGAGAATCGTACGATACTTGCTGGAGTAATCGTTCGACGAATCCGTTATGACGTTCGGTGGTGTTATGCGGATGTTCGACGGAACTTTAGGCTTGTCTTAAGACCTTATCTTAATACAGGACTAGGGTCCAATAAGATATCTCACGATTTTATGTTGTCGTCGTACGATGGTAAATTTTTACCTAAACACTATTCATCTCCAAAATATTTATACTAGAAGTCTACAACTTATGATAGATCATCCATTCACCATATTTTTTCATGATGATTATCATGTTTATAGCATATTTTTTGTTTATTTTGAGAAGATGAAATTTTATAATTAAAGAATGATTTTTATTGACAATAGAGTTGATACAAAATTGTTGCAAGTCATAACGTTGATTACCTTTTGTCGAATATTTCGTAACAACAATAACGATATGGCTATATGACATGTTGTTTGTGTTTTAAAAAGTATAACCACAAAATTATTAACGATGCATTTCAAACTATTCATAACAAAAAAACGAACACAAAAATATGAAAATGTATCACTTATAAAAATACATTTTTCATTTTAATTAATAGAATTACGTTGTATTCGAAGCACAAATATTTCTTTAAAGAATATTTCGCTACCGCGCAACGCGTGGTCCACACACTAGTATATATGAAAAGAAGATGTTGGAGGATGATGTGGACATCCTATCTATTGAGTATTAGATAATAGAAATTTTCTCATTGTTTTGATTTTTTTTAAATATTAAATAAGTTAAAAACTATAGTACCCTTACACGAAAACTATATGTTTAATTATAAGAATGACTCTTTGGTAATTTTACTTATGCTTTGATTAGCCTTAACTTGCAATTTAGTTAGTCTTAACTTCTAAATTATGTAACTTCTTAAAAACATTTATTTTACCTCTTCATATTCTTATTTATTAATTAAAAGAAAAAACCTACAAAATAATCATATATATATATATAAACTACAATCTAATGCTTCACCAAAATGTGATGAACAACTTTAATTTAATGTTATGCTATTGGGTAGATATGTTTGTTTGTTGTTTCTATTTTACAAAATTCATATCCCGTCAACATTGTAGCTCACCTTTCGTAAAATTTTCAGGTAGATTAACATTTTCTATGATTTATTTTATGATTCTCTTGAGTTATATATTGTTTATATGTATATATAAAAAGTTTCCATATAATTTTTTATACATCTTATCGTATATTCTCTATCGTTATTATAAAAGTTTTTTGTTTTTTCTATTTTTGAAACTTATTCCAATTTTTATCTTTGTTTTTCTCCTTGATACTTCCTAATTGATATTTATATTAATAGTATAACATTTTTCTTTCATCAAAATTCAAGTTATGCTTTCGATTTGTGTGTGTTATATATGATTGTTACTAAGTTTTGAGTTTTTGTTTGGAATTTCTTTACAACTGTTATTTTTGGTTTTTCTTTTTCATGTTTTCCACGTAATATTTATGTTGTATGAGTGTTTTACTTAGGTCTTTTTCTCAATTTTTTGGTTACATTTTTGTAGTTTTCTAGAAAAGAAAATTATTGACAACAATCAAACTTCAAAGTGTGACCACGTGGTTTATTTACTCTTTGTTTTGTTGGAATTTTATTTCTCATTCTCTTATATTTTCGTAGTCTCTGATTTTGTTTTTATTTTTCTAATAAAACACCATCAATGAGATAATATTTTCAATCCCAATTTTTTTAACATCAGATTTTGTTCTTTTTGATGTTGTTATGAACAAAATATTTAATTAATTAAACTATTCATCTTCTTGGTTTGTACCTAAATTTTTTTTATTTTTTTATTTTACACATTCTAAAAATTTGATTCAAATGAATATTTAAAAGTAATTATATATATATATATATGTGAAATTACGATCAATAAGTACATTTCTATTTACATGATAGCATTTAAATACATTAAAATGTGTGTATTTTTTACATTAAAAAGATTATAAGTTAAATAAACAATTTAAGATGATGATTAATCACATTAATATTATCTTATGATTAACGTTAGTCATACTATTTACATAACATGCTTTTATATATCGTTTGAAAAAGAATATAATTTAGAATGACAAATTTCACGAGTTTTAATCAATTTTATTATAACATATATATTCATATGTATTACTTTCTAATAAAGTTAAATATTTAAATTTCAATTAATATATAATGTTTGAACCAATATATAAAATTAAAATACCATTATTATTTAATATCTTATATGATATTTGATCATCAACTAATTTCACATCAATTCTAATATCGATTCTTTATTGATTTCATATATGATATTTGATCATCAACTAATTTAACTACAATATTTTATAAGAACTTTATCAACACCGCGCAACGCTCGGTGCCGAACACTAGTATACTATAAACTTAGAATTTGTTAAACAAATTTAAAAATAATCTATATTAATTTATGATTTTAAATAACTATTACATCTAATATAAATAAAAATAAAAATAAAAGTGATAAAGTTCACATATACTAAGTTACTAACTAGGTAGTATTTGTAAAAGAATATAATAAATAATTAGATTAAATATTTGTTAAATCGTACAACATATTTTAATTATGAAAAAAACGACTATGATTTGAATTTTATATAGTTTATATTTACATTTTTAAAATTGTTATATTTTCTTTTTTATAACTAAATGATATTAGATAAGAATTAAAATATAACTAATATAAAGTAATATAATTTTATAAATAATTAATAACTATGATAAATATATAATACTAGATTTAATTCCGTGTATTACATAATTAAAAAAAATTAATTCATACCAAAACACTAATATTACAAATATGATTTGCTTAGTTTAAATTACTTACTATAGTTTAATTTATGTTTAATAGTATTATATCCAATAATTAATTTATTTTAAAAGTATTAACAATAGAATTATATTAATTTAGTTTATATTAATAATTAATTATTGTTAATACTTCCACTTTTTTATAACTTTAATCTACTAACTTATATATTTTAGAGTTTACTATATTTAAAAATCAATTTAATATGATAAATATAAAAATTTTAAAATAAAGATAATAGATAATTATCTATTTGAATCTGCCTACAGTTATGATGAACTATTTGTGCCTAGGAAGCTTATATTTTAAATTTATTAAAATAAAATAAAGATAATAGATAGTTATCTTTTTGAATAGTAGTTAGGTTATATTTTAAATTTATTAAAATAAAATAAAGATAATTATCTCTTTCAATAAATTTTAGATCTCTTATATGGTTGTTAGAGATATTTTTTAAGGTGTCATGTGTCAACAAATGACACATATCCATAATACGTGTCAAGAACTGACACGTAGGCGAAATGAATGTAGACCATAAAACTGTCCAGATACGTGTTTTGGCGGGAAAAATCAGAAATCGGCTCACCGGAGCACGACACGTGGCAGGTCAGTTACTATTTTATTATATATAGATATTATATGTGATGATGTTTAATATTTAATGAATTTTGAATCTAAAATAGTTTAATTAATAGAATGGAGTTTAATATTTAATAAATTTTGAACCTAAAATAGTTGAATTAATAGGTTGGAGTTTAATATTTAGTAGAATAAAGTTTAATAATTTTAAAATAAAATAGTTGAATTAATAGGTTGGAGTTTAATATTTAATAGGATAAAATTTAATAATTTTAAATTTTGATAAAGATTAATAATTTATATTTTGAATCAGTTAATATTTAATAGAATAAAGTTTAATAATTTTAAATTTTGAATCATTGTCATGTGTCAACATATGACACATGACACATATGCATATGATAGGGCAAATAGTGACAAGTAAGCAAAATGAATCTAGACTAAAAAAGTGTCTAGGTTCATGTTTTGGCGGGAAAAATAGAAATTCGGCCCACCAAAGCGCGACACGTGTCAGCCAGTTACTCTTTTATTATATATAGATATGATTAAAAATATTAAATTAATTTTATCTGTAAATTAATATTTATCAATAATATATAATTAATTTTATTAATAATTTATAATAACAACTATTAATATTAAGGGAAAAGGGAAGGTGTGGCTAACATGTACCTAAGCTTGGGTACAACACATTACAAAACTACGTAGTTTTAACTAATATTCAATAAAAAAATAAAAAATTAAATAACTCAAATCCCTAGGACTCCCGACTCCCAATCGACTCCAATTGACAGAACCCTCCAATCTACAAATCCAATTCGACTTCATCACCAAAATTCGATTCCATCAAGGTGCATCATCAAAATCGATTTCAACAATAGCAAAATCCATTCCATCAAGTAGCATCATCAAAATAGATTTTCATATAGAAGTCAAAGTAGTCTTGATTTAAAGGAGTCTTGATTGGAAAGAAGAAGCATGTGGGGGACTGTATTTCAAAGTATTCATTGATGATGAAAATGGTGAATCTCCATATAGACCATATGCTTCTTTTTGGTAGCTTCATTTTTGCATCTATGGTTGCTTAATTTTTGCTTCCAAATGGTAGCTTAATTTTTGCTTTTGCTTCTTTTTGGTCTGAAACAAGTTCAGTTTGTTTCTTTCTTGCACAGAATTTGTTTCTTTCACTTTTCAGTGCCTTCATCGAATTTATGATGGAAAACGATTTTGATTGAATTGGTGAAATTGTTGGAATTGATGCTACCGTCGAATTATCGAATTACTGTTGATGGGTCGAATTAGTTGAATTCGATTTTCGCTGGAGATCAATTTGATGGAACGATTTTTGATGGAAATGAATTTCATGAATTTCATGTTGTTGTCGATTGATGCTACTGATAGAATCGAATTACATGCTACATAGAATCGATTTAATGTTGTTGTCAATGGAATTGGTCGAATTATATGAAATCAAATTAGAGGGTTCTGTCAATTGGAGTCTATTGGAGTCCAAGGGATTTGAGTTATTTAATTTTTTAGTTGAATATTAATCAAAACTACGTAGTTTTGAGGTGTGTTGTACCCAAGCTTAGGTACATGTTAGCCACACCTTCCCTTTTCCCTAATATTAATTATGGGTTGCAATTGAAAAAAAAATGAAAAAAGCTTCTGAGAGCATCTCCAACAGATCTTCTAAAAAAGAGAAAATTTATAAGAGCATTCATAATAGTATAACCTCTAAGAACCACAATTACCATTTTTTTGCCACATCATTGACAACTCAACGAAGAAAAACCTCAATGAAACTCCACAATAGAGGTTCTTACAAAAACTTTACTTTTCATATTTTGAATTTATAAAATGATTAAAAAATAACAAAAATAATAAATAAAATAAATAAAATAATAACACAAAAGGAAAGTATGCTCAAGTTCTTGTTTAAGTACATGCGGTTCAATAAGAATATGTGACTGGACAAGAACCTCTATCCCACAGTGGAGGTTCCTGTAAAAACCTAACGAAGAACCCCAAGAGAAACATTCATTGTAGATGCTCTAAGCTTTTGTTTTCTATAATAGAGAAAACTAGAGGATTCTCTTAGAGAAAACTAAGTTTAGAGAAAACTAGAAAAAACTAAGGTTCCTATATTGTTATCTAAAATAGAGAAAACTAGAAAAAAACTCCAAGTTTAGAGAATTCTCTTAGGCTGTGTTTGGCAAAAATAAGCTAGCTGATAAACTAGCTTATAAGCTAGTCCATCCAAACATGTACCAGAAGCTAGCTTATAAGCTAGGTTTTTGAAACGCTACTTTGAGTAGCTTATGAGAAGCTTATTGTAGCTTTTTCCAATTATACCCTTATTAATATTAATTATTAAATTCAAAGATACACTTTTTGGTCATTTTACATACTCATAAGCTAGTTTTTGCCAAACATAATTTGTTCATAAGCTAGCTTATCAGCTACTAGCAAACTTATCAATCAACAGCTAGCTTATCAGCTACCAGCTAGCTTATAAGCTACGTTTGCCAAAACATAGCCTAAAACTTGATGGGAGGTAAGAGAAAATGTTTTTTTAATCGTTTTCATTTCCACCAATCACATTAAACTATTATTGTTTAATATATATTTTTTAAATTACAGTGCATTGGGATAATAAAGTATACAATATTTTAATAATATAACTATTGTTGAAGTTTCTAAAATAAAGAAGTTGTTGTAGTGAAATATAATTTTATATAGAGATTTTGATTTTTAACTCTCTATTTTAGAGAAAGGACTATCTTCACCAAAATGTATCCAACTATACTTGTATTCGTATTGTGTATCCAACTTCAAAATGGATTATTGTGTGTACTAAACTTTCAATTTGGGTTATTTTGTCATCTTCTTCTCCGGCGACTCCCTTCTCCGAGCGACTCCCTTCTCCGGCGACTCCCTTCTCTGGCCGCCACCACCACCACAGCCACCACCACCATCACCAAACCCACCACCAACACCGCCACCATCTCCACCACCATCATCACCAAACCCACCACCATCATCACCAAACCCACCACCAACACCGCCACCACCATCACCATCTCCACCACCACCTTCACCAAACCCACCACCACCATCACCAAACCCACCACCAACACCGCCACCACCATCACCATCACCATCACCATCTCCCCCACCAAACCCACCACCATCACCATCACCAAACCCACCACCAACATCGCCGCCACCATCACCATCACCATCTCCACCACCACAGCCACCACCAACACCCCAAATTTGATTTGAAAAAAACCCCAAATTTACCAAGAACCCTAATTTCAATATATGAACTCTAATTGATCGAATGCAAAATCAACACAGATCAGAATCATATTAGAACCAGGGTGGTGGTTGACGGTGGTAGTAGCAGCGGTGGGTTTGGCGGCGGTCGTCGTCGGAATCTTCGTCTGGATCGTTGGGTTGGTGGTGGGTTTGGTGATGGTAGTGGTGGACATGGTGGCGATGTTGGTGGTGGGTTTGGTGTAGGTGGTGGTGGTGGCCGGAGAAGGGTGTCGCCGGAGAACGGAGTCGCCGGAGAAGGGTGTCGCCGGAGAAGGGTGTTGCCGGAGAAATTACCTGATACACATCAGCATCAGCAGGTTATCAAGTAAACCGATACACACAATAAACCAAATTGAAAGTTTAGTACACACAATAACCCATTTTGAAGTTGGATACACACAATAGGAATACAGGTATAGTTGGATATATTTTGGTGAAGATAGTCCTTTAGAGAAATTATAGAGATGTTGTTGAAGATGCTCTCATAAAGTGTTTTACCTAGGTTATCTAAACATATATATAAAAGATAAGTTATTTTATACACTCACTTATAAACTAGCTTATTTTTTTATGAAATCGAATTAGAGCTTTTTTATTTAATTTGAGAAGATAATGAATATTATATAAAAAAATCAAAAAGTTACTATTTTGTTCTTTACATATAATACAATCTAAATTTAATATTTAATATATATATATATATATTATATATATAGAGGAGGTGCCTTATAGAGAAAACCATTTTATTTGTGTAAACTTGAGGATCAATCTAAGCCTTTGATCTGAAAATGGGTATAAAGGGCATGATTGTCATTTGGTAAAAAATCGCAGTTCGTTCACCCTATGAATATTCATATATTCATATTCACCATATGAATATTCGCCCGATGAAACTTCATATTCACATTCACCATATGAATATTCACCAGATGAAACTTCATATTCACCTTATAAATATTTAAATATTCATATTCACCATATGAATATTCACCTGATGAAACTTCATATTCACCTTATAAATATTTAAATATTCATATTCACCATATGAATATTCACCTGATGAAACTTCATATTCACCTTATAAATATTTAAATATTCATATTCACCTGATGAAACTTTATATTCACCTTATGAATATTCAGATCCACTAGATGAAATTTCATCACTTTATGAATCTTTAGATTCACCACATGAACATTCATATGTAAGTTAAACAATCACCCTAATTCACCTAATAAATCTAAACAAAATGTTCATTTACATATAAGTTCACATGAAAACCAGTAGAAAATCCACCTAATGAATACAAACAAAAAGTCTATTTACATGAAAATTCATCTAATGAATACAAACAAAATGTCCATTCACATTTAAATTGAGTTATAAATATATGAATCCTTTTTTGGCATCGTTTTTCGACGAGCTACACTTCCGTTTTCCGATGAGCTACACCGCCGCTGCACTTGTTGAAATCGATTTTCCTTCTTCAACTAATATTTCAACAATACCTGTAATTACTATTTGTGAAGAAAGCATTTTATCAAACAGTTTGTGTGCACAATTCATTTGTAATTTTCAATCAATTTACAAGTGTAATTGGATGCCAAAATTATGCAAATCTTAACAACAAATCTGGAAAAAACACATATAAAACCAAAATACCCCTTTTAACTTCTTCTTTAGTCACAGATCTGGTAATGATTCAAAGAAAAAAAATACCAATTTTTTAGTCACAAATCTGATAATGATTCAAAGAAATTAGGTCAGAGAAAAGCTGAGAATATTTTACAAATCCAAATGAAAAATGACTATCTTCACCAAAATGTATTCAACTTTACCTATATTCCTATTGTGTGTATCCAACTTCAAAATGTGTTATTGTGTGCACTAAAGTCTTAAAATGTGTTATTGTATGTAACCTGTTACCTATTAACCTGCTAGTGTTGATGTGTAGCAAGTTGTTGCCTACGTGTCATTTTACTATTCATCTTCTTCATGTTACCCAGATTTCGGCAACTTCACTTGATTTTCCGGCAACCGATGGGTTTTGCCGGAATACTTGACGATATTTCCTCATCGCCAGAAGAATCCTCTGTCTCCCCCATTTCACATGATTTTCTGGCAGCTTCACTTGATTTTCTGGCGAAGGCGAATAATCTCGCAACTTCACTTGATTTTCCGACGATGGCCAAGAATCCTCTATCTTCACCATCAAACCCCAATTAATCGATTTTATTATGAACTTGATGATTCAACAAGAGCTAGATGATATGAAGAAGAGGTTAAAGGTGTTGGGTTTTTATGCGTTCCTCGTATCAAACTGACACGAAGAAAACTGTGGATTTCAATCCTAACCGGATGAGATACACGACAAAACTTTGTGATCAAACTGATCAATAAGTTTATCGAATCAAACCTAACTGGTTTGATACGTGCGGAAGCGATTTGGATATAAAACCCAAATATCCACAGATCTTTTCGTTTCAATTATAATAGTAATAGATTTGTTAGAGTGTTACCTGGAATGCTCGAGTTAGATCCACCCGTGATCGACCAAACGAAGATCCCTCTAGCAGGAATGAGTCCCCGATACGATGAAAAACAGCTAAGGATTAATCAAAGAACCAAAAACCGAACTGGTTTTGCTCTTGGATCGGCACCGGTTTCAAAGGAGGAGGGAGGAGAGAATTTTCTGGTTTGTTTTTCTTGGTGGAATGAATTATGAAAACTGATAAGCCATAGGCTTATTTTATATGGAGGAATTTCCATACAACTCAGTTTCCATAATTAGTTTCATAATTATCTTTGGCAAATATTCTTTTCTTTTCCTTAAAGAAAAATAACTAGATAATTATTTGTATTATTAATTATTATCCTATTATATATTTATTTACCTAATAAATATATAATTCAATAATTAATAAACTTATATATTTATTTATCTAATAAATATATAATTACTAACAAACCTTTAACTTTGGGATTTAGTACGGAAAATGCCCAACTGATTTATAATTAACTATTATAAACCTTTATCTCTCCAAACTGGGACTATCTTATTTATTCGGTTTACAGGTCCTCACAGGTGTGACCCTCGAGTGTCTAGTAACGTTGGATGTGTAATCACTGGTTTGCCAACTTCTGCACATAATTACTAACAGACTCCCACTTGTGCAAGTTGGCAATACCGTCTTGATCACACGGACCTAAGGAGGCCCCTAGACAGGCGCTTAGGCTAACCAGGTTACAAGAACTCTTATACCCAGATAGGTGATTTAAAATTTCCATATGAAAATGACATTAATGAAATAACTATTCATAAATTGGGTATATCTTGGCTTTTCCCTTTGCAACACGATATTTCATCTATGAGTATGAGCATGGATTAAGTCAACTCTAAATACTCATGATTCTGTTTCTCGACTATCCGACCTCTACTGATAGGTAAACGACAAAGAACTAATCAGTTCGTTTGGGCATGGCCATGCACTTCATCAGTATATTCAGTCAGTCAAGGGGCCCAGAAATATCTCTCTTCGGAGAAGAGGTGCAAATCCCATCTTGCATATCTGCATTTAACACCACGGCTTCCGCTGAATCTAGTCACGCCCTTTATAGCCATCCTGTTACGGCGTAGCGGTTGAACGCACTAAGTATGCAGCAGTCCTCATGATATCAAACCGGATACCTCAGGTGATAGGGACAACCACTGTGAGATTCTACTTATGACAAAATCCAAGAAGTAGTCTCAACCGCGGATCACGTCCGATATTCGCTACTCTATCAAATATCTGTGCAACTCCTGGTCTACAACGCTTGTAGCTGTTATTCAACCACTGATCATAACTACCCAGAGGCTCACAATGACTTTAACGCCCTAACGGGTTCCCACCACGATAAGTTGTCACGGACAAATTTCGAATGAAAGACTGGAAACTAGTCTCATTCCTGGATCATAAAACATGCAAAATATAAAAGTGATAAAGAAAATAATTTTGTATAGTCCATATTACACTCTGTAATAATAACAAAATTAATAGCATTTCTTAATTACTTTTACGGTGTCTATTCAATGTTTTACTAAAATACTGATTTAAATGAAGTATCACCTAACTTCAGTTTAAACCCTTTGATTAATGTTTACCGTATTAATCAAAGTAACAACCAAAATAATACAAGTTTTGTATCATCTGATACAATCTACTTGATTCTACTAATCTTTGTTTTGCAAACACTTTTAAACAAAGATTAGACTTTTCTTTACCATATTCCATGAACTTGGAGACACTGGAATAACTCCTAGTTTTCCTGAATATGTAAAGTTTAAACTGCAACTTCCCTTAGTTGCTGTGTAGATGAATGATTTCTACCTGAAATCAGATAAAATTTCCATTTACCAAGCTGGCAAATTTCAGGAAATTTATTCTAGTGTTTACGACACTTTTAGAAAGATAATTAATATCTTTAATAATTATTCCAACACATTTTAATTATTGATTTCTCTCGAAGTCAATTATGACCTTATTTAGTTTCAAAGACTTTGAAACTTTCGTTCTACCCTTTTGACTAAAAGATAGATTCGTATATCTTATGAATTTACATCCTTTCTGGATCATGAATTCCGAGATATATACTAAATCAATAATTTTATCTTTTATTCTTTATCATGCACTAGATAGAGAATAACCTGGGCTCCCACTAACCTATATGAAAACCAACTATTACTTAAAATTAACTATTGACTTAGTCAAAACATGATTACTTAGTCAATTCTATTTCAAGTAATAAACACGAGAATTTTAACATTTATAAAACTTAACTGGATTATATTAAATCCTAATTCCGAAACTTGGAATTTTTCCTAGTTTTATAAATACTGATATTATCAATGATATTTGAAATAATATCCTAAATTCTTCTTAAAACATATGAGTAATAAATTTTGATCATAAAATACTTTCATAATCTTTTACTCATAAATGTTTTATTTAAAAACACATTCCTATAATTATAGTACTTCGTGTGTTTTTGACAGTTTTCATATACATTACTTCAAACTATTTTGATTGAAGCAATACTGTTAGTGTAATAGGCAACATCTCGGATCTAATTTTGAATCAAGTCTAATTTGACTTATACAGATTCAAAATATCATGCATAAAGATATCAAGACAATAGTTTTAAATTTTAAAACCGATAAGAATTCAAAAAACAAAAATTCAAATTTTGGAAAGACAAGATTGTTTTAAAAATTTAAAATTGTCTTGATAATATCTAAAAGTAATCTTGCATGCTGATCCTTGCAATCTGGGCACTTCACTTTTAATGACCACCTGCAAATAAACATTTGCTTCTAGGTGTCAACACACTTGTAAACTAACAAGCGAAAGTGATAATCTGAAGCAGTCACGAATACCTGAGGTGTTTATATCTGCTTCGTAACGCTTCGGGCAGTTATGCCTTCAATGACCGACTTCATGGCACTTGAAGTATTGATTCTCGGTTATTATTCTGTTAGGCTTAACCTTTTTACCCTTGCCTTTGCCTATATCATAAACATTGGGTGCACTCAGGGTAGCCAGAACTTGGCCCTTTCCTTTACTGGTGTTCCCATGCCCACGCTTCTTCTTTACTTCACCATTCTTGACCATAAGCACATCTTTGGTCTTGGTCTCCATCCTCAACTCAATTACTTATAATCTTCAGACAGTGAGTTGAGTATCGTATTTGTTGCTAACTGCAACAAAACTGGGCGACTGAGCCTCTCTAGGTGATTAATGTGTCTCTTTATTTTCATGATCACTAACTGAGGTCCCCTTTTGCCATCTTGCACGCGTTCAGTGCTCTACTGGCATCATAATGCTCTGTGCGTGCTTGCGTCTGAAACATGTCCCTCAACTGGCGGATCATGTTATAGGCATTTGTGTTTATGAGCCTCGTACGAAAAACTGGGCTCATAGTCGCAAGAATAAGATAGCCTACGTCCAGCAAATAATCGGAATGCTTTCTATAAGCGTTCCTGACAGTGACAGTAGCTTTTGCTGGAAGGGCCTTCACCTAGAGGCTTTTCTAGGACATACTACTTTCTCTCGTGTCTGAGCACAATCATCAGACTGCGCTCCCATACGAAAAATTATACCTAGTAAGTTTGTCCTTTTCGAGAATGGAGCGAAGAGGGAGTTTATCAGTGTTGGTAATAGTGTTTGCTATCTACACATTTTAAAAACTTTGGTTTTAGTAACTGTGAAAGACTATTTCCAATAAATATCAATAAACCCTTAAATGATCAATTATTGGACTAGGATCCTAATTACATACGCCCTGATGACCGGTGTGTTCACGTCTCACCAGGACCACGTACTAACTAGGTAGGTAAGGACTTTTACCAATCATATCTAACTGACACGACTCCTAGATCTTTTCGGGACAACGGTAATTATCCGTACATGTTTCAGTCCCTCTAAGTGCTTTTTGGCCCGGTACCACCCGGTAAACTTAACAGAACCAAAACAGATCTCACCATTTTGGGACTTGGACACTTTACTCTGGCCGGTACCACCCGGAGATAATTCGCAGAGTCTTGTTAATCCCCTCCAGCTTCGGTTTGAACGCGGTCGTTCAAGGTGTGTTCACTTACAACGGCCGCGTACCTTACGCCGAAGGTGCCCCTAGATGGGTTGCACTCTGATCTATGATTTTCGGGGTTTTTAATTAATTTTGAAAAACCTTTTAGTTCCAGTATTTTTGAAAATCTATAATTTTGAAAAACTGATTGTTTAGAAGGTAACTGATGTTTAAACTAACTGTTTAAACATGCTTGCTATTTTAAAACTAACTGTTTTAAAGAGCACTTGCTAATTAAAAACTAACTGTTTTAATAAGCACACTTGCTAATCAAAACTACCTGTCTTGATAGCATATTTGTTGACCAAAACTAACTGTTTTATCAACTTGCCTTTTCATACAAAACAGTCTTATTATTGAGGTTTTAAATAAAATCTACCGTTTCAAAAAGGTTTATAAAACTGGTAATTTTAATTATAAAACCTGTCCGCTCTTGTGATTTTATCTAGTTTTAAAAAATTCTCTTATTTTAAAACATTTTGATATAATTATAAAATCACAACCACGCAGTTAATATGTCAACAACCACGCAGTTAGAGCTAACTAATTATAGGTTTGCTAACTTTTATTCCTAAGGACCAATAATGACCTATTTTTCTAAAGGATTTCTAACACCTCGCGTAGCTCCCACTGGCTCCCCGGTATCTTCGTTAGTACTCCAGAAAAGAAAATTTGGGTTTTTCTTGCGTAGCTCCCACTGGCCTTCGGCATTCTCGATGGAACTCCCAAAAAAAAGGAAAAATAACTATCCTATGGTCATTATTACAAAGGGGTTGTAAATGGCACGCAGGCCTCCCCAAATTTAATCCAAAAGGTCTAAGTTGGCAAGCCCTATAATAGATATATACGAAAGCATATATATACTCAAGCAACCACGCATTTATATATATTAAACAATATAATAAAGCGATAAAGAAATCCTAGATCCGTTAAAAATTATCTTGTTTCGTTTATCGCAAAACTTGGTTTATAAAACAAACTGTTTATAAACCGAAACTAATATTTTAAACTGAAAACGGTTTTTACTTGAATTATAAAAATACTAAGATTTATAATCAATAAATCTATTTATAAAGCAAAACCGATTTTCTAAAATATTTGCTTTTTATCTAAAAGTTATATCAAAACCCGGTCCTCGAACAAACTGGTCGGAAAAATAAACATTGGACCGTAAACTGTGTCGTGGTTTGACCAACTGGTCAAAACATGATACTAGACTTATTTGACCAAACGGGTCAAATAACAGGTTTGATAAAACACAATTTTACTCGGGATAATTATTAACTAAAAATCCCTTAAACATAATTTTATAATATAATGTAACTGATTTATATATATAAAAATATATTATCTAAATAAAATTAATTTGGGTCAAAAAGCTTAAAACCCAATAAACCCTTTTGGGCCATAAACTTGGTCCAAAATACCATGGTTTCGGCCCATTACCAAATTGATAAGTCTGGACCCCGAAAGATAAAAAAATTTGAGAAACGCTTGAAACCAACCGCTACCTACGATCAACCGGGATATTATCGCCGCTCACATCGCCGTCGATCACCACCGCCTGGTGGCGATTGACCGCCGGTGCCATCACTGACCATCGTCGTCGTGGCGGCCGCTGGTGGTCACACTCCTCTCGGCCCACCACTAACTGATGGTTCGGCCGAGCGCCGCCTTGGTGCATTAAGGGATCGGGCCATGGCTTGATTTGGGTATAGACCATGGCCAACCAAGCTGGTGGACCATGCCTTGAACTCTGATCAGGCCACGGCCTAGTGTCGACTCAAGCCACGGCTTGAATTCTGATCAGGCCAAGGTCTGATGGCTGATCAAGCCATGGTCTGATGGCAAGTCAGGCCACGGCCGAGTGGCGAGTCAGGCCACGGCCGAGTGGCGAGTCAGGCCACGGCCGAGTGGCGAGTCAGGCCACGGCCGAGTGGCGAGTCAGGCCACGACCGAGTGCGATCTAGGCCACGGCCTGGTGGTGGTTCGGCCACCATCTGGCGGTCCGGTCGGCTGTTGCCGCCGTACCGCCGCCTCTAGCCTCGGTCGGCGATCGGTAGGTGGTTCGGTCGGCTATCTGCCGCAGTTCCGCCATCGATTCCCACTACCCTGTGGGGTTTTTCCGTGATAGCTTTTTCGACGATAAACATAAAACGATAAAACTGAAAAGTTATAATAGATAATCATTAAATCTTTATACGGAACTGAAAAAGATTTTAAACTGATAAAAATCAAATTTTTTCCCAAACTGATTAAAATTGAATTTTTATACGAAACGATTATCAATAAAACTTTATTCGCAAGAAACAATTTTTAACGGATCTTTAAACAGTTAAAAAGAATAAAACGAATAAACTTGTGGCTCTGATACCACTGTTGGGTTTTTATGCGTTCCTCGTATCAAACTGACACGAAGAAAACTGTGGATTTCAATCCTAACCGGATGAGATACACGACAAAACTTTGTGATCAAACTGATCAATAAGTTTATCGAATCAAACCTAACTGGTTTGATACGTGCGGAAGCGATTTGGATATAAAACCCAAATATCCACAGATCTTTTCGTTTCAATTATAATAGTAATAGATTTGTTAGAGTGTTACCTGGAATGCTCGAGTTAGATCCACCCGTGATCGACCAAACGAAGATCCCTCTAGCAGGAATGAGTCCCCGATACGATGAAAAACAGCTAAGGATTAATCAAAGAACCAAAAACCGAACTGGTTTTGCTCTTGGATCGGCACCGGTTTCAAAGGAGGAGGGAGGAGAGAATTTTCTGGTTTGTTTTTCTTGGTGGAATGAATTATGAAAACTGATAAGCCATAGGCTTATTTTATATGGAGGAATTTCCATACAACTCAGTTTCCATAATTAGTTTCATAATTATCTTTGGCAAATATTCTTTTCTTTTCCTTAAAGAAAAATAACTAGATAATTATTTGTATTATTAATTATTATCCTATTATATATTTATTTACCTAATAAATATATAATTCAATAATTAATAAACTTATATATTTATTTATCTAATAAATATATAATTACTAACAAACCTTTAACTTTGGGATTTAGTACGGAAAATGCCCAACTGATTTATAATTAACTATTATAAACCTTTATCTCTCCAAACTGGGACTATCTTATTTATTCGGTTTACAGGTCCTCACAGGTGTGACCCTCGAGTGTCTAGTAACGTTGGATGTGTAATCACTGGTTTGCCAACTTCTGCACATAATTACTAACAAAAGGAGATGGAGGATGATGTTGGTGCTTTGTGAGAAATGCAGGTCAAAGTTGAGAAGGAAATGGGGGCTGCTGCAACCCAAGGTTTTTTATTAAGGTTTCTTGAGACAAAATTGGGAGGAATTCCTTCAAATATTTAGGGGAAAAAGAATCAGATATTTAGGGGGGATAGAAGGAAAAAATAGGTATGAATCACACCTTTGATTCCACCTGCATAAATGCAGAAAAATAACTCCCAAAAATTGATTCTCAATAATACTTGCCTCAATTAGGGTTCTTGATCAAATTGGGGTTCTTGATAAATTAGGATTCTTGATCAAATTAGGGATGAGATCAATGGAGAAGAAGATGACTTGTTATGGTTTTGATTTAGGATTTAGGGTTTCAATGGAGAAGGAGATGACTTGGTTTCATCTATCCCACATGGCATCCCATATGGCATCTACATGGCACCTACATGGAGCATTGGTGACCGGCTAAGGGTTTAGCAGGTAAAACATTACACACAATAGCACATTTTGAAAATATAGTACATATAATAGCACATTTTAAAGTTGGATACACACAATAGAAATAAGGGTAAAGTTGAATACATTTTGGTGAAGATAGTCCAATGAAAAACTGTGAATTTCTTTTTGGATAAAAAATTAGGTCACAAACTATTGATTTTGTATAGGTTTCCCCAATTTTTACCTGACCGTGTCTTCCTTGGAACCGAAACACCGATCATTTCATCAGCGGCTTTCCAAGCAGGCGGTGGCGCTGCGGCGGCGGCTTAGAAGACTTTATTAGCAGAAGGTGGAAAACTCTTCTGATGGTGAAATTCTTCCGGTGGAGCGGCGAGGCGAGAGAGGGACATTGGAGTGCCGGCGGCGAGAGGGGTACGGTGGATCGTCGACGGAGAGAGGGGTACAGTGGATCGTCGGCGGAGAGAGGGGTACAGTGGAGCACCTACGGCTAGAGGGAGACGGTGGAGCACCTACGACAAAAGATAATTAATCAGACCTTTAGGTTGCCATTGTTTTCGGTGGAGAGGGAATTAATCGGAACTTTAGGTCGCTGGCAGAGGACGTCGCCGGAGTTGCGGTGGCGGCGGCGATGGTGGTGGTGAGAGATGTGGTGGCGTTCTTCTTCATTTTCACCAGTGGTTAGGTGTGGCTTTGGAGAAGACTGATGAGGCAGCCATGGGGGGTGTAGATCTACAGATCTTAAATGGGTCTATGGTTTGGGTGTTTAGAGTGATGACGTGTTTGGTGTGAGAAAAGAGATGGAGATCAGATATGGAATGAGAAAATGTCTAAAATACCCTTTTTGGGTATAAATCCAGGTGTGGTTTTGCTTAAATTACAAATAATGTCATCTTAATTGATAACCCTTGATTAAAACTTTTTAATGATGTTAGATTGGTCCTCAAGTTTACACAAATAAAAGGGTTTTCATTTGATTATTCCTCTCTCTCTCTCTCTATATATATATATATTGAAAGACCTTTTAGGAACTTTGTAATTCGTAAATTGTGTAAAGATCTAGTTCACACCGTAAAAACTAGTTAAAAGGTTAAAGAGTAAAGTACAATTTGGTTCCTAAGGTTTACCAAAATCAATGAAAATAGTCCCTAAACTTCACAAAATATATGGATGGTCCCTAATGTTTAGTAATTGCTTTGAATCAAGTCCTTGCTTACTAACCTCATTAAAAACTCAATTAAATAAGGGGTACTTTGGTCTACAAAGAAAGAAGAAGGTTCCAAAATTATAGTATACTCTTGTTTAAACTTTACACCTTCAAATCCTCATAACCACTACCGTTTCTTTCTCGCCAGCGGCCACCGCTTTCTCCTCCCTTCTACCCTTTTGTCGGTGTAGTCTCTTCAAAACCATCACCAGCGACCTCCCTTCTCTGAACCTGGACTCCATCTTCCTCACCGACTCCTTCACCCTCTCCATCGGAAAGTTCAACACCGCCGTCGTCCCCCTCATCACGAACGCCGCCTCGTCCTACGCCATTGCTGCTGCCTCTGCGCTCTCGAAGTCCCCACCCAAACCCTAACGTCGTTCCTTGTCAAATCCCTTATCTCTGCCGCAAACTTCCCCCACAACTCTCTGTTGCTGTTGCACGAAGGTTTTTCACAAAAACTCTAAATCCAATTCTTTCCAAATCATTTATACGTGGTATTCCCAAATCTTTCCTTGTCCTTGTACATGAATTTCCAAAACGCCCCTAATGTTTACCAGATTTACAAAATTGCCACTCCACCCCTTTAATTTCTAATTTCTAATAATTAGGGTTATTACATTTAGAATGTTTTTTAGTGCTACGGATAGTTTGACTAATATATGTTCTTCATGCTTAGGGCATATAAGACATCCGATCTAGTACATAATTAGACATACGAATGGACCCCAACCTATGAGGAACCTGATCCACCCATCCTGATCGGGAATAGAGATCTCTATTTGTCTTAATACGTAATGTTTTGGATGTCAAGTCAATAATACATTTACTCGCATGTTTTGGACATTGCTCTATATGTTTTGGTATGTATGATGTTAAGTTATTTTTTGTATTGAATTTTTTTTTTTCATTTTAAGTTATTAATTGTTATATGATGTTGTGATTTGTTATTTTTTGTACTAGATTATATTTCTTTTGATTTTAGTTTATTGATCGTATTTGAGATTTTAATATCTATGGTGTCTCACATGTTTAATTTAAAACAGCTTACGTAAACGGGGAAGAATTCCCCATACACCATTGGTGATGGGGATAGAAATGTGAACATATTTTTGGGTAGAGACAGGGATTGAGGTCCCTGCAGTGGCGAATCCAGAAATTTTGGTTACGGGTGTCAGAATTTTTGGAATTCAAATGACATAATATCAGTTGGGCAATATTAGGATAATTATTACTACTTTTACCGGTTTTGAATGTTAATATTTTTCTTTTCAAGAAATCATTTTATTTTTCTGGTAAAGTAATAAAAGTTAACAATTAGTCACAATACAATTCATAATTATGTATGAAACTCTAACATACTTTTTCGGTTAATAGTTAGGCATCACACTTTAACAATTACTTAGACATCAAACGACAAAACAAAAAACAATTCTTAAAGATTAACAAAAATAAATCAACTTCTATGAACATGGGCCCATTTATCAAATATTTACTCGGGCTAACTGGTATCACTTACCTTACGATCCTTACCAAATCAACATGGAAACTGTTGAGAATTTTACTTGGTAAGATCCATAACAAGGGTTGAGAGTCTTACCCGATAAGTGATGAAAATGACTCTTACCCGGTAAGCGGTTATCAAGTTGAATAAACTTACTAACAATTAATTTTGAAGGTCGAAAATTTATATGATAAGGTAAATAAGGATAATCTACTTGTCGATAAATGTTAACCAATAAACATTTAATAAATGATCCTTAATAAATTAAGCAATAAGTCTTGTTAGTTAACCATTCTAATAATTAATAAAGAATAAAAAAATTACAATAAACAAATAATATGAAATTAGGCACTTTCCCTTTCATGAGCTGGAATATTTTTATTGGGTGTCAAACCCTTAGGTAGCGTTTGGTTTGCAGAATGTTTTTGGAAGGAATGAAATATGTCAAAGGAATTTGACTTTGAATGAATTGGAATGGAATGTTGTTAGGTTTGACCACCTGTTTGGTTGGCAGAATTGGAATGACATCTGCTAAAGAAATTGGAATTTGTTTGTTTGGTTCACAGAATGTAGCTTTGGAATTGGAATGAAATTTTGGTAAATGGCCGAAATACCCTTTTATGTTTTTTTTCATTTATGACCGGTGGTGGTGGTTGCCGGTGGTGATGATGGTCAGAGGTGGTGGTTTCCAGTGGTAGTGGTGGTGGTGGTGGTGATGGCCGATGGCGATGGTGGCGGTGGCCGGAGGTGATGGTCGTGGCTGATGGCGGTGGTCGGAGGTTGTGGTCGTGGCGGTGGCCGAAGGTGGTGGTCGTGGCTGGTGGCGATGGTCGGAGGTGGTGGCCGGTGGTGATGGGTGGTGGTGGTGGTAACTGGTGGCGATGGCCGGAGGTGGTGGTCGTCGCTGGTGGCGGTGGCCGGAGGTGGTGGCCCGTGGAAGTGGCCGGAGGTGGTGGCCCGTGGCGGTGGTCAAAGGTGGTGGTCGTGGTTGGTCGCGGTGGCCGGAGGAGGTGGTGGTGGTGGCCAAAGGTGGCGGTGGCCGGAGGTGGTGGCAGGTGGTGATGGCCAGATGTGGTGGTGGCCGGTGGCAGTGGTGGCCGCAGGTGGTGGTGGTCGATGGTGGTGGAGGCCGGTGGCGATGGCTGGAGGTGGTGATGGTCGGAGGCCGGTGGCGATGGCCGGAGGTGGTGGTGCATATTAGGATGAAGGGCAATTTTGTCCAACTTTTTTTGACATTATTCCAACCAAATCCTTACCCTTTGCCATGGAATGATCAATTCCTTTACTTAAGGATTTTGATGGAATTCAGACTTTCCATTCCGTCAGAATCCATAAACCAAACAATGGAAAGGAATTTGGTCAAAGGAATTCAGGATTCCAATTCCATTCCATTCCATCAGAATCCATGAACCAAACGTCACCTAGTGGATATGTGTCAAATATAAACAAATTTTATATAAGCATTAGATTTGTAAGGAAAATAGTCTTGTTGTTGAGAGTATCCGGGGTCACCTAACCTCCTATTATATACTAAAAATCCTCCCTTGGGTATCCGCCATATTCTCATGCCTATATATGACATGGTGTACATGATTGGATCGATGGCTGAAGCATGGGGACACTGATTCTTGCTCAGAAGTACACCGTATACCGTTGACAAATTTTTTCTATTAGATACCCTTCATCTTCAAGCGTTTCTAGACCTCGTTATCTAAATCAACTTCATATTTAAACATTTTTAACTGAGAAAGAGGTATTTATTTACTACCTCTTATATGTTAAAATTAGTTTCTTACAAATAAGTATATAGAAACAAAGTATTCCTTTTATTAGTCATGAATATTATGAGTTTTAGTCCATATGAACCAATTTTCTTTTTCTAAAATTTAATACAGTCATGTTCCGCCCCAGTTTATTTATAGCCTTAATAAACAATAACGATGTGTTTACTTTTCGCCATTGTTATCCCAAATTGACCTTCTTTTAAGACAATTTATTTAAAAGAAATTTTATTTCTTTTTAGGTGTGATGTTTATGCATCAATAAAAGTCAATTATGGTTTGTTTTCTACAAGTTGGAAGAGTATAAAAGGTTGGGATTCAGATTGAGCTATCTTAATACTTAAAAAGAATATTTGAATTTCAACCTCATGAATATTTATGTCCCAGTTAAATTATTTATCAATCAGTGTAACTTGCAAATGTGAACTTAAAATGAAAGATAAAATATTAAGCATAGATGATTAAACAATGGAAATTAATATATTGATATGATGAGACAAGATTTATTCATGTATCCATGGTAATCGGTTGTATGTTTCTAGATAAAAAAACAAAGTTGAGTTTGATGTGATAAAACATGACTAAATATACATTGTTTGAAGGGTGTTTGGGGTTGCTTATTTAAACAACTTATTTTTTTTTAAGTGTTTATTTGTATTTTTAAAAAGTCACCATTTTAACTTCTTAAAAATTCCTTATCTGCATTTTCAAAAAGCCATATATCTTTTATTCAAACATTCAAAACAACTTATCTATTTTGCCAAAACATGATAAACATATAAGAAGTTTAAATAAGCAATCTCAAACATCCGCCGAAGATTCCAAGAAACCTTGGACTTGCAAAATTTTGTAGTGAAAATAGAAATCACAACTAAAAGCCACAAATAAAAAGTTATAAAAATGTAATTTAGCATTTTTCGAAGATAAAAGTATAAAAGAATACACATATCAAACCTAGTTAAATAACACCCATCAAACGCCACACTTAAGAATCTCCGTATATTCTATTACACAGTCCCACAAACACGAACTCTTAATTTAATATGACGAATGTTATAAATTTCCATTTTCCCGAATTAATATATTATTTTTAGTAGTATTTAAGTGATAATTACATTAATAGACACACATTAGTGATTTGAACATAGAGACAATTAAATAAGTTCATGATTATTTCTAAAAACTTGTTATAGCAAACTTTCACCTAATCTTCAAATTTGATTATCTCGACTCCTAACAAATTTAGAAAACTAAATTAATTTGATCAAATAATCAGAAAAAAAAAACTATTATTATAACTTGTAGTTGTGATAGTCCCTTTTATAACATGTCTAGACTATAGTGCACAATCAACCATGGGTCTAAGACCGATCATTAGCGGAGGGCGATAGCCAAGCCGAGAAGCCTAGTGCCCTAGTCCTTTTCCATTAAGCCTCACCATCCCTTTTTGATTCTTATGGCGAGCCCGATTTCTAGACCTAAAAATGGGAAAGGCTTCGTTTTAATCATGATATTCAACTTAAAGTATTTGTGTATTTTCTATAAAACTTATTTAGACATTTCTTATAAAATTTCTCATCAGAAGTTTAGTTTTAAAAATTCTAAGTGGCTTATTTATTATAAGGACTATTCTATCTATACCCCTTTATAGGATAGGGTATCAGTAGGTTATAAGGTTGTGATTGTGAGTATAGGAGGGGTAGGGATAACAACCAATGTTTTAAAACCGGTTGAACTGGGAACCGGTGAAAGGACCGGTTCAATTGTTACCGGTTTTATGGCATTTTAAGGACCGGATTGAACCAGCCGGTTTAGCGGTTGAACCGGTGGATCGAAGTAAAAAATTGGTTGACCCGTTTTTTATTAAAAAAAATTATGCATAAAACTTGTTATTATTTTTTTTTTAATGTTTTGCGTTAATGTAAAACTAATTGTAATGTGTAGTTTTAATATTTTTAACTTGTAGATATTTAATTGTTGGTTGCTAGAAGAATAGAAGATACATAAAAATGCTTGAAACCGATTGAACGAGTGGTTGAACCGGTTGAACCGGGAACCGATTATCGCACCGGTTCAACTAAAAATTCGATTTTTAAAACATTGATAACAACACCATATTTTAACTTGAAACAACTATTTAGAAAGAAGTAAAGAATAGCTTTTGTAATAAATGTTCAAGCAATATAGCAATCACCCTGGTCAGGACCATTGAATCCCAACCAAACAAGACACCCATGATCTTAACTACTTATATTAATATCACACCCTAGAAAGAAAGGGGGTTCACCCTAAATGGGAACCGCACAATCTAGAATCCGATCTACGTTCAACATGACTGGTTTTGTACATATCTAAGGCTCTAACCTACAAACAAGAGATGAACTAAAAAAGTTCGAGTTTACAATTTGGCTTAAATAAACCTGACTTAGTAAGCCTAAACCCATGGCAAACCATTACTTAAAAGTCAAAAGTATGGGTGTACAAGGGTTTGGTTAAGGTGGTTTGAGGCATTTAAACAACTCAAATCCAATTACGACAATTTGAAAATCCCAACGCAACCCTCCTAGCTTGGTTTGATGAGTTGCCATCATTCCCTTAAATAATTGTGTTTTCAAATTTTTTACGACTTTGAAATATTGCTCATTGCTTGATTTAATCCTCTATATAAAATAAATAAGTAATATTAAGTTACTCATACACATTTTTATAGAATGAACGAAAAGACACTGTGTTTTTTAAAAGATATAATACATATCAACACTTATTTCTATTGTCTTTATTCAACCATTAGATACACATGTATATGTTTATATATTGTTTAGTTTCACACATTTAAATTTTTTATAGCTATTAAATTTACAAAGGATAACATGTAAATGATGAACTGAGAAATAGACCAAAGAAACAACGAAAATAGTGCCCCAAAATGACCAAAAATTAGAATGAGGTTCAATGAGGTAAATATAAATATAATTTTACCTTGTATAAAAACATAAATAAAAATCTAATATTGTATATAAATATAAATAAAAGTTTCTAACGGTTTTTCAAGGTATATATTTTTCTAAATTTGAGGGAACTATATAAAAATAATTACTATGAGAAGTAATTTTTATTATATTTTACTAATAAATACTTTGAAATAATATGATTATACAAAATAATAGTATTTTATTAAATATGTAAAATATTTTAATAATAGAACTACCTATGTAAAAAGATTTCTAATTTTTGGTCGTCCACGCGCTCTCTGTGAGGGTGGGAACATGTAAATGAAGGAATCCTCATCAAAAGGGATCTCTTTTCTTATTGGTGTATACATTGTTTATTTATTCTTCACGTATTTAATTTAAAGCATTAGTTTATACTTTATACGTATGTTATAGCAATTTTATTAAAAGAAATTAAAATGGAGAATAAAATTTATAAATAAAAGAAAAAAGATAAATTATATTTCTTCCTGTCTTTTTTACCTATTCATTCTCCTCCTCACTTCATCATTTAACATGTGTTAAAATTTAAGAATTATATGAAGAAAGAGAATGAATAGATTACACATGTCACATGTTGAAGTGAGTAGAAGGATGGATATGTCAAAAGATAGGAGAAAATATAATTTAAAAAAAATCTATTTAACTAAAAAATTCTTTATTTTACAAGATTTAATATTTAATTATAATATTAAAATATTTCATCAATCTATCAAAAAATATTTCTCTTTTAAATTTTTATTATCAAAGTTTTTAATTAATTGTATCATTTGGCAATTATTTTTTTAAGTTATCTTCAATTTTTTGGACATAACTTAAAAAAATTTGTTGATCAAAATATTAGCTTGAATTACATAACATTATCTTAAAACCTCTATTTCTTTTATTCTTTCATTTTATAAAATCTATTAAAGATGTATTTATATATTAAAACAATTTATATTTACGTTACATAAAAACTAAAAAACTAATCAAAATAGCTATCTCCATCAAAATTCACTTTCTAACATCTTTTTATTTAAGTTTTCACTTAAATCAGAATTATACAAATACAAAAATCTACTTTAAGAATAAAGTTTTGCTAAGAAAGGTCAATTGTAGATTTGGAATTGGAGACATGTGCACATATAATCCTTTCTTTAAATGTCGATAAACATTTACAAGATTCAATTTGTGTGTTACCCATGAACCAAATAAATAAAATTGTACGGTACGAATTTGACCCGGTTCGAATTTTAATTGTTTTAGTAGTTTCAAAAACAAAAAGTTTTCTAGTATTTGGTTGAAAGAGAAATTAGATAAGTTAATTTCATTTTTCTTAAAAGCTTCAATAAAATAAAAAGAAAAACAAAATCATGCTTAGAAAATCTGCGAGTGTCGACACCATGTGCAAATCATGAAGGCCATTTAAGTTTTTCAATGTTTTTTAAATCTTAAATAAAACTTAATTAATATTTATATATGAGTTAATACATAATTTTTTTTAAAGACAAATAAAACAAGTTAATTTGGTTCAATTCTTTTTGAAAATGTTGTATTTTAATATATGAAAGAAAGCACCAACTTTAATTATAATACCATTTTTGGTAATATTTATGTATATTATTTTGGTCAATTTTGTATACAAATCGAGTTCTGATTTCCAATTGACAACAAAATTAACATGGTAAAAAAAGTTTTGAAAATCTCAACTTAGATCTATAGTATTTGTAGAACAAAATTAACTTACATTTTAAAAATCCAAATTTCAAACATTAAAAATTAGACTAAATATTGAAATAAATCAAAATAATGTTAAAACTTTAAAGAATTATATACAAAATTACAAAAATATTAATAAAAAACTTTATTCGGGTTTCGAATAGGTTCAAGTCTTAGTATCTCTAAAATCGCCCTCTACTGCCCCAACCTCTCTTTTAACTCCAATTATAACTCAGGAACCAACACGTCATCGTTTATGAATAACATCTGAGTAAAAAAAGATTATAGATTATCCTAGATCTCCTAAGAAATCTCATCTAAGATTACGGGCCATTGGTTCTTACCCGATACTTAGGTTGAATGTTATGATCGATCTAGGCTCCGTGGTCTTAACCACAACCAATTGTTTTAATCTTAAGAAGACTGAATTATATAAATCGTCTATATGACTTGCGAAAATTCTAAGTTTGTCAGATTGATTTTTGTTCGATCTTTGTAATTTTTACGTTACTACTATTTGTATTTCTGATCCTAACATACGTCAAGATTCTTTGTTTAAGCGAGCCCATGTTCTAGCAATATTAGGGCATTTTGATCATTTTACCTCTGACTCCCCATCTCCAAACTAAATGCTTCTCTCTGAGCCTGTACCATTGTGGCTTTTGCTCGGTCATTGGTTGCAGGTGTTGGCCATATCAAAAGAAGTGCAGAAGGGTTTATTAGATATGAAGCCGGAGACAAATTAGCAAGAGATGAACTGGCGAAGGACCTCATCGGGAACTTAAATTGGGAGGAGTAACTCTCTCTATGGCCAAAAACCACAACAAGAATATAAAAACTATAATGTTCAGTATGCTTTTGAAAATTGAACAAAGAAAACCAAGGTTCTTGTAAACAACGAGGATGATTTTTGTAACTTTCTCTTTAAAAAACATCTTTGTTGTTCCACTACAACAATTGTTAGCGAGTCAATAAAAAAAGCAATCATTGTAAAGGGGGCGTTCATCTCGTCCAATCAATGGCAGATCCATGTATTGTGAAGATTGGAGTCGAACATTAATTAACATAATAAATAATGTAATAAAAAGTTAAATTAAAAAGTATAGACATGAGAAGCAACTTACATTCTACAATTGTTCTTCACAAGTTTTCATTTTTTGAAAATGGTTAATCACAAAATTATTCATAACATTGGCAACAGAGGTAAAAATATGTTAAACTGTTTATCCCAATTATTGTGGACTCCGAGCTATGTAAAAAGGTATAGAGTAAAATCTTTAAAAGGCAACTTTTTCTAAAGCATTAATTGGGTCACTTGACCTCACCCTTCTAGGTTCAATGTGGTTTATCAAACGAGCTTTATATGCATCTCTAGTTCTTAATAGCGGGAAATATGAAACGTGTACCACTACACCAATAGTATGATTTTTATCATAATCATATAACACAATTTAGTAAGAATTTGGTAATTATATAACAGGTGTAAACAGTATTGGTGTTATATGTTTGGTCTTCAAAACATATGATTATTTTTTTATCATAATCATATGTTTTGAAGACCAAACATATAACACCAATACTGTTTACACCTGTTATATAATTTCTTACATGTTATAACACAATAAGGTAGTTGAATGTGAATTTCTTGTTGCTTACACCGATATATTTCACACAAAGAAGCTTACCAAATTCTTACTGGGTAAAAGGTTACCAACAAGAAATTCACATTCAACTACCTTATTGTGTTATATGTTTGGTCTTCAAAACAGATTGTTGACATGCATATTAAACCCAATAAGAGCTTAATGGGTAAGAGTCATTTTCCACACTTGCCGTGGTAAGAATCTTAGTCCTAGGGTCCTTGCCTTCTCTTTTACCGGATAAGCTTCTCGGTCCTCGTCGTGCTCAATCACTAAGGTGATGGCAGTGGTAAGTGCTTACCCAGGTAAGCATTTGGTAAATGGGCGCTAAATTTTAAAAATGAAGTGAACCGATATATTTCACACAAAGGTGGAATTTGATATTAAGATCTACACGTATGTACCCCAAATGGTAAAGAGATTGTTTATGTGAAGATCCCGATGTTCTATTAGAACAAAAGTACACTTATCTTCTGTTTTAAGCTTTGGGTAGCATAAAAGTACAACTTCAGGCAACAACATAGTCATCAAGGAGGGAATGATATATAAGGCAATCCGTAGCACCTTAAGCCTTCAGTAGCACAGCCCACCGAGCCCCCAAGCTCACTATGCCACATCAGCTTTACCATAAACAACTATAAGCCCCCCCCCCCCCCCCCCCCCCCCCAAGTCTGTTTAGTACCACAACCCACTAAACCAAATACCCAGTAGAGGAAAAGTTCAAATGTGAACTCAATTTTGGTTGTGAACATGTGGACGCATCTCAGCCACTCACCCGGTCAATAAAGGCGGCTTTGACCGGGTCCCCTCCTTTAATAATCTCCACCCTCCTATGAATCGCGTCAATCCTCCGTGATCTCGTCCACCATAACCGAATATGTGTGGCTGAGATTCGTCATCACGTTCACAACCAAAATTGAGTTCACATTTGAACCTAACCCATACCCAATATATATATATATATATATATATGTATATAGAGGAAAGTTCAAATGTGAACCACTTTTTGGTTGTGAACGTACCGAGAGCGCGACACGTGGCGGCTTTGAGTGTGGTCCCCCTCTTTAATTCAATGCCCTCCCATGAATCGCGCCTAGTCATCCACCGTGGACTTGACGTGGCGCCTAGTCATCAGTCACGTGTCGCGCTCTCGGTTGTCCTCGCGTTCACAACCAAAAAGTGGTTCACATTTGAACCCACCCTTGTATATATATATATATATATATATAGAGAGAGAGAGAGAGAGAGAGAGGAAAGTTCAAATACAAACCACTTTTTGGTTGTGAATGTGAGGATAGCCCAGAGCGCGACACGTGGCAAAAAAATTCTGACACGCGCGACTTGTTCCCCGACTTTAGTGTTATTCAGTCTGAATAATGTGTTATTCAGACTGAATAACACTAAGTCGCGGGCTTTTTGGTTACAAGTCGCACGTGTCGTCTGAATTTTCGGCGACTTAGTGTTATTCATACTGAATAACGCTTTATTCAGACTGAATAAAGCGTTATTCAGTATGGATAACACTAAGTCGCCGAAAATTCAGAGTGACACGTGGCGCGCTCTCGGTTGTCCTCACGTTCACAACCAAAAAGTGGTTTGTATTTGAACCCACCCCTATATATATATATATATATATATATAGAGAGAGAGAGAGAGAGAGAGAGAGTTGGGTTCCAGTGAGACCAAGCTATTTCGGTGAGACCAACACTTTTTACATGAAACTTCACAGCAAAACACTGTGAATGTAAAAAAATTCGAACATTCATCGAAAAAACATACTAAAACACGCTATCGATAAAAAAATCCAAAAAAGATAAAAAGACGAAACCTTCACAACTCAAAAAACTGTGAAGGTAACAAATAAATAATTCGAACCTTCACAACAAAAATGCTGTGAAGGTCAAAAAGAATCGAACCTTCACCTCAAAAAATACCATAAACGTAACATTTACAGTGTTTTTACGATGAATGTCGATTTTTTTAACCCTCACAGTGTTTTGCTGTGAAGTTTCAAGTAAAAAGGGTTGGTCTTAGCGGTCTCACAGAAACAACTTGGTCTCACCTGAACCTAAATCTATATATATAAATATATGTATGTAGAGGGATGTTCATTTGTAAACCTCAAATATCATGTAAACTTTGTGAACCCATCGTGGCCCTTGATCAAAAAAATCAAAAGAGGATATGGATTCATAGAAAATATGGAAATATGAAATATATGGTAAGTCAATGATTATGGAAATATGAAAATGTGAAATATGGAAACGTTTTTGAAAATCAATGGTGTGGATTGGTTTACATAGTTTACACGAAATATAGAGTTTACATTTGAACCTCCCTCTATGTATATATATATATTAATAAAAAAAGGAAAAAAGGAGAGTGTGCGAGAGGGAGAAAGAACGGTATGAGTGTGTTGTGGAAGCCAATCCCTTGATCCCGCTTGAAGCCCGCATGGAGATGCAGTGGAGCCCGTCGAGCCCACGTAGTGAAACCGCTATGAAACTGAAGGCAATACGTAAGGCCTTAGGGTATACCCTGCTTACCCTGATGCCACATCAACACAACAACTTTTCTCTCTCATACCCTCCTTACCCGTACCGTTTACCCTAACTAACCAAATCTTTGCACCACATTTTTTAAGTATTTTAATATATGTATTCAGAGGGAGGGAGGGAGGGAGGGAGGGTAACCCTCGGGTGTGGAGACCTGGGGCTCTTACCTGCCGGGCACACCTGCTACAAGCTAGTGGTGTGTTGTGGCACCCGAATGGAACCCGACCCCCTCACCCGAGGGCGGTACGGGTGGCTTAATATATATATATATATATATATATAGAGAGAGAGAGAGAGAGAGAGAGAGACTTGCTCTTCAACTCCAACCACAATTAATTGTTAATACAATAGACTTGTGTTATGTTTGACATATGAAGTGTTTAGAGTCTCATGTTGTTTAGACTTGGACCTATTCTCCTCGATATATATTGCAATCTCCCTTTTTGGCTCTTTGGAGAATAATAAAACAGGGTTTTACATATTCTCAAATGGTATTTGAATCAAGGACTAGCTACCACTTTAAGAACTCAACACTCTAAAACAATCAAATGTCCATCTAGCCTCTTATGGAGGGTGTGTTCTAAACATCATATAAACAACTAATTTATAGTCATGCAACATAAAGAGCATGATTCTTTTAGAATATGCAGATATTACCATCTTCACACTATTGAAATGTTTATTACTTCACTGGGTTCAAAAGAAACATCCAACGAGCAAAACCAAATAGGAAACCTGAAAGCTACTACAACTGCATGATGTTGTCACAAGGAGAAGCAAGGACTCAACTCGTAGAAGGCGATCTCGTCAAGAATGGGTGCTCCAGTAGTTGAGCAGCAGTAGGCCGGTCTTTCGGGTCAACTTGCAAGCATTTAAGTATGAAATCCCGGGCCTCAGCAGATAATGTCTCGGGGATTGGAGGAAGTTCACCTTTGCCAATTTTAAACAGTGCTCGCATCTATGAAATTAAAATACATCTTCGTTAAAATAAGATAAATATAGAATACATTGTTTCTGGGCGCTTCTGTATATTTGCAGTAGAAATCATTTATTGCTCATCACACCTTACTCTACAGCAACACTTGTAACAAGGTGCTCTCTTCGATATTTTGTACAATATATATATATATATATATACATATACGTTGTTATAAAGTGTAAGAACTGAAAAATCAAGGATAACAAGGTAGATGTTATGCATACCACTTCGAAGTTGGAGTATGGAATTTTACGTGTGAACATCTCCAACACAGTACAACCAACGCTCCATATATCAGCTGCAACTCCATAGCCAGTTCCATCCCGATAATTATTAACAACCTGAGGATATAAACCGTAAGTTGTTAATACAAAACATCCAACAGAATTCGAAGCAGCCAATTGCCACAGATTCTCAGTAGAGGATACAAAATTTGAAGTGACAAAATAGATACAGCGCGCATAAATAAAAAACTACTACAATTAAGAGAATAAAGGTTACCTCTGGTGCCATCCAATATGCAGTCCCTTTAATAACTTTATTGTCATTCAATGCTGTTGCCTGTGAATATAATCATGTGTATATGTAGCCAACTGCATTAGAAAAGAAAAGGATATTGAAGAAGGAAAGCCTTGTGCTTTACTTACCTTTGCAAGTCCAAAATCTGCAAGCTTTACAGATCCATTAGCATCTATCAATACATTAGCACATTTAATATCCCTGTTACATGAAATGTAACAGTCTAGTTAGAAAATGGCCAATGATACATCCATATATCTTTAAGATATGCGCCAAAATGAAAGAAGATTTACCTATGAACCACCGATCGTTCATGCAGGTAACTCAAACCACTCAAAATCTGCGTGGTGTAAAGTGAAATTTGGGAATCCAAAAGTTGATGCCTCTGATAGAGTTTAGCCAGCGAACCTTTTGTTACGAGCTCAAGAAAGATATATAGCTTGCCATCACCCTAAAACATCATTTCAAGTCATCAATTCATATCCTATCCGAATTCAGTTGTTGGTTGTAGTTCCTAAATTTGCAACCATTGTGCAGGTATGCATATCATGAGCTAGAAGCTTGATTATAAGTCTAGGATGAGAAAGGTAACACATACTCTTTTTGTTCCAAGATATCGAACTATGTTTTCATGATGGAACTTAGTTAATAAAGATATCTCCTGAAACAAAAAAAGGAAGACAACAAAATAAAAATAAAAATAAAAATCAGGATTTGATGGATATGAACATTAAAAGGTCTCCCTATTGTGCAACCCATAATTAACATGAAAATGCAAACCTATGAAATTTTATAAAATTATATGAAACGATTTCTATAATCGTTGGACTTTCCATATATTTCATATTTCCATAATCATTTACTTTTCATATATTTCATATTTCCATAATCATTGACTTTTCATATATTTCATATTTCCTCAATCATTTACTTTCTATATATTTCAGATTAAATATGAAACGTTTCATAGGATTTCATAGGTTGCACGGGTTTACATTACAATTGGGTTGCAAATGATTATCACACAGATAAAGTTGAAGGAATGACAAGAATTTAAAAATGACCTGCTGAAGTTGAGCAATTATGTGGATATCTTGATCAAGTGAAGAGACCTCCTTGACAGCAAAAAAGAAGCCATCTCTACAGAAAACAAACAGAGGATGCAATTAATGAGATATATATATATATATATATATATATCTTATAATCAAAGGAATTATTGATCATGATGATCTGAAAACATTATATAAAGAACATTACAAAGCCATAAATGATGATGATGCTGATAATTAAGAGTCACTTACTCATTAAAACCTTCATAAACAGGTCCCAGTGAACCAATTCCAAGTAACTCACCCTTTTCCCAGTTTGTAAAACTGGGATTTGGGGAAAGAGAGTGGTATTCAACTTCAGAAGCTGAATCATTCATCCCTCACAAATTAAAATCTTTGTTGTACTAAATATTATTAATGGGAATTCACTTCAGTAGTCAACTGGTGGGTGGGTCAAAGGTCAAAGTCTTCATTCCAATCCATGACCAAGTCCAACCCATATCATCCGCAATCAATCAAATCAAAAAATTAAGGCATTATGATCATCTGTTAGCAAATTCATCATTTTTTTAGACAATGGGCTGCTTCTCTAGATGAACCCGTATGGCATCAGGCTTATGTAAATAAAAAGAAAATTGTGTATACTAATATTATGAGGCTCTTTGGATTTGTGTTTTAAAATTGTGTATTGACTTATTTGGATGTGTGTTTTAAAAGTGTTTATTGACTTATTGGCTTCTCAAAATTTCAATAAGCCAATAATCTTTTTTGGATATTCGAAAAGTGCTTCTGAAAGTGTCTTTTGACAAAGGATAAACAGCAGGTTTTAGAAAGTTAGGCTATGTTTACTTGTGGAAAAGTGTTTTCATTTTCATAGAAAACGTTTTCAAAAAATAGAGTGGAGTTTTAATTTTCAGTTTTCTATGAAAATTTTAGAAAACCTGTTTACTTGAAAGGATAGAGTTTTCATTTTCCATTTTTAGAAAATTAGAAAACTCGTTTTGATGAGCATTTTTCATCACTTTTTATTTTTCATTTATTCGATCCTTGCCGGTGGGGGGGGGGGGGGGGGCTTGGCGGCGACGCCGGTGGCAGCGGTGGTGGCGGTGGCCTCGACGGCGAAGACGGTGGCCTCAACGGCGACGGCAGTGAGGGTGGTGGCCTCGTAGATGACGGTGGTGGCGGCGGTAGCCACGGCGGTGGTGGCGGTGGCCTCGACGGCGACAACGGTGGCCTCGTAGCCACGGCGATGGCGTCGGCGGCCTCAGCGGCGACGACGGTGTTGGCGGTTGCCTCGGCGGCGACGGTAGTGGTGGTGACGGTGGCGATAACGTTGTTGCGGTGGCGACGATGGGGGTGGCGGCAGTGGTGGTGGGAGGGTGGTTGCGGCGGCGGCGGTGGGGCAGCGAAGGTGGTCGCGACGACGAGAAGGGGAAGATAGTCGTGACGGTAGCGGCGGCGGCGATGGCGGCGGTGGTGACGGTGGCGGTAGCCGGCGACGAGAAGGGGATGACAATTGAAAGTGAAAATAGAAAATGAAAATTGGAAAACTATAAAAACTAGTTTTCTAATCCAAGTGTAATTTTTGAAAATGAAAATTTTGTTTTCTTGGAAAAATTTTCATTTTTGGAAAATTTTCCTAAAATGAATCAAGTAAACAAGTTTTTTGATTTTTCAGCCCCTTAGTGATTAGTGACATTTTGAGAAGGAAAAATGCATTTTATTGCTAAATGACACAAATAACCCTCATTCTAACCTAAAAGTGTTTTTCAAAAAGTGTGTTTTTGTCCTTTTTGGTCATTTTGTAAGTATAAGCTAAATCAAATACTTTTTAAAAAAACAACTTATTGACTTTTACGACCATAAAAGCTAATCTAAACACTTTTTTAAAAACTCATTTTCCCGCCATAAGTTAATAAGCTTTTTTAAACACCAAAAAGCACTCCCAAACACCCTCTATATATGTTTTTGTTTTTGTTATATGTAAACTTTTCAAGTCCATTGGTAAGCCTAAGAGCATCTCCAACAGCATCCCTATTTTAGAGAAAAAACCATTTTTGATCTCTAAAATGCTCCAACAGCATCCCTATCCCATTCTCTAAAATGAGATTCAATGAAAAACTCCCAATATAGAGAATCCTCGATATTTTGGTTTGGAGGAGAGAGAAATGCTTTTTTTATTCAATCCACCAATGAGAATAAACTAATATCATTTTTTATATATAAAGAAAATAAAAAGTTTATTGGGATTATTAAATAATGAATATTAAAATAATATAATTGATGTTAAAATCTCTAAAATAGAGAATCTGTTGCAGTTGAATACAACTTATTTTAGAGATTTTGACTTTTATTTCTCTATTTTAAAGAAGTTTTAGAGTATCTGTTGGAGATGCTCTAACTTGGTTGGGTTTATTATCATTATTATTAGTTTTGTTAGAAAAAAAACTTTAGGTCAAACTTGTATTTGGCTCGTACTTACAAATGATAACCTCTAATTTTAATGAATCTTCTAAATCAATCCGTTGGAGTGATTGAAGCATTATTGATCACCTAAGTGATAGATTAGTGGATTAACCTTGGTGCCACTTGCAATTCAAGGTAGCTATTTGCACAAGTTTAGAAAGTCGATGATGAAGAGTCGATGTTTATGGTAACGCTACTACTGTAAAGATGGAAGGAAAAGGGAAGGTGTACTTGAAACCCACTTTTGGAAAGGATCTTTCACTCGTATATGAACGTGTTGTAGGTTCCCGCTTCAACCGAAAACTTGACCTCTAGCCCTACTATATAATTAGTAACAAGCCTTAGGATCATGCTACCTCCATGAGGGGGCTTTTTAAGTTTTGTACCAAATGTTGATGTTGATAATAAATAACTCTATGTTCATGATTAACTCTCTTCCTAATGGCATTCTCGGTTATAACATGTTAACTTTCCTTACTTGCAAAGTATGATGAAACTACGTTCAATTAACAAAGAAATTGTATTTTCTTCCAAATAAATTTAGAATATATTTATATGGAAAGAATAAATACCGCACCGCAATATGAGCCATACAAACCACTATTTCTAAAGGGGAATTATAAATGGACCCCCTTGCTAAGTCAATGGGTTATTTGTGTGAGTACACAGGTGGGACCCAGTACAAGGGGGTTTACATTTATGTGAGAGGAGGAAGGGTCAAAGGGGGTATACTTAACAACACCCTTTCTAAAATATCGGCTTACTCAAAGCATATATTTTAACAGAAATAAATTCGATAAATTCTTTAACAAGCCTTAGTTAATTTAAAATATCGGCTTAACCATCATTACTCAAAGCATCCGACCAAACATTAAGAAATAAATTCTTTAACACTTGCCTAATCTACGTGAGGTATATCAAATATGACAAGCCTTTATATTTGACATTTATTGTCCATCGGATATAACACAAATGTTTATATCCAATATACATCGTCCATCGAATATAACACAAATGTTTATATCCAATATACATCGTATATCGGATATAACGCAAGGGATCATATCCAATATATTTTATCTATCGGATAAACACAAATGATTACCATGAACCTTGATCATGAAAAGAAAACTTAATATCAACTTAAGATTTCGGATCCTAGTTAACATTGGATCCATATGTAAGGATTCTTCATTCGAAGGAAAGAATCCGATTGAGCTATCTTCATAGGTCAAGATTCTTAAGAAGTCATATTTTATTTTAAGTTACAATAACGTCCGATGTTACAATATGATATGGTCTATCTTTTCATGAACAAGGTTCATGGTAATCATTTGTGTTGGCTGTTGTGAAGAAATACAAAATGTGAAGGTTGTTGTGAAGAAAAAAGAAATTCTGTCATCAATAGAAACTAATTTGTGCCTATTTAAGAAGCTTTCTCTTGTGAATAACATGTTGGCTGTTTTGAGAACTTTAGAAGCAAAATTAAGCACTTATTATCATCCTATTGGCCAGTCTCACTCACATCGACTAAACTTGGACTTCTCCTGTATATACGTTAGAACCTCCATTGTCTTCACAAATGGTTCTTTTAAAGATTAATCTAATGGGATTCCATGTATTCTTACATGGCATTAGAGCCAAGTTCTATCTACCACTCTAAGAACTCTATACCCACCTAGCCTCCCAAGGAGGGGGCCAGTTCTAAAGACTATATAAACAAATCAAGTATAGTCATGCAACATAAAGAGCATGATTCTTTTAAAATATGCAGAAATTACAATCTTTCACATTATTCAAATGCTTTTGACTTAACTTGGTTCAAAAGAAACATCCAATGAGAAAAACTAATTTAGAAGCCTCAACTTACCCATAGTCTGTATCGCGAACAAAAGCTTCTACAACTGTATGATGTTGTCTTGAGGAGGAGCAAGGACCGAGTTCATAGAACCTGATCTCTTTAAAAATGGGTGCTCCAGTAGTTGAGCAGCAGTAGGCCGGTCTTTTGGATTGTGTTGCAAGCATTTAAGTATGAAATCCTTTGCCTCATAAGACAATGTCTCAGGGATTGGAGGAGGGATGCCCCTGCCAATTCTAAACAGTGCTGGCATCTAGGAAATTAAAATACATCTTTGTTACAATAAGATGATATATCTAATCAGCTGTTAGGAAGAGGGTAAAACTGAGATTATGAAAGAAAAGGTAGATGTTAGGTTTCTATCTTCCCTTATGACATCTACATTTTTCTAAACCGATAATTTAGATGATATGTTTGACTATTTTCTTTTGCAGTTTTCTCTGTTAGAATATGTATATTTGCAGTATAAATCATTGCACCCTACTGATCTACTGAGTGCAACACTTGTAACAAGGTGCTCTGTTTAATATTTTTGCACAACGAATATGTTAATAATGAATACACAACACTTGTTATAGAATGAAGTTAGGTTTGCCTGTGCCTTAAGTTAGGCCGGGAATGTTATACGATAAGGCACATAACGGTAATATCTTTGCTGATAAGTGCTTACCCGGTAAGCATTTGGTAAACGGCCCCTTACACAATATGTCAAGCACTTTTCACATGTTGCCCGACCGTGTCAGTGGTCTTTACGCATATAGTCCACTCTATTTTTTGGTCTTTCATGCCTTAAATTAAGAGCCAGGGAGTTGTTTATTATAAAATTTATCATCCAACACAAAAGATGTAAGATTTTAACATGTCTACCATACTCATCTGAAAGTGTTATTAGCTAAGTTCTGATACATTGGTGCCTTAGGAGTCTGACAATAACAACTGATAAAAATTCCTTTGAAAGAGTTTTATGATAAAAGAAAATACGAATTTGTGTCAAAGAAAAAATCAATGATGACAAGGTAAAGGTTATGCATACCGCTTCCAAGGGGTAGTATGGAATTTTACGTGTCAACATCTCCAACACAGTGCAACCAAGGCTCCATATATCTGCTGCAACTCCATAGCCGTTAAATTTTTGATTAACAACCTAAGGATACAGGACGTAAGTTGTTAATGCAAATCATCCAAAAGAAAGCAACCAATTGTCACAGATTCTCATAAATTTGAAGTGACAAAATAGATACAGCCTAAATACAAAACTAGAATTAAGAGAATAAAGGTTACCTCTGGTGCCATCCAATATACAGTCCCTTTGCAAGATTGAACCTCACTTAATGTTGTTGCCTGTGAATATAACCATGTAGTCAATTGTATTAGAAAAGAAAATGATATTGAAGAACAAAAGCGTTGTGCTTTAGTTACCTTTGCAAGTCCAAAATCTGCAAGCTTGACAGATCCAGTAGCATCTAACAATACATTGGCACATCTAATATCCCTGATACATGAAAGATAATAGTCAAGTTAGAAAATGGCCAAAGATAAATCCATACAACTTTAAGATATGCACCAAAATGAATGAAGATTTACCTATGAACCACCGATTGTTGATGCAGGTAATTCAAACCACTCAAAATATGCGTGGTGTAAGACGAAACTTGGGGATCCTGCAGTTCATAGGTCTGATAGACGTTTGCCAGCGAACCTTTCGTTACGAGCTCAAGAAAGATATATAGCATGCCATCATCCTGAAACATCATTTCAGGTTATCATGTACCCATATAGTGATAACAAAATTAATGTAAATCCTTAATAGCTCGAGTTAAATAAATTTGTATTTTGATCAAGAAGGTATATGCAGCACAATCAAAGGACGGTTTGATAGAATCATAGAAAAGAACGGTGGTGATGCTGTTCATGGTTAACACTTGTGATGTAGTTTAAACTTTGCTATTTCCTAAAATTTGCAACCTTCTGCAGCCTATGCCCTCCATATATAATGACTTTTTATAAAAGTAAATAGCACTGCTTGCAGAATTATCAGCCGTAAGTTTGCTTTAAGTCTCCAATTAAAAAGGTTAGACCTTAAGAGATGAAATACATACCGTATCTGCTCCAAGATACCCAGCTATGTTATCATGACGTAACTGACTTAATAAACATACCTCCTGAAACAATAAAAGGAAGACAAAAAAACAAAAACTCAGGATTTGATGGATATGAAGCTACTACAGACAAAGTTGAAGAAATGAGGACAACACCTGCTGAAGTTGAGCAATTCTATGGCTATATTCTATATCAATTGAAGAAACCTCCTTGACAGCAAAAAAGTTGCCATGCCTGCAGATAACAGATGGTCACATCAGAGGATGCAAATAAGACTTGATGAACTGACACCAAACAGAAAATACATGCTTCTGCGTAGATATGCAGTGATAATAATTAAGCGTCGCTTACTCATTAAAACATTCATAAACGTGTCCTATTGAACCACTTCCAAGAAGCTCGCCCTTTTGCCAACTGCTCCTTAAACAAGTGATTTGGGGAAAGAGGGTATTCAAGTTCATAAGCTGGATTAGAGGAGCCAGGTAGATTCATCCTTCCTTGACAAAAATCCCTGTGTCACCCACAACATGTAAGCATATATACAAACAATGCTGCATATAATAAATACGTAGACATAAAAATTAACTCATTGGTCTCATTTTTCTCTATAAATAAACTCTGCAACATGGTACTAGGCTGTCTGATACATGCCTTTATGTTGTAATTGTTCTTGTATAATTAAGCATGTAAACTAAACAAACTAGTAGAAAGCAACAGCCAATGCTTGTTAACATTGCACTTAAATCTTGTTTATATATGTCACTTGTACACCTTCAATAACATATCTATGTACTATGTTGTATGTAGTTCATAACAACTCAATTGATGATGACGGTTGTAGTTGAGATGCCTATATACTTACTCATTGAAACCTTGGTAAACCAATCCAAACGAACTATGTCCAAAAAGATCACCTGTCTGCCGGTTTTTAAATGGACGAACCATAGAGCTAGACGGTAAACTACCACGCCTATGCGCTTCCCAATCATCCTCCGATATCGCAAAATCCTCCAGACCTGAAAGCCTTAGAGACCTGCTGATCACGTCGAATTCTCCATCAACTCCTTCAATTCGAAAACTGGTTCTATTGGATGGTGATGAAATCCTAGCCTTTTCAGCATTGGCTAAAGGAAGGCCATTATTTGCTGCTTCTGGACCCTCATTTCCATGTTTGTACTTGTTACTAATATACTCAGAAAGATGATGGGCTGCATTAAAAGTCTTCTTTTTGTTATATACACTGCTATGAATAAGAAAAAGTAATTTATTCATCTTTAATACGTTAAAAAAGAAAATCAGGTGCTTTATATGTTTGGCAAAAGTCATATGACCGTTTTTTGATTTGTTCTTTTAGATCCTCCTAATGCTATTGTAAGTTGGGGTTTCAACTATTGTAAGTTGGGGTTTCAACTCAAAACCAGTTGGCTATGAGTGGAGTAGCCCAGGACCCTTATAAGCACATTATAGTAGCCCAGGACCCTTATAAGCACATTACAAGTTCACTTTGTGAACCATGTGGGACATTACTCAACAGCTATAATCACGTGATGTGGTGGCAAAAACGATACAAAAAAAAGTTAAGAATTATTGCTCGCTATATATCTCGAGGAAGAGATTCAAGTTGTAACTAGCTACTTTTTCCAAGTTGTTTAATCATATACTATAATATCGAGAGAAAAAAAGGTGGAAGAATTTGGCCTATAATTAGCACATGGAAAATGCAATATGAATGTTTTCAAGTCTTCAAACTTCAATTTTTATTATTTAAAAAGGGAGTAAAAATAATAGAAATATTATATTAATGTAATTTTTGTATACATTATTGATTTACACATAATTCTTAAATCTTATAATTTTTAAAATTAAGAATTTTAAGTTAAATCTTAATGATTTAAAATATATTGTAAATATTAAGATAAGTGGAAGTGATTACAACAACACAATTACCATTGAGTGTCGATGAACTTCCTTCCTCATATTTTACTTCATCAAGATTCTGATCGACACTGGATCTAGATGCAACTTCGCGAGCCATGTCGGTGAATGAAGGCGGTGCATCAACACTAGAAATGCTGCTTGCGTATCCAGAATTACATCTATCGCCAATCAGACATTCAAACGATGGAGCTTCGTTGCTTCCCTTAAAGGGTTCGGTGTTCGCAGATAATGATAATGGAGATGCAGCCATATTTTTATGGAGAAAGAAGCGAAGGTAATCGATAAAAGGGCCAAATCGAGAAGATATTTAGGTGTTATGGCTTACTATATAAATAAAAACAAATTGACAAAAAGAAAACCAAGGGAAGTAGGGAACTACTACGCAAGCAAGGCCATGGAAGAGGCCATGAAAGCTTTTCGAAGCTTCCTTCTTCTTTTTTGTCATTTTTTCTTTCATACATTAATAATTCAAAAATATCTCATTGTGTTTATTCAAAGTTTGGTCAATCACAGCATTAATTTGATCCTAGAGGTATCCAACTTTTATCTTATTGATCCCTAGAAAACTAGAGATTATTAAAAGGAAGGGAACGAAAGCCGCATTTATTGATGGGATGAGTGGTTGAGATTCGTCCTCATGTTCATAACGAAAAAGTGGTTCACATTTGAACTTTCCTCTCTCTCTCTCTCTCTCTCTATATATATATATATATATATATATACATATATAAAGCCAAGTTCAAATGTGAGCCTTTATGTAAAAACCATTTTTTTGTAAAAACCCGTAAAAACCGACTAAAAAATAAAAAAATTTACGATTTTTTTTCATCAAATGTTAGAATTGATATGTTGTTTCACATATATTTTTTTTCATAAGATGAATATCATTCATGAATTTGTTTCATAATATGAATAAAAATGTTGTATATTTTCGATTCATAATATGAATAAAAATTTTATTTTTTCATAGATGATACTTACATTATGAAAAAATATATATGTGTAACAATAGTTAATATCATAGTATTTGATAAAAAAATCCTAAAAAATTATTTTTTTAGTTGGTTTTCACGGGTTTTTACAAAAAAATGGTTTTTATTTGATTATTCCTCTATATACATATATAACGTCAAGTTCAAATGTGAACTCATTTTCCATTGAGAACGTGAGGACAACCAAGAGGATGCCACGTGGCATATTCAGTTTGAATATTCATATGTTATTCAAACTGAATAACACTGCATCACACTGAATTCAGTGTTATTTAGTTTGAATAACACATAATATTCAAACTGAATATGCCACGTGACATGATTTTATTGGCCCTCGTGTTCACAACCAAAATTGAGTTCACATTTGAACTTTCCCCTCTCTCTTTCTCTCTCTATCTCTCTCTCTCTCTCTCTCTTATATATATATATATATATATATATATATATAGGGGTGGGTTCAAATGTGAACCACATTTTGGTTGTGAACATGAGGACAAATGTCAGCCTTTGATCAAACTAAAGTTGATTAGATCAAGGGTTAAAAGGGGCGGTGACATTTTTGAAAATAACATGAAAACTATGACCATGGCTCCAATAAAAAAAAGCGTGTAGGGGTATAATGGTAATATTGATCTGATGCTTTAAAGTGAATTTTAGGGTTTCAAATCTGAAAAACCCTCTTTCTTAAAACTTCCTTTCAAAGAAATCTCTCCATCTCTCTTTCTCTCTAAAAGCATGGATCCAAGATGATAATTTTGAAGAATTATTGAACAAAAAACATGTCTGAATCATACGAAAATCAAAAGGATGATCTTCCAATAGCTTCAAGCTTCATTATAAGTAAGTATTATTGAAATTTCATAGTTTGTGTTCTTGATATATATCATCAGATTAGGTTAGTTTGATTCGTTTTTGTTGATTGTTGTTTTACAAAAGTTGTTTGTAATCATAGTTAGAGCAACATATTCGATGATTAACAATTTTCATGATGATTTTAGATAATCATTGTTTGAAATTGAAATTTTATGGTTTGTGTTATTGAGATTTTTTATCAGATCTGCTTGGTTTGATTTGTTTTTGATGATTTTTGTTTTTCAAAAGTTGTTTGTAATCATAATTAGAACAACATATCCAAATTTTAACAATTTTCGTAATGATTTTAGAAAATCGTTGTATGAAAATTGAAACTTTATGGTTTGTGTTATTGTTCATCATGTGTTCTTGAACAAAAAGTTAATAGATCTGAGTTTTAATCTATTTTCGGAGTGAAAAGGTTAATAAATTTAAGTTTTGAGTTAACAAAGCTATATATTCAGAAGGAATAAAATTGTATATGTAAGTTGAATAAAAATGTTGATTGAAAATCTTTGTTATTCATTCTGAATGAAACTTTATATATAAATTGAATTATTTGTTATTCACTCTGAATAAATCTTTTTATATTCAGACTGAATAAAATTTTAAAATGTATGATTAATAGAAATGTTGCTTATATATGATTTTGAGCAATTACAACATATATATTCACTCTGCAAATTTGCATAAACTATTAATTTAGACTGAATAATAATTGTTATTTGTACAAACATACTTGTTTTTCAGGTTGAAAACTTATTATTTAAACTGAATAGTTATTAGATTTGTTAAAATAAACTTAACTTTAAGAACTATGTTTGTTATTCAGACTGAATAACAAGTCTTCTTTAAATAACAAGTAGAATTGTTATTCAACCTGAATAACAAGCATACTTGTTATTCAGTCTGAATAACAAGTAGATTTGTTAAAGCAGATTTGTTATTCAATCTAAATAACAAGTAGTTTTGTTATTCTGTCTGAATAACAAGTAGTCTTCTTATTCGGTCCAAGACTTGTTATTCAGACTGAATAACAAGTAGAAAATTAATATTGATTAATCTTATTCAAAGTGAATAATATTATTCACTATGAATAAAATATATCATATTCAAAGTTAATACACTTTGATTCATATTTGAATCACTTTATTTAGTTTACTAATTACAAAGATAAACAGGAACTTGTCAAATTACTTGATCAAGATATGGAAGAGTTGTAGCAAACAAGGCAGAACTAGAATTCAAAATGAATGAAGCACTGAAGATGTATCCGAATGACAAATCGTTGATAGATTGGAAAGAAGACTATCAAAAGTTGGTTTTATGTTGGTGAAGAAGAATTAAACAATTAGTATATGGTTTTTAAATAGTTGGTTTTAGGTATATGTATGTTTATTACATGATGTACAATATTGATTAATTAGTGAATGTATAATGACGTTTGTATTTTACAAATACGAAGATTAATTTTAACGCATAATATAGTTGTGAATAATATTACTTTGTATTTAAATTGACTAAATAAGATTGTTGTTTAATTCATGTTGAATATTATATATTTTTCGAAGTGAATATAATTTGCAGTAATGGAACTGAATAAAAATACTAACTAAAAAAAGATTTTTGCCTTTTGTATTATTCAATCTAAATAATCATATATTATTCAGTTTTAATAATTATTCAAAGTGATACAACTCGAATATAACATGTATTTTTATTCACTCTGAATAACATACAACAATTAGAATGAATATAACTTGCAGTAATGGGATTTGATTATTCAGTTTGAATAGTCATATGTTATGAATTCTTCACTCTGAATAATACTCAATATTCAAAATGAAAATATCTTGAAATTAAAAATTCGGAATAAATCTTGTACTTTTATTCCGTATGAATATTGTGTATTACTTAGAGTGAATATAGTTTATCCTCATCATAACGTTGAGAGTGATATGAATTGAATATAGTTTATTCTTTTATTCATTCTAAATATACAATATTCAGAGTGAATATAGGTTTTCTTTATTTTGAATAACACTATTTCTTTCAAGGTGAATTAAATTAAAATGATTATAGTTTTTTCATGGCTTAATGAATAAAAGCTTTATTTAAAGTGAATAAGAAATAATTCATTCTAAATATAAAGTTTTATTCAGCGTGAATAACAACTGATCAATATTTCTATTAAGCTTACATTTATAGTTTTATTCAATCTGAATAGAAAGCTTTATTCAAAATGAATAACAAGTAATTTAGTTTGAATATAAAAGTTTTATTCAGAGTAAATAACAAGTAACTTCAATTAACATTTATATTAAACTTACATTTATAGTTTTATTCAGTCTGAATATAAAGGTTTTATTCAGAATGAATAACAAGTTATTCTTAGCAACATTTCTATATTAATAATTTCATCTTCATCTTCAAGAATACATCTTCATCTTCAACAAAATTCATCTTCAAGAATCAAAAATCAATTCATCTTCATCTTCAAGAGCCAAATGGTGCCAAAATTCCATTTCTCCATGTTTTTAATTCAAATACAAGAAAAACAATTAAACACAACCAAAATAGATCAAACACATATTTATTAACTTTTTGTTCAATAACATATGATGAACAACCAAAGAGGTGTTAGCCTAGTGGTAAGGCTTGGGCACTACATAGTGGTGAACCTGAGTTCGAGCCCTGGGGGACGCATTCTGGAGGTACGGGGGCTTCGACCCCGGGCTGCATGCTTTAGCAGTCGGGCTTCGGCCCAAAATTGCCGAGGATTAGTCTGGGCCCAATGTGGTCTGGGATACCTCTTCCAAAAAAAAAAAAAAACATATGATGAACATTCAAAAACACAAGCCATAAAATTTCAATTTTCAAACAACAATTTTCCAAAATCATTATGAAAATTGTTAAAATTCGGATATGTTGCTCTACTTATGATTACAAACAACTTTTGAAAAGCAACAATCACCAAAAACGAATACAATAACCTAATATGATGAATAATCTCAAGAACACAAACCCTAGAATTTCAATTTTCCAAAATCAACACGAAAATTGTTAAGCTTTGGATATGTTGCTCTAATCATAATTACAAACAACTTTTGTAAGGCAACAATCACAAAAAACGAGTCAAAATAACCTAATTTGATGAAAAATATCAAGAACAAAATTTATAATTTCAATTTTCAAAATTCAGAAATCAAAATTTTGATTTAATGTGATGTAGATGCAAGAAATCAACTGGAGAGATGAAGAAATCACTTGGAGAGAGATGAAGAAATTTCCATTGATGGATGTGTTGATACTAGAGATGGAGTAGAGATGTCAATGGTGGGTGTGGTGTCTAATGTATACGTTTGAACATAGAAAAGAAAATGAGCCAGATCTGACCAAAATACCCCCAAGCCATATTAGTAAGTTGACTTTAAATTTGGCTAAGATCAAGGGTTGAGATTTGTCCTCATGTTCACAACCAAAATTGAGTTCACATTTGAACTTTCCGCTATATATATATATATATATATATATAGAGAGAGAGAGAGAGAGAGGGGAAAGTTCAATCGAGAAGCATGTCATTTAAGAAAAAGTGAGGAGCAATCTCAGTCACTCATCTCGCGGTTACGGTGGACGTGATCACGGAGGATTGACGCGATTCATAGGAGGGTAGAGATTATTAAAGGGGTGGACCGGTCAAAGCCGCTTTTGTTGACCAAGATAAGTGGTTGAGATTGTTCCTCGCGTTTTCTTAAAAAGTTATATTTTTCGTATGAATCTCCCTATATATATAAAGAGAGAAAGAGAGATAGGAGAGATAGGAGAGTTCTGTTGTTAAACACAAATAGTGTGTTAACTTTGTTAACCCATCACAACCAATGAAATTGCTCCATTAGTTTTGGTCTTTGAAGGACATATTAGGAATTTTAGCTTTAACAAAACAATATAACCACCATCTTCATCAACAAGGGTTTTAGGTTTTAGGATTCTCTCCACCACCACCACCACAGCAGCCGCCTTCCACCACCATCACCACACCCGCCACATTCCACCTCCAATCCCACCACCATCACCGCCGGCGTCACCCTCCCTCGCCGTCTACATCGCCGCTGGGGTTTCCCTCCACCGTTGTTCGCATCGCCGTCAGCATCTTCTTCCACCACTGTCTACATCACCGACGACATCGTACTCCTCTATCGTTCGCGTCGCCACCGTCATCGTACTCCTCCGCCGCCGTGTCGTCGCCGGCATCACCCTCCTTCGCCGTTCGCATCACCGCCATCGTACTCCTCCAACTGCCGATGCATCCTCCATCGCCGCCCTCGCCGGAGTGAACCAGATCTGATGGCAGCGGTGCACATGTGTTCATCGGGTGGAGGGGGATGGCTGTGGCGGGTGCAAATGTGTTCACCCGTGGAGGGGGATGGCGGCGGGGGTGCACATGTGTTTACCGGGTGAAGGGGAATGCGACGGCGGTTGCACATGTGTTCACTTGGTGGAGGAGAATGCGGCGGCGGTTGCACATGTGTTCACCGAGTGGAGGAGTGATGCGGTAAAATATATATATATATATATATATTAAACCTTAAAATTCAATCCAACTAGTATTACCACATTCATAAGCAAGCGTACCTGATCGTTAATAATATAGTATAGGTAAGTCCAGGGATCGTTCTTAACACAGGGAACAATGAAGCTACTCAATTTTAGTCTTTAAAGCTAAATTAATTAATCTAAGAACAACTAGCACTTTTGGGGGATTTTTGTAAAAAAACTATAACTAACTAAGAAAGCAATAACCCCAATGGGGCAGCCTACCGGTTAAGGCTTGGTGTTGGGGAAAAACCCACCCAAGTTCGAATCCGGGGGTGAGCAACCAGGGGCCACTGAGTATTAATCCCAGGGGAGCATGCTTTAGCTCTCGGTAAAAATTGCCAAGGATGTAGTCTGGGTAAACCCAGGTGAACCTTATCCAAAAAAAAACTAAGAAAGCAATAAAAATTAGATCTTTTTATAATGAGAAGAACACGTACTTACTATGGGTAAAGAATCACTTGATGGTTATTGTAAGAATTTGATATAATTACCAAAAAATATAGATTGATGGTTATTGTAAGAATTTAAGCATAAAGCACCCTAACATGAATATCTATAATTATCAACCAGGTTGGTCTCCCGGCCTAAGTACGGGGATTGTGAAATCTAGTACAAGTCACCCTATTTATTGCCAATTCGTGGGATCCTAATATCCAACTTACTCTGGTCCAAGGGTTGCTTACTACATCACCGGAGTGAAAGGTAAAGGAGGTTGATTAACCGATAGGAGTCTGTTTATTAATTGTCAGATAACAAACACACCCAACCAACGAATTCAAGTAACCACAGTTAAGACAATTAATAGGAATCACGAGACAAACATTCAATAAACCATAAACCTATTAATTAAAACCACAAAATTCAAATCATCTTTCCAAGTTCATCAAACCATAGTAAGCACTAAAAGTAAACTAACCACTAAGCATAACTACGAATAAGGAAAACAATAAAGATGAACACATTATGCAGACCGTGCGATAGTTGATGATCGGGCACCAGCAAGACGACTCCGGGCAAGCATCGGCGAAGTTTCACCGTGTTTAAGCACCGCTCTCCACTGTTGGCTCATACAATTTCTCCTCCGAATAGCTAATTTGAATTTCTTAAGCTTTTCTGAATATTTTTCTGGATTTTTCTTGATGCCCTGAAACACAGGCTTGAAAGCTATATTTAAACAGATGAAGACGTCCCACCTCGCAATCGCGAGGCGGCAACTTCGCGACGCGAGGCACTTGGCTCGCCCTAAAAATCCATTCTTGAGTATGCTGGAATCTTATATTTAGGGTTGACTTATGTTTCACGACACCAAATGGACTTTTCGTGACGGCAAGTGAGTAGCATGAAGAAAGGTTCTAGAAATAGGTCACTCTCGCGACGCTAGACTAGGGTCTCGCGATCGCGAGAGCCTTCTGTTCTCGTGTTGTCTCCATTTGCATGCTTTTTCGTCTATTTTCTTACTTTTACGCTCACGAGCCTCCAAAACCTGCAAAACTGAAAAACAGAGACTTTCGAGAGTAAATTATACCAAAAATGGGCTAAAAAGGGATAAAACATTGCAAATCATAACGACCAAAACATGTATAATTTTGGGGATATCAAATTCCCACACTTAAGCTTTGATTGTCCTCAATCAAAAAATTGAAGAAAAATAACACCAAAATTATCTCAATCAATGATTAGTCGGAGTCACAAAGATGTCAAGCATTATTCAGTCACATTATAAGGTACAAAGAGTAATCCAATTGCCGAGTTCAACTTCTTACCCTCACAAAAAAAAAATTCAAGTGTATCTCTCAAAGGGGTAAGATGTATATATAGTGATCACACTGATATTTGACTTTTTCCCGCATGTATATGCTTGTTACCAAATCTCATCTCTACCACTGGAAAATTGTCAACCGTCAAGAGAACTTTAGGGTTGTAATGTTAGGCTAAGGGTTAAGGGTAGGAAATGGGATTTATTTGACTCAAAGGTTTGTAGCAAAAACCTGAAAACTAATCAGTTTAAGGTCCGAAAATTCAAAACATCTGACTTTTGGAATTTTAGAGCTTGGGTTGATATGACTTCTACTTTTATACCGGCCTAAGCATATTGCTTATTTGTGGCTCGATATTTTTCTTTTCTTTTTCGCACATTGACTCTTTTTGATTTTTTCTTTTGTTGAGTCGCTTTTGACTTTTCTTTTCTATACTTATTTCTTTTCTTTTCTTTCTTTTTCTTTCTTTTTCTCAATCCTTTTTTTTTCTATTTGTCAGATTCATAAAATGGACCAAAAACTTGAAAAGCTTTCAACTTTGAGCTACGGCCAAAAGATAGATAAAATAAATGGCTAAGGGGTATAGGATGTTGGGTAACAAACGAAAAGGCTAAGGCTCAAAAGGGGTTTCAAGGGATAAAGTACTAAAGATGAGTACTTTCACAATTAGGCTTTGGCAAATTAAATAATCATATAATTGCATTATTTAATGAAGGCTAAAATTGGGTTGAAACGAAGACTTCTATCAGTGCAATGGTGATAAATACTTTCCTTGTGGTCTCGACAAGCATTATAGTGACAAGTTCTACCTTGGGTCAAAGCTGACATCCTCACGAAATGAATATATATTTAAAGGCTCAATCTCTCGTGGAATAGGGTGTGGCACTCATGGCAATTAGTCTCCCAAGGCATTTATCATACTCCAATAACCACATTTAGTGACTTCCTAATACAAGATTCGAAGTTTCCACAACAATCACAAATTTTGAAAAAAAATGGTATCAGATTTCAAAATTTTCAAAAATTTGACGAAGAACAATACAAAAGCAAAAGATTAACCCATTAACAAAAACAGTTAAGCATTATTCAGTCACATTATCAAGGAGGATAGCGACGGCGAGTGCACATGTGTTTACAGGATGGAGGAGAAATGTGGCGGCGATTGCACATCGGAGAATATGATCATGAAACTAATGTGATTTACGTTTTAAGTGAGTTGACATAAGGGTTATCCACAATGACAGTCATCGTGAGTTTTTACATACATTACATTTCCATGAAGATGAGGTATGAGACATGAGATTGCAATTATGGAGAAAAATTGCAACATCTATTTTGATTTAGATATTGCACGTAAGTTCTTAAACCAGTAGCCCCTCATTTCATGATCAATTGATTGTTCCGTATTGTAGTAGAATGGACAAGGAGAGTGTGTCGTAAGCTCCCAATGTCTATAAAGGCAATCAAAATAAGATTAACTTTCGGTTTTTTAAATTTTCTTACTTAAATGTCTTGTGTTGTACTAATGTGTACCTCTCAAACATGTTACTCGTTTTTTTTACTTTGCTATAAACTATTTTTTAAACATTGACCACATTGGTCAGATTATGATATAAACGTAAAATAAACAATGGCACAAATGAACATATTATAGATCCATAAACACGTTAGCAAAAATGATTTTTTTTCCAGGCTAAATTGAAGACAAGTGCCTCGTCCACGGTTATTGCCACGAGAACTTCCACGACGACGATGACCATAGTTGTTGTTGTCGGCCTGACGAGAACTATGGAAAGCTCGAGGACAATTTGTTGCAGGCACCAACTGATAACCAAAAGTAGATGCAGGGAACTGATCTGAGCAACAAGGTTTTGATGATGAGAGGCAGAAGGTTGTAATAGACCAAAGGGTGATGATGGTGAAAAACCTATTTTTTTCACCAGAATTGCTAGTTGTAGCTGTAAAAGTGTGAGAAGTAAATAGAGTATGGGCATGAGTTTTCCCAAGCATGTAGTCATGGTCACTAAGAAAGGCATGAAGTGCATCAAAGGCAGTCGGGAATTGACGTGCAGTGATTGTGGATTTAAGACTGATGTATTAATCATGGAGACCAGAAACTACAAGCATAACAAGGTCTTTATCTTTGACAGGTTCACCAATGGCAGCTAGAGCATCTGCATATTCATGTACACGATTGAGATAAGCCTCTGGAGTTTCATCACCTTTCATATGATTCTTGAGAAGTTGAGTTCCTAGAGGATGTGTGAGGGCATAGGCTCGTTCTAGGGCAAGCCAAAGATCACGGGAAGTCTCACCTTGGACAAGTCGAAAAAAGGCTTTCGAGATAGTGGATATAATCAACATGCAAACGTGAGCATCATTAGAAATCCAAATCGGGTAATTAGGGTTAGCTTGTGGTTCGGTGGTAGTCTTTGGATCGGAGGTGGCTGCGATTGGTGGTAAATGTTTGGATGGACAAGGTATTGCTCCATCTATATATTCGAATAGGTTATTTGTGACAAAAACGGGTTGAATAACTGTTTTCCAACAGCCATAGTTTGTAGGAGTCAAGGTAAAAGAAAACTTATGGGAGTTGTGAGATTGCTTCTCCGCTGTTGTGAAAGAGGCTATTAGAGTCATGATGTAGTAGAACACCTTAAGAAAATAAAGAGGCGACAATATTCCTGATTGTGGAAATTAGGGTTTCAGCGATAGCGGCGGACGGCGGCAGCGGTCGGCAAGTTGAACAGGTGTGTCTTGATCGGTTTTTTGTAACACCATCGTACAGACGTGAGAGTCAAACGTGTCGAAAAATGACGATTTTACTCGTTTTTTTAGTTTTCCGGTGATGTAGACCGATGACGCGTGTGGCGACTATTGGTGGTCAAGTTTTGATATAATGATCGCCTGTTAATGGCAATTCTAGTGGTGGTGTTGACTCGTGAAGATCTGCCCTATAGTGGCGTGAGCGATAAATCAGTAAAGGGTTGTTAGGGTTTTTGATAACTTGGTTCTGATGCCAAGTTAAGCCAAATGGTTTTAATATAATGCAAGAGGCTATTGTATTGATTAATGAAATTTAATAACAAGAGTCTCTATATATAGAGATACTAATTACATAGAAAAGCCCTCTACTTTATACTAATTACACTTAAGTACATCTAGTCTTAAATACAATGTTCATTTTCATTAAACATCGATTTTTCATTGTTGGTATACAATGAAAATTTATATCTATATTTTGCGGGTATGTTATTTGTTTAATAATAGTTTTTTGTTTTTAAATCGTAATTTTACTAATAAATATTTCAAGTTGAAAAGAAAGGAAATAGAACAAAAAAATGAAACATTATTTCTGTTTCAAATTCTCAGTATTTTGAGATGTTTAATACTGCATCGCTTCTGGATACACACCCTTTTTAGTAAGCGGGACCATAACAAAAATATAACTATATGGACGTCTGTCTTGTCTTAAAAAGATAAAATTTCTTCGAGCATCCGGCTTCTCTGTTGTTGCATGCTAGGTAAGGGAATCAGAAATGGGCTCATAAACCGGGTGGGCGGGCTTTTGGATACGCGAAAAAGCGAAAGTGGATGGAGGGTGCTTCTCAGCTATATGTAAACGGTAAGAACCACATTTGCACATAACCCTAAAAGTACTCGCTTCAAATTATTGCTTTTAAAATTTCTTAAAATTCAGGCTGACAATTTATTACTATACAATTTATTTTAACTTCATAAAATTAAATGATAACATACTAAGATGCCATTTCCTTGATATTTAGCCGATAAGTACTTACCGGATCAATTTATCTTACGAGATGAACATGACAATGACAAGAACTAGAATCTTACCCGATCAAAGCGATGACATAAACCGAGTCTTACCCGGTAAGCAAGTTTACAAATCTTACCCGGTAAACGCTTACCGGGTAAATTATTGCATACAATACTGTTTTAGGAGACTAAAATATTGTCCGTTATGATAGGTGATAGTGTCCAATTTACCGATAAACGCTTACCAAGCAAGTGTTTCAGTAAATGACTCTTAGGTACAACAACATAAACATTGAACTCTACTAATACAACATAATATCCCATAAAATTGTTGATCAACTTAAAACCCTTTCACTCACAAAACAATAGGATCAAAACTGCTTTTGTTTAATATTGTAGTTCAGACTGGTACTTGTCCATCTTCTACATCAACATTGTTAAAACATCAAAGAAATCTTATTGATTTTAGGATTGCTATAAAATGCAAATGCTGATCTTCAATTAAATAACTTTCTTTCCTATTTTCTTCCAAGCTATGTACATCTTCTCTCTCTTTTTCTCTCTACAAACAAATTATGCCCACTCTTTACAACAAACAAATGACAAATGCAACTTACAACCAAATAAACATACCCATCAAAATCAAAACACTAAATAGTGTATATGTCTTCACAACCACTATCCACATCTGCTCTCTGACGACACCCACATTCGTTTCCTGAAAACACCAAGCAGATCTTTGTTATGTTTTCATATATGAATAATGCACACAAAAATCATCATATAAACATCGCATTTACATTCATGGAACGGATTATGGAATGATTCCTCTAAAACCTGTACAAATTCCACCTATGGATCATATTACAACCATTAAACGACTACCCTTAAGCTACCTTTGCGGACCCCATTTCTTAAGAAACAAATATCATTATATGATCTGATGTCAGAAAATGGCATCAACCGAACTGACCAAACAAGGTAAACATTACCATAGAGGCATTGATTCGTCTGTGAGGTAGGTGTACAGTGGTTGAAGGGGTTCTTCAACATAACTCTTTAGGACAGCAAGGATGCCATAAATCTATTTAGCCACACCATGAAACTATGGGAAAAGGTGATTTTGGTGCAAAAGGGAGGCGTCAGAAGACCAATTTGCGTTCATGCCAGGGAGGTCGTCACCCGAGACAATTCATGTCCTCATGGAGAATTATAGAGGGCGTGATAAGGACCTACAAAATAGTGCTCATACATTTAAAAAAGACCTACGATAACATGTTACTTGAAAGGAGACTGAAAAAGAGAAAGATAACATGAATGCCTGTTAGGGTGATAAAAGATACGTACTACAACTAGAGACTGGAAAAGTGGAGGGCAGCATTGGAAACACAAGGCTTGAATAGCAACCATTCAATCAAAGACTGGATACCTATGATGAACGAAACATACAGAAGAAACAAAGTAAGAGTCAAGGGGATGGCCAGGTCGAGGAAGATGTAATGTAACACAGGATTAAGACAGTGCAGTTAAAGTGAAAAGCTCACATGGAAGTGTTGTGCAACAAGGAAGTCCCGCTAAAACTGAAAGAGAGCCTTTTGCACAGTAACCATTAAACCAACCATGTTGAATAGATCGGAGCATTGGGTGGCGAGAAAGGAGCATGAAAAAAAGATGGAGTTGCAGAAATGAGGATGCTTAGGTAGAGATACAGTGGGGCCATGTTGGATAGGATATCCAATGAAATGTTCTAAGCAGAGTTAGCAATTGTGTCACAAGGATGTCATGCTTAATCTAAAAGGAAAACTCAACGGAATAGGCATTATCACACCCATGTTGTATGGGTCACAGTATTGCACGACGAGAAAGGCAGATGAAATGAAGCTAGAAGTAACAGAAATGAGGATGTAGGTGGATGTGAGGTCAGGCCATGCTAAACAAGATACCAAATGAAGCCTTTCAGGCAAAGTTGGGAATTACACCTATCACGAATAAATTGAGGAAAGGAAGACTTAGGTGGCTTCGCCACATAGGGAAGAGAGATGTCACACTAACGAGCATGACAAAAAGTATGGCGGTCGAGGGGGTGGGGAAGAGGGTTAAGCCAAAGAGAACGTGGAAGAAGTAGTTGAGGAGGGGCATAGTGGACTTGGGTATATTTTAGAACATGGCCCTTGATAGGAGCGCATGGAAACGTGGGACTAAGTGTCGGACCTGTAGATTTACGTGGCCAGGGAAGGGGAGCTTATAGAAGGTAGAGTGGGCAGGGGGAAATGCAGAGTATTTAGGTTACTAGAGCCTTATAGAAGATAGATTGTTGCTTCAGTTTTTCCCATTTTTATGTTCTATTTATGCACTGTTTAATCTATTATCTTATGTTCCTTGTACATATTGCGTATTTTGCATACACTCTTATATTACTATGCTACTTCTCTTAGATGTCTCCTTGTTTTTTGATATTGTTTTGCAAGTCAAGGGACTTCAAGGAAACAATCTCTCTACTCTCTAGGGTAGAGGCAAGGCCTTAGAAGTTAGAACTCTGCCTCTGTGTGGTATATATTGTGCTCGTTTGGTTTGGTATGGTAAGGAAAGGCAAAGTAAGGTAAAGATTACCATATATACTCTCCTTTGCAACTTTCAAAAGCTTCTCACTTCACTTGGTTTAACTGAGACATCAAATAAGAAAAAGACTATTTTAAGAAACCTCAACTCACCCATATACTTTGCCGTGGGAGGTTATCAGAAGCTGCTACAACTGCATGCCATTGTAGCGTGGAGAAGCAAGGACCGAGTTCATAGAACCTGATCTCTTCAAAAAAGGATGGTCCAGTAGTTGAGCAGCAGTAGGCCGGTCTTTTGGATTGACTTGCAAGCACTTAAGTATGAAATCCTTTGCCTCAGTAGACAACGTCTCAGGGATTGGAGGTGGTTCACCCCTACCAATTCTAAACAATGCTTGCATCTGAGAAAGCAAATTACATTTTTGTTACAATAAGATAACCTAGAATCAGCTGCTAGAAACGTGGCAAAATACATCACAGAAAAAATATATTTACTAAAAATGAGATTGTGAAGGTAAAAGCAGATTTTAGGTTTGATGCAAAAGAAATCAGATCATGTTCAACATATTTAATATGGAACTTCACAGAAAAATATAAGATAACAAGGTAAGTGTTATGCATACCCCTTCCAAGTGAGAGTATGGAACTTTACGTGTCAGCATCTCCAACACAGTACAACCAAGGCTCCATATATCTGCTGCAAGTCCATAGCCATTGCTTGCTCGATTATTAACAACCTGAAGATACAAGATGTAAGTTGTTGATCCAAAACATCCAACAGAAAGTAGCCAATAGTAAGTGCACAGCCAATTTTCACAGATTCTCAGTAGAGATGAAGTTGCAGGATATAAATTTGAAGTACATATTATGCACCCACCTCCTGACCAAACCAGACCAATAGATACAGCCAAATACAAAACTACATATAAGAGAAAAAAAAGGTAACCTCTGGTGCCATCCAATATGGAGTCCCTTTGCAAGATTTAATGTCATTCAATGCCGTTGCCTGTGGATATAACCATGTGTATATATAGTCAATTGTATTAGAAACTAATCAGATGGAGAAAAGAAGATGATATTGAAGAAACAAAACCTTGTGCTTTCTTACCTTTGCCAATCCAAAATCTGCAAGTTTCACCGATCCACTAGCATCTACCAATATGTTAGCACATTTGATATCCCTGTTACATGAAATATAACAGTCAAATTAGAAAATGGCTGATGATACATCCATAAAACTTTAAGACAGCACCAAAATGAAAAGAAAGTTTACCTATGAACCACCGTTCGTTCATGCAGGTAATTCAAGCCACTCAAAATCTGCCTGGTGTAAAATGAAACTTGGGAATCCCGCAGTTCATACTTTTGATAGAGTTTTGCCAGCGAACCTTTTGTTACAAGCTCAAGAAAGATATATAGCTTACCATCACCCTGAAAACATCATATTTGGTTAGGAAGTCCTTAACACCTGGAGTTAAAGTTGTAGTTTTTAGCGCACTCCTTCGTCAATAAGAAATCTGGGCCCCAAGTAAAATTACATGTTTCACAAAAAATAAGGGTTTGATATTGAACATGGTTACACTTTCATTTAATTTGAAGTGTTCTATTTTGTAAGTTTATAAAATCTTGCATCCCGATTCCCTTGCCTCCAATATATATGATGACTTTAAATAGCTCTCCCAGGAAGTTATCAGCTAGAGGTTTGCTTTAAGTCCCCAATGAAAAAGAAAGAACTTAAGAGATGAAATGCATACCGTATCTGTTCCAAGATATCGAACTATGTTATCATGACGGAACTTGCTTAATAAAGATATCTCCTGAAACAATAATAGACGACAAAGAGGGCTAAATTTGACAAATATGAGCCTACACATAATTTGAAGAAATGAGTCGAATGACAGATAATTTATAAATCACCTGCTCAAGTTGAGCAATGCTCTGCTTTCCCTGGCTATCTTGATCGAGCAAAGAAACTTCCTTCACAGCAAAAAAGTTCCCACGTCTGCAGAAAACAGACGGTCACATCAGAAGATGCGATGAGATCATTTCAGAGAAAAACGTGAAGAGAGAAGGGCGACTATGCAGCAGAATATGAGATGCAAGAGAAAGGGGGGGGGGGGGGGGAAGGCTTGCAATATGAAAGATTAAAAATCAAAAGGAATTTCCAACGACAATTAATGCCAGGCTTTAGCTTGAGTGCTACCCATAAATAGAAATTCTAAAATTGACATAAAATTACTTCAATACATATAAGAAGAAAGTGTAAGTTCACTGCTTATTTTCTGTAACAACCCTGGCTTTATCATCCGGACGACTACATGTATGGGACAGTTAATGATGAGCATATTGCAATCAACATTTAGTATCAGTTCACCAAGTTTTCACTAATATCCCCTATTTATCTATGCACCTTAACTAAGGTTCAAAAAAAATTATAAGGAACACAGTTATGAAAAGAAAAGGCAATCAGTTACCAAAGCAATCATGGACTTTCACATCATATTAAGATGCAAACCATCCCACCCAGATCACAGGAGTACACATTTAATGTTCCTGGATGAATAGATCCTAGGATATCACACCCTACTAGAAAACGAACCATCCTTTCCAGATCACTAAAGTCAAAATATAATGTGCCTGTATAAATAGTCATGGGAAATCTAACATAACTTTTCAACTAAACTAATAGGCTTTACACTTGAATTGAGGTCTTAATTTAGTTAGCTGGAGTTAGGGAATTTCAACTAGCTTGGTTTCTAGCTGCTGCTAAGAACCTAATTCCAGAGTTGTTAACCATGTAGAAGAATGTAATAGAACCACTGGTGCTGTTGGCATTATCAGCTAGTGGATATCCATGAACATGCCCATGACTTTTGTCATTCAGCTAACAATACCAAGCTCTTCATTCCCAACCTTTAGCTTAAGACAAATTTGCTATAGAGCAAACAAAGTAGAACAGGACAGTATTGTCAGCAACTACCCTCCTACAAGTTGTAGTGCAGGCAGTCCATTTTGGCTTTAAAGAACAAGGTTTCCTAGAAGATACAAACTTTATTGTGTGGATAGTGAAAGATAAGGTGAGTCAACCTGCACTAGGAAAGTTTTCCACTGGTTCTTCTAAATTCAGTGGAGTACCAGAGATCACACGTCAAGGTAGGATATCTGCTGTTTCCGTGGCTGGGCAGGGGTTGGATGTATCTTTGGTAAGCATCTTTACCACACACCAAAAGAGAGAAAATTAACTCTAAACTGTGTAGTTGATCTTGCCTTTCTATTCCCTCCACTAAATTAAACCAGGTCAAATGCGAGATCCATAACAGAATTACTAGGTAAGAAAGTGAGTTTTGCAGGGAGACAGGGACTACATTCAGACATCTACTCCTTGTTCTGAAATGAATATACCAAGGTCTTGGTGTTAAGAGGTTGAATGCTATTCAAGTTCCCAAACCTTAAGAATGGTTCCCACATGTATTGTCTAACCCATCAACTAGTTTGAGATCAAGATTTCTCGATGCTTAGATACGCCGAGTGTCCACAACAGACGAATACAAGTGAAGAACAAGTTATCTTCACGGTGTAAGACATTACAAAACATGTATAATGATGAGAGTTGTAGTTTAGCTGCAGTAATAATTAAATCTCACTTACTCATTAAAGCCTTCGTAAACAGTGCCAAACGAACCACTTCCAAGAAGTTCACCCTTCTGCCAGTTCTTAAAACTGCCACTGGATTGTCTACTGGGCGAAGGAGAATACTGAAGATCAGCAGCTCTGCTGGAAGATCCGCCATCCTCATCATCCGACGCGTCCGAACCAGATGGTGTGACTGTGGTATCGATTACTGGCGTTATCATCCCGCTTGTCTCCCCCTCATTTATAGCAATCCCATTATCGCCCACAACATTCGCTACCTCATTTGACGAGATGCTCGTCCCAACCGGTCCGTTGTCGAAGTCCAAGTCTTGATCATCCTCCGGAGCAAAACTCCGAATCAAATCCCAGTTTGAACCCGTATCATCCACAGTCACTCGAGGCATAGGCGGAGGAGCAAGTAACGGTGGCCGCAGACCCTTAATTCCAGCACTTTCACCCTCCGGATGCCGTCTCTCATGCCTTTCATCACCATCATCCTCCAAAACCCTATTCGCTAAACCAACGCCATTGATTGCTTCCGAACACTCATTTCCAAGCCTGTCCTCATCAATTCCGCCTCCGCTGACGTCATCATCATGCTTATTAACTCCATTCGTCCCCAAAACCCTAGCTTCCCCAGACGACGAAGACTCGTCGTCGTCGGACTTGACCTCATCATCATCACTATTGCTAATCTTACTTCCAGAACTCTCCGAGAAATCACTCTCGGGCGATTCCGTAATCGAAACCCTATGAGAACGACGAAGCCTGGAGCTAGAGGGCAAACTACCACCACCTGTATGCGCTAACCAATCATCCTCGGTTATCTCCAAATCCTCGGGTCTGAGCCCTAGAGACCTGAAGACTCTGTCGATTTCGCCATCAATTCCTCCAATTCGAAAACTCGTTCTATCGGAGAGGATATCAAGCGATCGAGTTCGATGAGCAGATGAATTATCAAACGATGATGATGATGATGAGGATGTAGCAGATGCGTCGTAATCGATGTTCTTGATTGCGTTCCTTCGTTGAAGCTTCGGCTGCTTCAGCTTCTGCTTCTGCTTGGTGTACAAGTTCATGCTTTGTTTTCTCTCTATCTCTAGATCTGGAAACCAGCATGGATTTCTCTCTCTAGATGCATAGTAATAGCCCTCTTTTGGTTTTGGTTTTGGTTTTGGTTTTGGTTTGAATGAGATGAAGAAGATTTTGTTGGTGTCTGCTGCTTGAATGATAATGAATGAATTCAGAGGAATCTACTACGCGGCTGTGTGTGGGTTTTGTTGACGACTGTATAAGAAAGTACACATCGCTCCCCTCGTTTTTATCGAAGTCGTGGATTTTGCCCTTTTACTTCTATGAATGTGATTAGGCTATGTGGGAGAGCCGACCAAACAAACAAACAAAACTTGTCGGCTCCTTCTGTAGTAATCGGCAAACCCATTTCGCCCCTTTCGACTTCAATCATCCCCTCCCCCCTTCGGCTTATACATGCCGACGATAGGCAACATCCCGTCTCTTTCTCTCTGTCTCTCTCTTTTTTCTCGTTTTTTTATTATATTTAATGAAATAAAAATGTGCTTAAGATTGGATTGGTATAATTTATGTTTTGGGTAGCTTTATATAAGGTAGTAAAAAACTGATGTAACGCTCATGCGATATATGGTTCCATGGCAAGTATAACGCATGGCCTCATGACCCGTTAGAAAAGCAAATAAGCAAAAGAGAGTGTTTGGATTGAAACAAAACTTGTTTATAGCAGGTTAGAAAAGCTAAAGAAGAGTTTTAAAGAAGTTAAACCATCTTGACTTATTTTTTATTCTTCTTTTATTATTATTATTTCATATTACAACTTTATTCCTTTTTGGTCATTTTTCACAAATAAGCAAAAACTAACTATCTTATCATGTTTTGAATTTTGATACATCAATAAACTAAGGCAAACACTTTTTATGAAACTTTTTTTTCTACCATATAAATTGATAAACACTCTTTAAAATGAGCATAAGTTGTTTTAGCTTTTTTAACCAACTATAAGCAGAATTTTTTTCCAACGCAAACACTCCCTTTTGCTTATTTGCTTTTCTTTCCAACTATAAACACGTTTTTTTTCAACCCAAACACTCTTTTTTGCTTATTTGCTTTTCTTTCCAACTATAAACATGTTTTTTTTCAACCCAAACACTCTTTTTTGCTTATTTGCTTTTCTTTCCAACTATAAACACGTTTTTTTTTCAACCCAAACACTCTTTTTTGCTTATTTGCTTTTCTAACCAATTATAAGCATATTTTTTTTCCAATCCAAACATTCTCTTTTGCTTATTTGCTTTTCTAACCAGCTTTTCAATCCAAATACACTCTTTTGCTTATTTGTTTCTTTAACCAACAATAAAAAGATAGATACTTTAAATAACCAATCCTAAACACTCATTAATTTTGATTCCTAATTTTATTATCGGCATTTGAAAAATACCAGCAAAATGCTTGTACATAGGGTGAAAAGGTTTTATTTAAAATAATGCAAACCAAATTAGTTGTCATAATATTGTATTTAGTATGATAAAGTTGACAACTATATTTGTCCATCTTATTATATATGCGAAAAGTATTTGCAAGGTTTAAGATATTTTTGGTTTTCTTGAATTTCCTTAACCAAATAAGAAGCTAAGCAAAGTTGATGTGATGTTGGTGAAAAGAAAGAAGTATATTTTCATAAAAGCAGGGCCGGTAAGGAGTATATGGTTTTATTTTGCCACTTATCCATTTAAAATAGTGAGTAAGAAAATAGATAATTATTTATTTCATTAAAATGTACAAAAAGTTTAAACCTATCTCAAAATTTACATGAGATGTCAGAACTTCTAACCTGACAATAAAAAATAAATATCATTATATCACATAAAATCAACATTTTCAAAAGAAAATACCAAGACTTTTAGACTTTTAAATAATGTTTCAATATTTTTTAAGTGAGTTCAAAATGAAACTAATAAAATAAAAACAGACACTAAAAATAGAAAAGTCAAAGAAGGCTTCTAGAGTTATTCATGGATGACCTTGGTAGATATTGACTTTTCTTAACGTTGTTCCACAAATCACTATTAATCATTTGGAGATGCACGAATGTACTCATGCCCCCCAAAAAAATCATTAGATTGATGTCATATGCATTTATATCTTCAACGACCTTTTGGATAAAAGTCATAAAAATTTTGTAGTATCTGATACGTAGATAGAGCATTAAGTATAACACAGATCAATTATCAAATGTTTATCAAATAAAGGTGTAAGTAGTATTTGATACATAGACAAAACAAGCTAGGACGAGTTGTATATTTGGTGTTTGGTGTGAGTCGGAATAGATATGAGAGGACTAGACATATTGCCTAAATATATTTTGAAAGTTTCAACTATGACAATTTTCACCATTCCTTTTATATCTAATCAATATTGTAAAGCTTAACAATTTAATCACATTAAAAGGGTGTTTACGTGTGGCTTAATGAGCTTAATGAGTTTAAAAACTTATTCTCACCGAAAAAAATACGGTGTTTACTTGTTGCTTAATCGCAGAGATGTTGACTTGTTGGCATAGATGAACATGCTACGTTGTCTACATTCATCCAAGAAAAAGACATGTCGCCTACCCTTAACATTCTTTCTTTGATGCTTAGCCTAAACATCATACCTCCTTCACGAATTCAAAACAGTTAACCCGTAGCAGTAGCGGATCCAGGATTTTCGCCAAGCGGGTGCACCTTTTAACTTAGATAAAATGTCTGCAAACTCGCTTGAGGTGTTTTTAGCTGAATTCCTCCAACGGATTCTTGGTTGATTTAGATAGACTTTTTATAAGTTTTTTTTGTTATTTCAAAGGACTTGTTTGTTTTTTTTGGTTAATTTCAAGAGATTTTTTCGATTTTTTTGGTTGCTTTCAAGAGATTTTCTTGTTTTTAGGTTGACTTCCAAGGTTTTTGGGTTGTTTTTGTAAAACTTTCTTATACGTTTAGAATTTTTGTACTAAATAGAATCTTCTTCTAATTAAAATTAACTAAGCAAGTTTAAAGCACCTTCTACTTTTAAAATTTTTAAAACTAAATCTATTAAAAGTTGGTAAAAAGATGCTTCAAGTGAGGATTGAATGTGAGACCAACCACACAAGCAGCGCCTTTCAATGAACACATCAACAACTACGCCAACTAGAGATTATTGTTTAACTCATGGTTGTCATTTTTTTAAGAGCACACTTAGAAATTGAACAGGTGCACCTCCTTAACAACTAAATTTTTTCTTCTTACACTAACCGAGTGAGCAGGTGCACGGGACCCCCTCGAGGTCCGCCCCTGACCGGTAGCCAATTTCCTTCCTAATTTCAAGCAATTTGTTCCAACTGAACTTTACGATTCAAACTCTTTACTTCAAATTTCTTCATACTCGAGTTCTCTTAAGATAACGATTTCCTTCAGATTTATGCACGAATTTTATATGATTTCTCTCCCAAATCACGACTTCTACACATTTTATCATTTTCTTCTATTTTTCGTGTTTCTCATCCACATCGTGATTTTGCGTCCACACCGTGATTTTTGCACATTTTTGTTGATTTATTTTGTTTTTCTGCATAATTTCTATTGTTTTCTCTTCTATTTTATGCGCAATTTATGTGTTGATTCTTTATTTATTTATTTGTTGTAGAATGTTCATCATGTTTAAAGGACTCCATAAACTGATTATTTATTTAGGTTGGGGATATTTCCACCCCACCTATATGTTATGGGGTTTTCCGAATACACCCTAGCCTAATTTCCAAATACACCCTAACCTAAGGTAATTATTAACTAATAATAAATTTTGACCATTTTTTATTGACTGGTTCTATATTAATTATGTAAGTTATTAAAATTTTGTATTTCCAAGACATTTAAGTAATTATTATGTAACTAAAAATAAATGGGTTTTCCAAATACACCCTAGCCTAATTTCCAAATACACCTTAACCTAAGGTAATTATTAACTAATAATAAATGTTGACCATTTTTTATTGGGTGATTCTATATTAATTATGTAAGTTATTAAAATTTTGTATTTCCAAGACATTTAAGTAATTATTATGTAACTAAAAATAAATTATCATTAATAACATTATATTATTCTAAATTCTAAATTATTATTATTATTTCTTTGATCTTTTATTATTAGGTACTATTACTATTTAAACAATATTAATAGTTATTGTATAACTATAATAAAAAAATACGACTATTATTCCATTCTATCATATATATTTTTTTTGGAGAACATTTTGAAATCATCTCTAACAGTTTTTCTAAAGTAGAGAAAATGAAGATTTTATTCTCCATATTGCCCCAACAGATTCTCTATGATGTTCTCTAAAATAAAGAGTCATAAAAAAACTTTAAGTTTAGAAAATTCTCTAAAACTTATTGTTTGGAGAGAAATCATGATTTTATTTTATTCCACCAATGAAGTTAGACTTTTATTATTTATATAAATAATTTTTCTTTTGAATGTATTGAGATGATAAATTAGAGAATATTATAATAATATAACATATGTTTCTAAGATAAAAAATTTGTTAAAGATGAAAGTAAATTCATTTCGAAAGTGAATATATAAATTATCATGGAATGGCTTATGCAAAACAAAAACGAAGATTGGCTTATGCAAACCAAAATTTGTGATTACAACAATTAATTAATGCCATTTTTATACCTATTGTATAGTTTATTGTAACTATTGTGTTTTGTTCAAATTTACAATAAATCAATTCTTATCGTAGAAATAATTTGTTTCGTAAGTGAAATCAAAATACTGTAATTAACTGTAACGCCCCGTTTTCAGTTTTGGAACTTAGCGGTGTTTGGTTAGTTATTTAACCCGGTTTCATGTTTTAGGAGTCGAGGGGCCGAAGTGTCATTTGTGAATGTGTAAGGAGGGTGTGGTCAAATAAAAGGGTTAGAAACCCTCAACTCCTTCACTTGTCAGTTTCCAGAGAAAACGTATAGAGAGGGAGATAGGGATTTTGGAAGCAAGGGATGCAATTGGAGGTCATGATCAAGCAATTGGAGGAGTAATCGTGATAGATACGTTGAAGGTAAGAACTCTATGCAAGTTTTGATGTCAATTGATGCGAATTTCGGAGTCTTTCGGTGGTTAGGGTTTGGATGTTGGAATGATGATCATAGAATCATCGTTTGTTGTAATTGGTATGTTTTGGGGTCGAATTACTCGCTTGTATTCGATGGTTATCGACCCTAGTTCATGGGGAAGTCGTATTTTGGAGTGTATTAGTCGAAATAGAGGTTTTGGCATTTTTTCGAGGCAAAAGTCGCGATTTTGGGGCGTCAGGAAAACCCCGCGACTTGGCCCGCGACCTGAGGTCATGGGGCCAGGTGGTGTAACTTTCTATTGTGATTTCAACATTTTTCGTTTGCTGTTTTTTTGGGGTTTTGGCTATGGGCTTACATTAGGGATGTTATGAGATGACTTTGGGTAGATTTTAAGGGCAATTAGACTAGTCTAGCTATGGCTAAGACTAGTGTTTCGGTATAGAGTATTAAAGGGTCTTTTCGGACTATGTATTGATATGAATGTGCATGTAAATGTATAGGTGACTTGCCTTGAGCATTGTACGTGTATTGTGTATATCTTCAAGTTACTTTCAGGTGAGTACTTCACTTAACTCTTGTTGTTTAGTATGTATGGTTACGATTACATGTGTGATTATGTGTACGCATTCCTTCGGGGACATGGGAGAGTACCTATGGTGGTAGTAATACCCCTAGGGAAATTATTATGTGTATGCGTTCCTTCGGGGACATGGGAGAGTACCTATGGTAGTAGTAATACCCCTAGGGAATTTGCAGAGGCCTGGTACCAGTGTCATTTACTCTTCCTTGATGGTATTGAGCCGTAAGGAAGGTTGGAGACTTGCATGTATGTAGTTGCTATGTACTTGTGATTGTGTGTGCAAGATGATAAGTGGTTAAGTGTGTGCTCACTAAGCTTTATGCTTACCCCGTTGTTGTTTATCCTTTTTAGTGTTAGGTACGTCCCGGAAGGGAAAAGAGAAAGCTTTCGAATGAGACTCCGAGGTTGCAACAGTTCAGTCTAGGCATGAAGTTTAATAAATGATGTTGTTGAATGGATGAGTCATTTTTCTTGGTTTGGCATGTAAACATATGGATTTGGGTTGTTTAAACTACGTTCATGATTTCAAGCTTTAGCTTTTGTTTTCTTAAAACTTATGACTTATAAATGGTTTTTAATGTGGTTTGGACGAGCTTCCGCTTTTTGTACGAACTTGTTTACTTTTCAGTAAAAGTGAATGTTTTAGGTTTTGGGATGTTACAAGTTGGTATCAGAGCCTAGGTTTAAGGGATTCGAGTATTCACAAGTGGTGGATAATTGAACTTAAACCAAATGCTCGTGTTTTCGTAAATAAAAGTAATCAAAATGAAATGTTTTATGGAGAGACGAGTAGTGAGACTGAACTGCGGACCGGAGTAACAGAACGGGGGTGAGCACACTAACCTTACCTTGTTAAGCATGTTGATTTATTGTGTTAGCGGATGTACAGATGTATGATGTGAATGCGTGGCATGTGTGATACGTGAGCACTAGTATGTGAATTACTAGTGCTATGCAGTTTAATTTGAGTATGTATTCCATGATAGCTGTTATGAAACGTAGGAATGCATGTATGTCGTATGTGGCTTGGAGATATGTGGTTATGAGAAACGAACATGATGTCTGTTATGTACTTAATTGGTAGATGAGCTATTAAAGTTGTATGTATGATAAGTTATGTGAAGTTATGGCATGTGTAGTATTTGAGCAGAAATTGCATGATAGACAAACATGTACTACTATTGTAGATGCTTGAAATGTAGATATTGCATGTAAGCCTGGTGTAGGCTAGTAGTACTTGACTATGAGTAGAAAAGCATGTAGCTTGTTATGTGATTGACTGGCAGGCTAGCTGTTAGGCTATAGTGTAAAGGTTATGTATGGGGCAACTAGTCGGGGATTGGGATCTTTTTTATGGTGTCGAGGCTAGATATGGAAAGTGTATTTATAATGATACAAGGGACCGTATCATTGCAAATACATTGTGCATATTAGGAATTGATATAGTCACTGGAATTCTATGAACCAACTGGATTGTCGGGATGGGGTAGTAGCATGATAGGACCTTCGTGAGTGTCCTTAAGGTAAGTAGTTAGACCCCTAAGAAGCATGTAATGAGAGGAGAATTTGGAGCTAAGGTCATTGACCTGAGCTAGTAGACGGCATGGGACGGAAAGTAGAGTGGGGTTTAGAATGGTATGTTAATCGAATCAGTAAGAATAGACCACTTAGTAGCATGTTGGGAAAAGAGAGGTGTAGTGGGGGTCGTTGACCCGAACTATTATGGACAGGATGAGGAGGAAAGTAGTCATTCTAAAGTGTGATGATAATTGGATTGATACGGGTTGTGGACAAATGGGTGTCTTCGTTATGTTGGGAATTGTGAGGATTGTATAAATAGATTACATGTGTACAGTCAGTGGATTAGAGAGTGCAGCAGATGAGGTAGGAGAAGTTCTCTATGAGATCCTTTCTGGACTTTCGAGCGTGAAAAGCAAGAAGTAACCCAGGTGGTTAGCAGCAGTCTAGAAGCAGTTATGGCCGCATGAGCCGGCGATGCAGTAAACTCTCAGTCTGGTGAGGCTAGAGCAGTTAGTTGCAAGAATTCTCGGCATGTCAATCGCCGATTTTCGAAGGAAAGAAGGATCCAGTGGCTGATACCCACCGGATTTCTGGGGCAGAGGATGCTTTTTGCACTGATTTGCAGGGTGAAAGTAGAGGTCAGGTTGTTGTGAGCCTGCTTAGAGGATCCGCTAAGGATTGATAGAAGTTGACTGTTCGGTAAGGGGCAGAGAAACAAGTGGAGAATATGACGTTGGAGCAACTCTATGGCTTTCCGGAGAGCAGAGGGTACCTCGGTCAGAGGTAGAGAGGCTAACCAACGAGTCATTATCGATGGTTCAACCTACCGGGTTAGTGAATGAAATGAGACTACTGGCAAGTTTCTAGAGGCGATCACTCTATTGCTCAGAGTATGTCACAAATGAGGGAAAAAAGGTGTACGGAAATGTGGAGGTGTTAAAGCTGGAAATAAGAGAAGTTATGGTGACAGTAAGGTGCGTTGATTTTATCAGATGCATGAGGTAACTTGGGACAGGGAGAGTTAGAATTGGAGAGGCAAGGAAGAAGGGTGATACCTCCAGACTCGGGGGCATGTGTTCCAGTTGACAGCAGAAGAGGCAATGACGGAGTTGGACGTTGTGACATGGTAAGCAAGACAGTTCGTTAGAAGTAGAAGTACGTAGCGGACGAGGAGTAACGTTGGTGTAGTGATGTGTATAAGGATAAAGTGTTAGTTGGGATAGATTGGTTAAATCAGAATTGAGCTCGCACTGACTGCGAGAAGCTTCAGGTAGTGGTTCAAACTCTAAGTGGGGGAGAACTGACTATCAAAGGAGATGGAAGAAGGAAACTACCTAAGATGTGTACCTTGGCTAAGGCCAGGAAGCACGTTCTTCTTGGAGGTAGCAGCTACTTAGCGTACATGGTCGATAGCCGCGCTAAGACAAGAAGAAGACGGTAGCGAACATGCCAGTGGTCAGCGAGTATCCGGATGTATTCCCGGATGACTTACTTGACATTCCTCATGAGAGGCAATTGGAGTTCCGGATCAATCTAATTCCGGGGGTGGTGTCAGTAGCTAAGACCTGTACCGGGTAGCACCTCCGGAGATGCAGGTATTGTTGCGGATGTGTATCGATTACCGAGAGTTAACCAAGCTTACGGTAAAGAATAGATACCCGCTGCCGAGGATCGACGATCTCTTCGATCAGCTTCAGGGAGCCATGCAGTTCTCGAAGATAGATCTTCATTCAGGGTACCACCAATTGAAGGTTCGAGAAGAGGATGCGCATAAGATGGCCTTTCGTACTCGATATGGGCATTCCGAGTTCATTGTGATGCCATTCGGGTTGACGAACGCGCCAGTATCTTTTATGGACCTGATGAACCGGGTCTGCAGGCCGATGACGGATAGATCAGTGATTGTATGCATAGATGGTATACCGATCTATTTGGGATCAAAGGAGGAAGATGTGGAGCACTTTTGAGATGTATTGGAGACTTTACGCAAGGAGTGGTTGTGTGGGGAGAAGAGAAGACAGTAGCGATCGAGACATTGAGAATAGGGCTATGCGAAGCACCGGTGTTGACATCATCGGAGAAGGTAGAGGACATGGCAATTTATTGTGGTACTTCTTACCACGGGTTAGTTGTAATATGATGTAGCATGGGAAGTAAATGGATGTTGTAAAGAACTGTGTTGTGTGTTTGTGTTGTACGTGATAGTAGAGGGTAGTTATATGTTGGATGTGAATAGCATGTTTTGTGTGCTTACGGACAACCTTGTACCCATAAGGGTCAAGGGGAAAGTATCGTTCTTGTTAGAGGAGAAGGCATGGTCAGTTCCGTTCTTGGAACGTAGAGCAGTTATATGTGCAGATGTGCTTATGTTGTGAAACCCGTTGTATTCCATAGGAAACGATGTGTTGGTGAGACGCGTTTTGGGTTTTGACCTGGATTGGGCAACTTCAAAGCAAAACCGTGAGGAGTAGGGGTGACCTGGACTGGGCCCTGTGTCTCCAAACGGTCAATTTGACAATGATAACCCCGCTAGGAGGTATGATTATGCAGTCACGAAGAAAAGCAGTCAAGAGTGAGAATTCGAAGGAAGGAAGTAGGGTCAAATAGTTCGGGTAATACCCGACAGTCATGGTCTTCTAAGTTGTTGAAACCGAGTATTAAGTTCAAGTATCAGAGACGTAAGGACGGTTTAGTGGTGGCCAGAGCTGAATTGGGATATGGAAAAGCATGTGGAAAAGTGTTAGACGTGACTAAGAGTGAAGGTTGAGTTAGAGTTAGAGTTACCGGTTGGAAGTAAGAGCATGTGACGAAGGTATGGTTACAAGGTTGGGTGTACTCTTAGGAAACATGATGTTGTGTGGGAGGAGATGTGGGACTCCCATCTTCTGGGGAGAGATTGGACGGAACAAATTGGGCAGTACTGAAGTTATTCAGAAGGAGGATGAGATGATTCAGTGGAATCGTGATAGACTGGAAACTACTCAGGGTCGTTAGAAGAGCTATGCGGATAAAGTACGGTCAGACCTAGAGTTCGATGTAGAAAGACCGAAATTGATCTTGGAAAGAAAGACCAAGTCTTTGAGAGACAAGGACATCGGGATAGGGAGTGTTCAAAGGGAGCATAGAAAAGGGCTCGGAATGGACGTGGAAACCGGATGATGAGATGAGACAGAACTACTCAGAGATGTTCCAGGTATAAGCGATTTCGGGGACGAAATCCTGGTAAGTGGGGGAGAGTTGTAACGCCCCGTTTTCAGTTTTGGAACTTAGCGGTGTTTGGTTAGTTATTTAACTCGGTTTCATGTTTTAGGAGTCAAGGGGCTGAAGTGTCATTTATGAAAGTGTAAGGAGGGTGTGGTCAAATAAAAGGGTTAGAAACCCTCAACTCCTTCACTTGTCAGTTTCCAGAGAAAACGTATAGAGAGGGAGATAGCGATTTTGGAAACAAGGGAAGCAATTGGAGGTCATGATCAAGCAATTGGAGGAGTAATCGTGTTAGATACGTTGAAGGTAAGAACTCTATGCAAGTTTTGATGTCAATTGATGTGAATTTCAGAGTCTTTCGGTGGTTAGGGTTTGGATGTTGGAATGATGATCATAGAATCATCGTTTGTTGTAATTGGTAAGTTTTAGGGTCGAATTACTCACTTGTATTCGATGGTTATCGACCCTAGTTGATGGGGAAGTCGTATTTTGGAGTGTATTAATCGAAATTGAGGTTTTGGCATGTTTTTCGAGGCAAAAGTCGTGATTTTAGGGCGTCAGGAAAACCCCGCGACCTGGCCCGCGACCTGAGGTCACGGGGCCAGGTGGCGCAACTTTCTGTTGTGATTTCAACATTTTTCGTTTGCGGTTTTTTTGGGGTTTTGGCTATGGGCTTATGTTAGGGATGTTATGAGATGACTTTGGGTAGATTTTAAGGGCAATTAGACTAGTCTAGCTATGGCTAAGACTAGTGTTTCGGTATAGAGTATTAAAGGGTCTTTTCGGACTATGTATTGATATGAATGTGCATGTAAATGTATAGGTGACTTGCCTTGAGCATTGTACGTGTATTCTGTATATCTTCAAGCTACTTTCAGGTGAGTACTTCACTTAACTCTTGTTGTTATGTATGTATGGTTACGATTGCATGTGTGATTATGTGTATGCGTTCTTTCGGGGGCATGGGAGAGTACCTATGGTGGTAGTAATACCCCTAGGGAAATTATTATGTGTATGCGTTCCTTCGGGGACATGGGAGAGTACCTATGGTGGTAGTAATACCCCTAGGGAATTTGCAGAGGCCTGGTACCAGTGTCATTTACCCTTCCTTGATGGTATTGAGCCGTAAGGAAGGTTGGAGACTTGCATGTATGTAGTTGCTATGTACTTGTGATTGTGTGTGCATGATGATAAGTGGCTAAGTGTGTGCTCACTAAGCTTTATGCTTACCCCGTTGTTGTTTATCCTTTCTAGTGTCAGGTACGTCCCGAAAGGGAAAAGAGAAAGCTTCCGAATGAGACTCCGAGGTTGCAGTAGTTCAGTCTAGGCATGAAGTTTAATAAATGACGTTGTTGAAGGGATGAGTCATTTTTATTGGTTTGGCATGTAAACATATTGATTTGGGTTGTTTAAACTACGTTCATGATTTCAAGCCTTTAACTGTTGTTTTCTTAAAACTTATGACTTATAAATGGTTTTTAATGTGGTTTTGGACGAGCTTCCGCTTTTTGTACGAACTTGGGTACTTTTCAGTAAAAGTGAATGTTTTAGGTTTTGGGATGTTACATTAACAAGTATTTAATAATATTCTTTTTAAGTAAAATAGTATTAAATAAAATTCTTGAGATTTTATTAAACACGATCTTAAGTTTTAACCAAAATTTATAATTAAGTCTTCCAGTGTTCTGTCGGATTGGTTATCGCTCGGGAGTTCATAGCGTCCAAACAGTGTTCAAGCCTTCCCGTGTGCATGCCCGGGGACATTTAAGTAGGGCGATGTTTAACCTTCAAAATTGTCAGGATTAATAGGACTTTGGCCTGGACACCTCTCCAAAAAAAATTATAATTAATTAGTTATATTTATTTTAAAGTTACTCATGGATATTAAAATTACTATGTGCATTACTTTAATTAAATTATGTAAATGTATAGTAAAAAATTAACAAATAAAGATGAAAGAGAAAGAGAAAGTAATGATGAATTCATTAATGGTTAGCATTAATTAAGAAAGATGAAAGAGAAAGTTAAGCCTATAAAATTATAGACTAGGGTGCATATGACAAATATATGTACCCACTTTTAATAGTAATCATTACTAAATAATTACAACAATTGATGAATAATTTCATTATTATCCTTATGGGTATTTTTTGAGTTATTGACCAAAGTGGTGTTTTTAAAAAAAATATTTACTAAAATGGTGTAGTTTTAAACAAATTTACCAAAATGGTGTATTTTTTTATTAAAGGTTTTTTCTTATTCATCTTCCTCCCTCTTCCCCACCAAAACCCATAGCCACCGCCGGCCTTCTTTTCCATCAAACCATGTCGGATGTATCTTTTCGTGTTGCCCTCGTTTTGACCATCGACCACCGCCTCCGATTCCCTTCCTTTTCCCTATTTTCCTCTCTGTTCCTCCACCAATCGTGCCGTAGAAGAAGAGAGGGACCAGAGAAGGAGCAGGTGCGTGGCCGGGCAAGAAGAGAGCGGCTGGAGAAGATGACAGCAGCCGGAAAAGAAGCAAATGTGGCCGGAGAAGATGACATAATCCGGAGAAGGAGCAGGTGTGTGGCCGGAGAAGAAGAGAGCGGCCGGAGAAGGAGCAGATGCGTATGGTTGACAACGCCGACGAAGGGCAAAAGGAGGGCTCACCGGAAAAAAGTGGTTTGATCGGAAAAAAAAGTCGACGGTGGTTATTCGTCGTTGCAACTCTCTAAAGCTTCAGATAGCTTCAATGGTAGATACGGAAAAAAACAGTAAAATATGTTTAAAAGAAGATTTTTATTGTTTTAAATGTTTAAAAAAATCAATAAATATGTTTAAAAGATATCAAGTAAAAAAACAATTTGAAAAAGCATTAAAAGCATCCATAAATAGACTTGTACACCTAATTGGTAAATATTTTTAAAAGTATACTTTTTTGGTAAATAAATTTTACAAATACACCTAATTGGTTAAAAACTCCCAAATACACCCTAGGCTATTTTCCAAATGCACCCCTAGTCTATACTAAGATTTATTGGAAAAAGGGTGTTGGACCAATTGCACCAATAAGAAGTTAAACATATTTGACTTTAATTAATTTTTATTTCTACCCTTGGTCCCACCATCATTTATTTTATTTTTATTTTAATTTGTTGTTTCTTTTAAAAGGTTCATTTTATTTATTTATATTATTTGATAAACATTATAAATAGAGTTTAAGCATTTTTTACATTTTCTAAAATTTTTTTTATTGATAACAGAGTTTGACTACTCTATTCCAACACATAAAAAATAAACAAAAATAATGAATACATTAAATTTTAGATATGTTTTTAGCTATAAAATCCAGATTAAGGTGTGTTATAATTGATACGAAAAAAACAAAAGATAAACACACTATCAAAAACACACACTGTCATCTATACGGTCATCGTCGCACCTAAAGCCACCGTTATATCGCCGGTCACCGTCGCACCTCAAGCCAACGTCATCTCTCCGCCATTGTCAAAAGGAGTTTTTTTCAATCTTATTATTTATCTAAATAGTTATTTTTTTACTTTTTCATTACCCATGGATACTTTTATAAATTATATATCTTTATTGGAAAAATTGCCTTAACTAGCCAATATATATTTGAACCAAATATATTAATGTTTTTTATTCCGAAAGTGCATATCCAAAATATGTTTAAGCTTGCAGTTAGATACTTAAATTGTTTGACATTTTATCAAATAGGATCTTAAGTTTTTATTAAGTGGCTGTTTACCAAACTTTCTATTAAGTCCTGTATGGATAAATGTGTCTGTCTGGTTAAATTTATGTTGTTTACTTTTTTACTTGAATTAACGGTTTGGACGATAGAAATGACTGATTTACCACTGAATCGGTTTTTGAACATGTTCACCAGTTATTAGACGATTTCAATCAAAATCAAACAAAAAAACTACTGTTCATCAAATCAAAAAGCTATATTTATCAAACTATTTAAACGTCACATCAAATATAATAATCAAACTATTTAAACAAAAACAAAACCAATATTTAACTAATTAAATGAAAATCAAAAGAAAAACCAAAATACATCTACCCAAAATACACCTAAAACCAAAACTACTGCAAAGCTACCAAAACCACTGCAAATCCATATTTCTTCAAACCAAAACCAAATCTACTATTCCTGCATAAAAATCGCAGAAAGAAATTGATGTGCTGGTAAAATCGCATAAGGTGAAATGCTGAGAACTAGCTAGCAAGTAGAAATTGCAGAAACAAATTGAAGAAGAGAGGTAGCGGTACCTATGGTGGACAACGAGATCTAATGGAGGCGAGAGGTTCCAATCACCGGCATTGGCAAGAGGTTCCGATCACCGGCGTCGGCGGGAGGTGGTCAACGGTGAGAACATTGGCGATGTATTCTTGGATCTGCTAGGGTTCTTGAAAAGCCAGAGCGTGAATTGGTATTTGGTAATGCTGCAGGTGTTTTTTTTTTAAACCCTTGTAAAAAACAAGGGTATTTTTGTCGAAAGATTGGCTGAATGGGGACAACAGTACGTCTCTTACTGTGCGAATAAGCTAATTTTTGAGCCATTATGTCGTAAGTAAACGCTCTTATGTGTCTGTGCGAATAAGCCAAATTTTCCATTAAGCCCATTAAGTCGTTAGTAAATAGCCCCTAAGAGTTTCAATGCCATCGGGTCTTTACAATTTCACACGTAAACAACAATCATTACGTGACAGTCCAGTTAGATAATTAAGTTTAAATGTAGAGGATTAGTTGTTAACTTTTTTTTTATATTTACTAATAATGTAATGTTTTGGAACAAAAATTTATTATTTAAGGGGATGTTTAATTCTTTATAGCATTTTATATTGTATGTATTGTCTTTCAAATCCTTGTATTGTGTGTAAATTTTGATTTATTTTCCCGTATATATTTTAGTAACGTGTAATATAAAAAATGATATATAAGTTTTGATGAAACAAAATTATTTAGTTTTATGACTTGGTTTTTGATTAAAAAAGATATAAAAATTATTTATAGGTTTATTCTAAGGCTATCAGCAGCCAACCCTCCCAACCTTCTCGACCCTCTCACTTTTTAATGGCACATCAGCTTTTTTCCAACGCTCTCTTAACCCTCCCAAAGCCCTTTGCAACCTTCTACAACTCTTACCCAACCCTCTCACTTTTTAATTTATTTCATTTATTTAATTTTATTATTTATTTATATTAAAAATAAGATTCATAATTAATTAAATTTAAACATTACATAATTAACCAAATTAAAATAAAACATTACATAATAAAACACAACATAAAAAAATTACGAAATTAAATAAACTAAAAATTTAAGCCATGTTTGGCTCTGATCTCGGTTTTTCGCTTTAAAACATCCCGCAACCGGCGACCCCGAAGATGGCCATGCGGGGCGGTGTAAAACCGTAGGTCACGCTCCACCTCGGTCGATGGTTTCGTCCCCTCATGGGAAAGGTCAATCTCTTTACTGCATCAGTGGCGTATCGACTTGAGCTGCCACCAGAGCTCAGTTTGATACATGACACTTTCCATGTGTCACAGCTACGGAAATGCTTGGCGGATGAGTCGGCTCACATTCCGATAGACGACATTCAAGTAGATGAACTTCTCAACTACGTTGAAAGGCCGATTGCTATTTTAGAGCGGAAAACGAAATCCTTACGCAACACGGAGATTGGTTTGGTGAAAGTTCAGTGGAAGCACCGGAAAGGGTCAGAGTGGACGTGAGAACCGGAAGTGGAGATGCGATCCAATTATTCGGAGCTTTTCCACGACTAAGCGATTTCGGGGACGATATCATGGTAAGTGGGGGAGAGTTGTAACACCCGTTTCCTTTTAGTTAAGATTTAACCTTAATTTGTCAAGACTTAAGTTAAGTGGTGTCTTTTTGTAAATTTCTGGTTCAAGGGTCAATGAATTATTTTAGATAATAGAGGGTTCAGATGTCATGTGTTTAAATAAGATTAGAAGCCCATTCTCTTGTCAGTTGTAGAATACGACTTTGGGGAAAAGGGGAGAAGGGTTTGAGCGATTTTGGTGAAATTAGAGAGGAGGATTCATTCTTTTGATCTAGCAGGTATCAAGTGGTGATAGTTAGCGATTTTCTTGAGGTAATTTTGGTGTTAATTGTGTTTTATTGTTCGTTTCGTAAGTTTAATTCAAGGGTTAAGGTTTTTGTGATTTTTTGATGAAATTGGTGATCTTTGGATCACCAATTGAGTGTTATGTTGATAGATTAGTTTTAGAATGATTGTTGTGGTCTTGTAGAGTCTGGAAAAAACGAAACCATGGCAATTTGAATTGGTCAATTTGGAGTTTGTATGTGAAAGTATGCCGAAAAGAAGAACTTACGTTTTGGCTTTGATTTTCGGATTTCAGCGCCTAGCGATTGCTAGGAGGGGAAGCTAGCGATCGCTAGCTGCTTTTGAATGATCACTAGTTTTTGTGTGTTCGTACAGAAATTTACACCCTGTTTTGTGGTGAAACTTGTTTCAGCCATAACTTTTGCGTTTTAGCTCCGATTTTGATTCCGAAAGAACCGTTGGGTTCGTAATTGAATTACCTACCCTTTGAAATCATTAAATCTACGTTTTTAGTTATAAATATTAGAGTGATTAGTCCCAACCTTTGAGTTGGTAGATTTTGGGATATCTATTAGTGATGTTTGGTGGAGTTTAAACCCAATTGAGAGGGTCTAGCTTAGTCCTAGACTAGTGTTTTGGTTATGAGTCTTAATGTGTCATTGTGAATGTTTATTATGTGTGCCATGCTATGATGTGATATAGGTGGTTGATATACAACCGTGTGGTCTGTTGACTTTGATAATTGTGAAGCGAACCAAGGTGAGTACATTAACCCCTTATACGTGGCTTTATGTACGAATTGCGTGTGATATGCTGGTGGATATGAGACTAGCTTGCTTGTGTTCCGTGCTCATTGTAGTGGTGGTGGCCACCGTGAGTATCGATAGTGAAGTAGCCTGATATCAGTGTCTATGATCCTTGATAGTGGGTGCCATAAGGACGTATGTGGTTGCATGTCTAGTTCTCATTACGTTGTGATTTGTAATATGATGTTTACGTGTATTGTGGTTTGTGCTCATTAAGCTTTCAAGATTACCCGTCTGTGGTTTATTTTTTTAGTTGCAAGTCCATCTGGGAAGGACAAGGGGAAGGGACTGGCTTGAAGCTCCGACCGTCACTATGGCTCAGTTGGGTTGTTTTGAAGAGAAACATTTACTTTTCAACATTTGGAGATTTGTTTATTTATGGTTGAACCTCGTGTTGAGAATTTTCTTTGAAACTAAAATGTTGGATGTTTGTTATTGAGTTATGAGTTAAAAGTTTAAATTTTTACCATTTCCGCTGCAAAAGTTACTTTTAGTTATTTCCGTCAACATTTTCTGCGACACCCGCCAAATTCCAGTTTTCAGGTTAGTAATCTTTTAAGCACTCATTAGTATTATATCAGTGAAAATCCCTCATTAGGATCTATCTAATATGAAATAGGCTAAAGCTTGTTAAAATTTCAAGTAATAACTTGGAAATCCCGAAGATCGCGTAGAAAGTTCAATTTGGGCCTTAAACCGTCTAAAATATCTTATATAATGCCAAAATTATCTAACCAAAGTCCAATCTATATAATTTATTACGTTTTGTAGTACAAAGTATCAAATATTTCATTTTTACAGAATTTAACGTCAAAAAGTTGCATTTAACGGAAAATCGTCGTGAACCAAAGAAACCGTTGCATTTTATCTGATTTTTGGGATAACTTTTTATAAAAAAAAACATATTTTATGGGTTTGGGGGCCCACTAAGGGCTGGTTACCCCTCCCTCTCTCTTATAAAACCTTTTCCTCTTTTAATTGAATTCATTTGCAAGACTTTTTCCAACTTCACTCTCTCTCTCTCTCTCTCTCTCTCTCTCTCTCTTTTCTTTGCATCTTCAAACATTCATCCTCTCACCTTCAAATCTTCATTTTAAACCCAGAAAATTCAACCACTTTTACACCATGTTGGGAAATTAAAAACAAAGATTAAAATATTATACATTGTTCTTTCACAAGGGTAAGTAGTGTTCTTGCAATTTTGGTGATGTTTTAAGCATCTTCATGCTTCTTTTTGCATAAATTTCTTGTTTTTGTGTAGTTTATTGTTAAAATCGTTTTCTTGAAGTTTTAGAGGGTAAAACATCCATTAGAAGTTAAATCCAATGATCCCTTCAACATAAACTCAAGATCATCCCCCCAAAATTCTAGTTTTAGTGTTCTTAGTTGCAATCTAAAAATTTATGTTCTTACATGCATAAATCTAAGAAAATATTTGGTGATTTCTACTTGATTCTCTTTATATTTGATGAAGGTTTATAACCGCTAGCTTTGATGTCTTCATCTTAGTGTTTAGATGGTTAAAAAGTTAGAAAAGTTGAGCTTTTTGCAAAAATCAAAAGCTGACAGATTACATGGGTTGTCTTTGGACGACCCAAAATAGGTTCATATGAGTTTCTTTTTGTCTAAAATTTTTATAGAATGAACTTTGATGAGTTGGATTCTAAGGCTATGTTTGGCAAGCGTAGCTTATAAGCTAGCTGGTAGTTGATAAGCTAGCGGATAGCTGATAAGCTAGTTGTTGATTGATAAGCTTGCTAGTAGCTGATAAGCTAGCGTATGAACAAATTATGTTTGGCAAAAACTAGCTTATGAGTATGTAAAATGACCAAAAAGGGTATATTTGAATTTAATAATTAATATTAATAAGGGTATAATTGGAAAAAGCTACAATAAGCTCCTCATAAGCTACTCAAAGTAGCGTTTCAAAAAGCTAGCTTATAAGCCAGCTTCCTGGTACATGTTTGGATGGACTAGCTTATGTTTGCCAAACACAGCCTAACCCAACTGGAATCAAGTGAAAATTCGTTAGTATACCCCTTCATCTATTCAAAAACTTTTTATAGTGCATCAGTTTTTTTAAACAGAATGTTGAGTCAACTTCTTTTGTGCATATCTGTAGGTTCCAAATCAACACACACAAGGATTGAACATACAATGTAATTCTCTCAATAGTTGATTAAGGAAGTGGATGATAAATCAACTACAAATGAACTTGAAGACAACTATTTATACTATTCTAGAAGGCCTAAAAGGCTTTGAAATGAATGGGCCCTAAACAATGGGCTTCATCCACAATTTACATAAATGGAAAGTAACTTTAAGGAAATTACAAATTGACACAACTAACAAATATTTCTAACAATATCTTCTTCTTGAATAATAAAAAATGCTCACTTTTTGGTTTGAAACTCAAGTTCATTGAGTTATCTTTCTTTACAATCTGGAATCACTCAATTTGGTGGATTTTTGAGGGTATTACCATTGAAAACAAAAATGGTATGCAATCTGTCCAACCATGACAGATTCATGCATGTATGTTTGAATGTCCATATCTCCCTCAAAAATAGTTGAAAATGTGTGATTCTTAACTTTTTTAATAGCCTTATGTCTTAGCTTGAAAACCCCACTAGAATTTTTAAAATTGAAGATGGTTTGAACCTCCAAATGACCAAATCTTAATGGGCATGCAATCCAGAAACTTTACTATGCACCATCTTTTTCAATAAAATTATTTGTACAATGTAAACTCAAAAATTAATGAATTTTGGTATGGATCATCTTAACTCATATATCCATATTAGATAAAATTTTGAGAACTCATGTCCATATGAAAAAGGGTTAAACATGACCTTTTTGTAAGAATTTAGAATCTGTCAGCATTTCAAATTTAAAAACCTTTCTTTAAACTTTTGAAACCTTTATCTTATTCTTATATCTATAAAATGTGCCAAAACCCATTATTATAGTATCATATATTTAAAAACAACTATTTTAAAGGCATTATATAAGATGTGTTTTAAGACTTAGTTAGGCTTTAAGATTAGAAAGTATATAACTTATATACTTAATATCTTCTATAGGGCACTCATAGACGTTCGAGTTGATCCAAATTACTTTTTCACTTCGAGTTTCATATCTGGAGGTGAGTATTCACAACCCCGTTTTATTTAACTATTATTTGGGGGAAAAAGCATGTTGACTATTAAATATTTGATTGATTTATGTTATCAATTGATAAATCGTGAACTTAATTATATGAGCACTAAGGCATGTACCATATTTGATGTGTTTGAGTTACAAAACTGAAAGTCCCTAATAGGATACACTAATATTAACTCGTTAAGAGCCAATGGTAATTGTGGATAGCGCTATTTGGCTTGACAACCCCACCTTTAACTGACGAGTAGAGGTGCACGTTACCAATAACAAGAGTTCTACCCATGTGGTTTAAACACCACCGCTGAGGTAGTTCGTGAAATTAAGGGGCGTAGTTTGTTGGAAGGCTTAGTAGTGGCTCAGCACATAGACATCATAGTGTACTTGTTCTTGTGAAATTGCTCATGAACTTAAATAGTGAAGCGTGACGTAAACGAACATTTTCCCAATACAATTTTTTTTATAAAGTTGTCTTAGTACAGTAAAAAATTTGTGAACTCACCAACTCTTTGTAGTTGACCTTTGTATTTTAATATGCTTTTCAGGAACCAGAAAGTAAGTGATGGCTTAGTTTGCATATGCATGACGTCATCAACATCCAAGACTTTTTGAAATCTAAATTGTGTTAAGCTTTACTTTACTTTTGGACTTTGAAACTATGGCTTGTGATTTTGGACTGTAATTTGTTTTTGAAATGACATTATGGTTGGTGTTATCTATTACCTAATGCTATGAAATTACATCTCGTGCTTCTACTTTAGCGAGGTGTGACATTTTCCATTAAATCTAGAAAATTAGTTTTGAGTTGTTACAATTGGTATCAGAGCCTTGGTTTAAGAGATTTGGGCATTCACGTGTGGTGAGTGCTTGGACTTAAACCCAAGAGCTTGTGTTTTCAAAACAAATAACTTTTAAAAAACTTAGGTTTTTGTTGTTCCAGATTCAAGTTCTAATCAACATGCAATAACTAGAGAATGAATTGAGAAGCCATATATCATTGATTCTTGGATGAAAAGTTTACACACACTAACACACCAAGAACACACACACTTAAGAACTAACTTTCTCTCTTCACTCTCAATTTACACAATGATACGTATGCATGCTCTCAACTAACAAACTAACTCACTTTGGGTATTTATACCCAAACATAACCCTCAAGGTTTACAAGAATTACACAAACTACCCTATTATTACAAAACTATTACAAAGCACATATAAAACAACTAAAGCATTAAAAGCAAACTTTGACTTTGTAGTCCTCTTTGACTTTGCCTTTGTCTTCACTTTGAGCATCAACTTGTGATCTCGGATACAATCCGATTTTGCACCCAACAATCTCCCCCTTTGGATTCGAGATCACAAAAAGAATTAGGCAAACGTCTTCAAAAAAACATCAACACTTTAAGCATCAACAATAAGCTTCCTTGAACGATAAGCTTCCGTAATAATCTTCACGAATCATCCAAATCTTCATGAAGCTTTAACAAACTTTGAACACGAAGCTTTAACAAACCGAGATATCTTCAAATAATCACCAAACTTCAAACATCTCTTGCAAGCATCTCTTGTCATATCTCGTAATCTTCTCTTTGACTTGACATTTCGGAACCATCTCCTCGAAGTATCTTCAAAAAACATTTCTCAACTTTACATTTCTAATCCATCTCCCCCTTTTTGATGAAATAAGAAATAACCATCAAAACTATAGAAATGTATGATCAGAACAACGCATCTCGTAAAGATACAAAACATGTAAACAAACCACTAAAGAAATCAAAAACCATCTCACATAACCATCCACCTTGTTACTCCAGAATTCCCCTTATTACTCCAAAGAAATACTGTCAATTCCATAAAGTAACCTGAATCTTTTCAAATTCAGATATAAGAGGGAAAATCCTGAAACAACACATGAATCAGTTGGAATGCCTGTGAGAAGCACAAAGCAACTCAGTACAACAAATGCACTATATAAAGAGCTTTATTGATGATCACTCCCCAGGGCTTCCGTTCAATCATCGCAAACACTAAAAGTATTCCTATGAACGTTCTGACAAAGAAACAAATTCCTTGTGTGTATTTGTGATGAAAGAAAATAGCATCATGTGCTTTCATAAGGCTCAAAATGTGAAAACATTTCACGACTCGATGTGTAGAAATGAAGTTCGAAGGCAGGGCAGCTTCCTTCTGTTTCAATATCGATTTTCCAAATGAAAACCTGATAGATTATGTGCTGCGTCCCCGTGATGAAATGAAACATCTCCTTGTTAAGAAGGAAATGAGTAGCTAGTGGGGTAAAAACGAGAGTCGGCATTGGGCTTTGCCTTGTTTCAATATCGGTCACCAAAGAATGTGAACCAATAGATGATGTGGTTGCCCGGCTTAGAAGTGGTTGGTGCAGAGTATTATGTTTCTTTTAACTCTGTTCTCACACCCTCCAATGCTTTTAAACATCCTCACTTCTAACCAAACTCTCATATTGTATTTTTCCGCTCAATCACTATGAGAATAACTCGACCACCTGAGTTATCTCCCCCACTCTTTGATAGAGACCCCTCACTCATTTCTCAAGGATAACTTCTTGGGTAGGATTACCGGTTCTGGAAATCCATAGAAGTTCTGTTTAGCTCACACATCCCATGAAATAAGTTTCCTAAACACGATAGTACAATGATTCATTGGGCGAATCAATGAGCCAATATGAAACATGCTCGAACAAATATATATGTAGAATATAGGAGCATACAAAATTTCTTCAAACAAGTATATGAAATGAAGAACATGAATGATATAAACTTGTTTGAGAAAACTGATTCATCATATGAAGTGAGATATGTTCTTGAAAATCTTTGGTGTACACAAAATGAATAAATGTTATCTATACGATCAAGATATAGATATAGCAATGAAGAACGTATCTGATCAAATAAACGATGAAGCACAAATAGGAAGATAGCAAGCGAGTGTATTACCACCGAAAAATATGGTCATATAGAGACGTGGTAATAACTAAGTCAAAAGAAGCTAAACCGGTGTGTATGAATACTTGAAAAGTATATGAAAAGATAATACGCAAGTATTAATCTTTGGAAACACACAGTTAGAAAATATCCGTCAACTCATCATGATATGAAAACATGTAAAATCACACTTCTAATTCGAAAAATCATTTGAGAATCGAGAAGTGAGTTTGAACATTTAAAAACATTTTTCATACCTGAAAGTTGTTCATCTTTCAAATATGTAAGCATTAAAGCTTATTTGAACTCTCCCCCTAAAATGAATATCACTTTTAAGAACTCCCCCTCAAATGGATAATCTGCAAAACAAAGTAGAAATTGGTATTCATTGAAAATGAATCCTTAGATGTTAGTCAGATAGTATCCAATCCAGAATAATTAAGCAACTCCCCCTTAAATTAAGATCCGTAACAGATTTAAGTAGGAGTAAGCATGCCAAGCTTGCTAACCAAAAAGTTAAAACGCTTTTCATCTAAAGGTTTAGTGAAAAGGTCAGCAAGTTGGTAATCTGTTTGAACAAAGAACATTTCGATGTTACCTTTCTCCACATTGTCTTTGATAAAATGATACCGGATGTCGATGTGTTTGGTCTTGGAATGCTGAACCGGATTTGACGTTATCGCAATGGCGCTTTCCGAATCACAGTAGATAGGGACTCTCTTCAACTTGTAACCATAATCTAGTAGTTGTGTCTTCATCCAAAGCACTTGCGAACAACAACTTGCGGCGGCCACATATTCTGCTTCGGCCGTAGAAGTGGAGACGCAATTTTGCTTTTTCGAAGTCCAACTAACAAGTTTATCACCTAAAAACTGACATGATCCAGAAGTGCTTTTCCTATCCAGTTTGCAACCACCATAATCTGAATCTGTAAAAGATATTAGCTCAAAACTAGAATCTTTCGGATACCAAAGGCCCAACTCGGGTGTGCCTTTGAGATACCGTAAGATCCTTTTAACTGCCGCAAGGTGTGACTCTTTAGGATTAGCTTGAAAACGAGCACAAAAACATGTGGCGAACATAATATCCGGTCTAGTCGCAGTGAGGTACAAAAGAGAACCAATCATGCTTCTGTAAATCTTTTGATCAACGGGTTTACCGGCTAAATCAGGACCCAAAAGATTTCCAGTTGGCATTGGTGTTTTAATTGGAGAACAATCAGTCATGTTAAACTTTTTCAACATATCTTTAATATATTTTGACTGATTTATAAAGATGCCATCCGGGTTTTGTTTGACTTGAATTCCTAGAAAGAAATTCAATTCACCCATCATGCTCATTTCAAACTCGGTCTCCATGATTTTAGAAAACTTTGTACACAACTCTGGATTAGTAGAACCGAAAATAATGTCGTCAACATAAATTTGAACTAAAAGCAAGTCATCACCTTCTTTCTTCAGAAAAAGAGTAGTATCGATCGTACCTCGTTTGAATCCTTTGGATAAGAGATGATTAGTCAGAGTTTCATACCATGCCCTTGGAGCTTGTTTTAGACCATACAATGCTTTGTCCAAGATGCATACATGATCAGGAAAATCTGGATCGACGAACCCTTCAGGTTGCTCTATATAGACCTCTTCATGTAAGACTCCATTCAAGAACGCAGATTTGACATCCATTTGAAATACCTTGATGTTCTTGTGAGCTGCATAGGCCAGAAAGATTCGAATTGCCTCGATCCGCGCTACCGGTGCAAAAGTCTCATCGTAGTCAATACCTTCTTGTTGAGAATAACCTTTAGCAACCAATCGCGCTTTGTTTCTGACAATCAATCCGGATTCATCTTTCTTATTTCTGAAGATCCACTTGGTTTTAATGATTGATTTATCTTGCGGTCTCGGAACCAAGCGATACACTTTGTTTCTTTTGAACTGTAGAAGCTCTTCTTGCATTGCTAAAAGCCAATCAGAATCGTCTAAGGCTTGAGAGACATTCTTTGGTTCAATTTTGCTCAAGAAACTTTTGTATAGGCAGTAATTTGCAGATGCAGATCGCGTTTTAACACCATCATTGACATCACCAATCACATTGTAGAGTGGATGTGCTCTTGTCCATTTCAACTGAGCAGGAAGAATTGCAAGATCATCTAGATTGTTCTGACTATCATTTTCATCAATGATTGCAGGAATCTCTGATTGATCATCGGGGGTTAACTCTGATTGCTCAACACTTGGAACTGGAATAGCCTGATCAGAGTTAGAAGTAGAACAAATATTCTCCGATGGTCCGGAATCATTCACGCTTGAAGGTTCTGGGTCATCGTGAATATCAACTCTTGGATTTCTGGAAAGAACGAGATCTTCATTATCTGCACAAATATCCAGAAAAGCATCCATAAACAATAAATCGAGTTCTGAACTATTTGGATCAGTAATAGAATCAGAAGTCGTAGTAGAAGCTTGACTATGAATTTCGAGTCCTGAACTGCTATGTTCAGAAGTCATTGACACGGTTTCATCAAAGGTCACATAAACGGTTTCCATAACCATCTTGGTTCTTTTGTTGTAGCCCGGAAAGTCTTTGACGTTAGCGAATAACCAAGAAAGTATCCCTCGTCGGCTTTCTTGTCAAACTTACCAAGATTGTCACGGTTGTTAAGAATGTAGCACCTACAACCAAAAACATGAAAAAATTTGACATTAGGAACTCGACGGTTGATTATATGATAAGGAGTTTTCTTGAAGCGCTTAGTGATGATAGTTCGATTTTGTGTAAAACAGGCTGTTGAAACAGCTTCGGCCCAAAAAGTAAGAGGTAATCCGGAGTAAGCTAGCATCGTTCGTGCCACTTCCACTAAGGTTCGGTTTCGTCTTTCTACAACTCCATTTTGTTGTGGAGTATAAGCACCTGAAAAATTATGAGAAATACCAACAGATGTTAGATAAGCATCTAATGTAGCATTTTTAAATTCAGTGCCATTATCACTCCTAATCTTTCGAACTGGAAGTTGCAAAAGAACTTGGATCCTCTTGATAAACTTTATGATCAACTCGGGAGCTTCAGATTTCATTCTCAGAAATTCTAGCCACGTGTACCGTGAGTATTCATCAACCATAACCAGAATGTACTTCTTTCCACTAATTGATTGAATTCTCATCGGTCCGCATAAGTCCATGTGGAGCATTTCGAGTGGTGATTGACACGAAGATTCTGTCTTTGACTTGTGAGAACTTCTCTTCATCTTTCCCATTTGACAAGCCGGACATAAAGAATCTCTATCAAATGTCAACTTTGGAAGACCTTTCACCAATCCACCATTAGCTAGTTTGCTAATATCTGAGAAATTCTGATGAGAAAATCTTCTATGCCATAGCCAACTTTCGCCTTTTGTTGCCTTTGAAAACAAACAAACGGGTTTCGACGAATCTATCACCGGAAAGTCAACCACATAGAGATTGTAAAACCTTCTCCCTTCAAAAATCTCAACACCATCACTATTAATGATAAGACAGTTAATGATGGAAAATAGAACAATTTTATAACCATCACAAAACTGACTTGCACTAAAAAGATTATGACTCAACCCCTCAACATAAAGTACCTTCTTTATGGATACCTTACCATTTGTAAGAATGCCGTAACCTTTGATGACACCAGTCGTCTTATTCCCAAAACTAACTGTTCCTCCTGGTCGTTCCACATAATTGTGCAACAACTCCTTGTAGCCAGTCATATGTCTTGAACAACCGGAATCGACATACCACATATGTCTGGCCTGTAGAATCATGTTAGTTCATCTTGGGAACCCATATCCAAATGGGTCCTTTCTTGTTGGTCTCATACATCTTTAACAAATCAGAAGATGAACCTAAGATCTTACAGTTTATACCAGACTTTGAAATTTGTGCATTCAATAAATCTTTAGGAATCCATTTGCACACAAATTTCACATCAACTGATTTATCTTTTGCTTTTGAAAGATTTTTCTTTTTAGCACTAAACACTTTAGCACGATGATCAAACGAGTAAGCATGAGATTGATCATGAGAAACACCACTAGATCTCTTCTTGTTATCATGACTAGAGTTCAAAGAAAAAGAGTATTCACTACAATTAGTACAATGCAAACGTTGCATAGCAAAAAACATTAAGGCAGACTCAAAAGAGTTTTGACACTTATTGAATCTAACATTCAGATTACATTTATTTGCATCATCAACGGATGACTTTTTAACAAAACGCTTTTTCTTCTTTGAATCTTTCTTCTTCCACCCTAGGCCATGTCGTTTAAAACTTTTTAAATCTGTAGAATCAGAAGAACTAGAGTTAATAGGTGTCTTAGGAACTGAACATACATCAGATGTATCTTTTGAAGATGTTTCAAATGTAGCACAAGAAGTACTTCCTACCTCAAAAGTACTTGCATCAAAATTAATTGAACAAGTTTCAGACTTTGACAAAGTACATGAGGATTTATAATCTTTTGAAATTCCACTATCACTTGAAACATTTACAACATTTGGTTTATCTTGTGTACTCGACTTTGGTTTTTCAAAAACAGCACCAAACTCCACATCTGGTAGTTTGAGTTCTGATTTAAGGATATCTCCTTCAACCATACTATCTAGACTTTTGTACACAAGATATCCATCTTTGTCAATAACAGCATATGTAATTAACTCAGTCACTTCAGGCTTAATACTTTGATCAAAACAAGGTGGAGTTTCTTGAGACTCAAACATGGGGTTTGAAATAAAATTTATCTTTTCTTCCTCAACACCCGCTTCAATATCATCATCATTATCAGAATCAAAACATGGTTTGGTCTCATCAGAATCAGAATCAGACTCATAAGCAGAAACGCTCTTATTTTCTGAAAGATTATTAACTTGAATAAACTCAGAAAGATTTTCACAATCTGTTTCTTTTTCAAGTTCACTTGTCTTATCTTCAGATTTAGGAGTAGAATCAGTAGTCTTTGACTCATTTTCAATATCGTTACTAAGCTTTTCAGATTCATTTGAAAAATACTTTACATCTTGAGAATACAAAGAAACACACTGAGTATGAGAAAACTCGGGTTTTCTTGTTTTATAACTTTGATTTAAGTCATCATATTGAAAATTACATGTGAAATCAAAGTTATTCTTTCTCTTTGGCTTTGAATCTGAAAAACTATCACTTGAGTCATCAACAACTTTTTTCTTTACCTTTATCCGAAGAATCAGATAATGAACTACCAGATTTTACAAAGGTCTCATTTATTTTTGGAAAACTTAAGTTATCAAATTGATAAAGACCTTTAGGGGCTTTCTTTAAAACATCATTTTCAGGTAAACCTAACCCCATTTTCGGATTGTAAAATCTAGTATCCTTTAGATTATTTGTCAAAGCTTAAGCGTCTGTTGAGTCTGACCTCTTTTGATATTAAGATCCTCCAACTGTTTGATTTTGGCATAAGCCTCAGATCTATCTTGAAAACAAACTTCATATTTGATCATATATTCAGCTTTTTCAGACTGCAAATTTACTAAAGCACTCTTCATCTCAGAAATTTGAGATTCTAGTTTGGCTTTCTCTTTCCTAATCTCAGCCTTTTCAAGCTCACGATCATCAGCTAAAGATTTATATAACTCACATTCATTACTGAATTCAATGACTCGAGCTCTTTCGAACTTAATCTTTTCCTTCAAGTCATCAAATTCAGCTTTTAAAATTAAAAACTGTTCTTCTAAAGAGCATTCATCATTATCAGACATATCCGAGTCAAAAGGAGTTTGACTTACCTCATTTGATGCCTCGGTCTCTTTGTGAAGGTTGATGGTTTCTTCCACACTTGCCATGAGATTGTAGTGAACTTGTGTGAAATGGGTAGAATCCTCATCATCAGAAGTATCATCATACCAACATTCTTCTTCCGCCATCAAGACTTTACCTTCACTCTTGCGTTTCGCAAGTTGAGCCTTCTTTGAGTAGTAGTCAAAATCCCTGACTTTCGGTGCTCTACAATCTTTGACAAAATGGCCTGGTTTGCCACAGTTGAAACAAACATTACCATTCTCATCTGTCTTTTCTTTCTCATAACTCTTCCTCTCCGGCCTTCTCTCATAATCCTTTGGCTTGTACTTGTCTCTTTTGTAGTTATCGAACTTGGGTTTCGAATAAAACTTCTTCTTCCCATAACGTTTGTGAATAGAACTAGACAAAAGAGCAAGCTTGTCGGCAACTCGCTTCAAATCAACATCGGATTCAGAACTTTCATCTTCAGGTATTTCTGAATCAGAATCAGACAACTCGGTGACTAAAGCCTTTGAATGGCTTTTCTTCTTTGAACTAGCACTAGGGAGCACACTCTTCTTCTTTTCAGTCAACAGAGCCAGAGAATCAGAAATACTCTTCTGCTTCGTCACAATATCTTTGACTTTCACTTCATGTTGACTAAGAATAGAATACAAGTCATGCAAGTCTTCTTCTGCCAAATTCTTGTTCATCTGAAGATTAACCGAGTAGTGATCCCATTCCGAATTGAGATTCTTTAGAAACTTGAAGTTTATCTCGGAGGTAGACTTTTGCATTCCATTTCTCCTCAAATCATTCAGAATGATGTTGAACCGACTGTAAGAATCAGCAAGTGTTTCTCCCTCTAAAGCTTTAAAACCTTCATAAGCACCAATTGCTTGATTTAGCTTGGCTTGGATTGATCTCTCCGTCCCTTGAAACTGCTTCTCTAACTCATCCCACAATTCTTTTGCTGTCTTTCGACTATCAACACGATTGAATAAATCGTTCGGAATTGCCATCGTTAGAAAAGTAAGAGCTTTGTCATCAATTTCCGCTCTGATCTTCTCGAGCTCATTGTAATGCCGAAAGAGTTTATACACTCTTCTTGGTTCAATTGCGGGAGTAGTAGCAGTCTCAGGAGTACCGGGAATGTCAATGAAAGGCTGAATTGGACCTTCCTGAATGCTTGTCATGAGAGTCTTGTCGATGTTGTTAAGGAATTGAATCATCCTTACACGCCATTGTGGATATTCTCCAATTTGAAGAACCGGAGGTTTGGACTTTGAACCCATGCTTAATAAATCTCTAGACATCTTCACAGAACTTGAATATGATCGGTAATTCACTGAAACTGGTAGATTTCTTCCGAACTTCTGGAGGTATACAAATCTGAGAATCTGTAGCTAATCTGAACACTTTTTTTGATCAAAGCTAAGGTTAGTGACAAAAGTCAAAAAGTCAACCGTAAAGTCAACTGGTGAATAGTGAAATCCCGAGAAAAAATTTTTTTCAAAAATTTGAAAGTTGATTTTGACTGCGAAATTGAAAGAATAGTCCAGAAAATCAACCTCTCGGAAATCACCAAAATCTCGGAAAAACCGGCATTTTTCGGGAAAAAATGACCTTAAAAATGACTGAACTTTCTCACCGTAGAATCAGATAAGAAGTCTAAAAAAGTTTACGTGAAAAAACGCCCGAAAAACGCTTCCAGACTTGGACTTAAACCCAAGAGCTTGTGTTTTCAAAACAAATAACTTTTAAAAAACTTAGGTTTTTGTTGTTCCAGATTCAAGTTCTAATCAACATGCAATAACTAGAGAATGAATTGAGAAGCCATATATCATTGATTCTTGGATGAAAAGTTTACACACACTAACACACCAAGAACACACACACTTAAGAACTAACTTTCTCTCTTCACTCTCAATTTACACAATGATACGTATGCATGCTCTCAACTAACAAACTAACTCACTTTGGGTATTTATACCCAAACATCTAAACCCTCAAGGTTTACAAGAATTACACAAACTACCATATTATTACAAAACTATTACAAAGCACATATAAAACAACTAAAGCATTAAAAGCAAACTTTGACTTTGTAGTCCTCTTTGACTTTGCCTTTGTCTTCACTTTGAGCATCAACTTGTGATCTCGGATACAATCCGATTTTGCACCCAACAGTTTTTGTGAAAAAGGGGTGTGAACTGAGCCAAGGATCGGAGCATCAAGACGGGATGAGCACAATTCATTTATATCACATAAGTATTGTTATTTTGATTGTGATTAACATGCTATTGATGATTGTGTTAGCATGTTATGAGGTTATGTATGTGATGAATGTACAAGCATGAACATGATGTGTATATGCAAGATATTATGGATACTATGTTAATTATACAACGTAATGTGCATGTTTGAGTACTGTGGTGACTTGGGTAGTGTAGAGTAACACTATTGCTATGTTAGCTAGGGAATTACGTGTGCATGTAAATTCCTTATGTGGTGTAGCCGAAGTTCGGGATTAGAACCTTTGGTAACAACGTAAAGCCTAGATATGTAGGATATAATTATGATGATATAAGGGCCCATATCATTGCAATTATATTGTGCATATTGGAGCTTGGCGGAGTTATAGAGGGTATCTATGAACTGATTAGGTTGGGTTGGGATAGTAGCATGCTAAGATAGGGTATATGAACCTTAGACGGGTGGTTTGAGCGGTGACTCAAGGGAAGAGCATGCTAGAGATTGAATGCTAGAGCGTTGTTTTAATAGTTATTATTTGAATCAGTATGTTGACTACACGGAGGAGCAACGCTAGACCTACTAGCGATGATGATTAGGAAATCCCTGACTTGAGAGGGATTATAGCATCTCAAGTAGGGGAGGTGCTACACGAGTTACAACTCGGGCTCTTTGATCAGATGAAAAGAGAGCTAACGGAGATTGTAACTCAACAAGTTCAGTCTGCAATCGGAGGGCGGGGGCTCGAGGCGAGAAGTTCACAATCGGGGCACACTCGAAATGTGACCTTCAAGGACTTTATGGCGTGTCAACTGCCAAGTTTTCAGGATGAGAAGGACCCAGTTATCGCTTCTAGGTGTATCTCGGAGGTGGAGGGGGCGTTACTTACTAGTTTTAGCCCAGCCGAGGTGAAAGTTCGTTTCGCCACCAACCTGTTATGAAAGGCAGCAAAAGATTGGTGGAACGTGATTAGCGGTGCAAGGACTCCGAAACAGATAGCCGCTATGACTTGGGAAGAGTTCAAAGTGTTGTTCAAGGCAGAGTTCGAGCCACAAGTCGAGATTGAGAGGCTCACTAATGAGTTTTTCTATATGAAGCAAACTACCGAGTCGCTGAAAGAGATCACCGAGAAATTTCTGGAGAAGTCTCGCTTTTGCCGTGACTATGTGGCGAATGAGGCATGAAGATGTATTGTTATGGGCAGATGCTGAGGGTGGAGATCCGAGAGTTCGTGTTGATGGCTAATTGCCAGAACTTCTAACAGATGTTCGAGAGGGCATGGGCGAGGGAGATTGAGTTGGAGCACCAGGGGAAGCGCAAGAAGGAAGAGCACTCTCAGGTTCAGCCGAGCAAGAAATTCAAGGGGTCTAGCCAGAGATTAGAGGGGAAGAAGGAGTATCCTAAGTGCTCCAAGTGTAGCCGGAGCCATCTGGGCGAGTGTAGGTTGGGTTCCAGCACATGTTATAAGTGCGGGAAACCGGGCCACATGAGCCGTGACTACAAAGCTTCAGCCAAGCTGTGCTTCAGATGTTTCGAGCCGAGTCATTTTGCGCATGAGTGCCCGAATTTGGTTGGATCTACCCAAGTATCGGTTGCGGCGCTGACAAAGGCGATTGAGGCTAGTTCGGCGAAGAAAGTGGAGATCCCGAAGGGCCGTGCAAGGGATTTTCAGTTGACAGCGGAGGAGGCGAAGGTGGAACCCGAGGTGGTGATAGGTATATTTCCCGTAAACTCGAAACCAGCTCTAGTGTTATTCGATATGGGTGCTAGCAAAAGTTTTGTTTCTACTTCTTTTTGTAAAAGTTTTTCTATTGTAAAGGGTAGACTAGATGAGCCCTTAGAAGTAGAAATAGCTGATGACAAAAGTGTAATAGTTAGAGATGTGTATAGGGGAAACGTAATAGAATTGGGAGGAGTGAGATTCCGTGTCGATCTCATACCCATCCCTATGAGAGAAATTAATGTAGTGTTAGGGATGAGTTGGTTGAGTCGCCATGGGGCTTGGTTCGATTGCGAGGGTCAAAGGGTGAGGATCAGGAATCCTGATGGGGGAGTGTTGATCATCGCGGGTAACGGCAAGAAGCGGCCTCCAAAGACATGCTCCTTGGCTAAGGCGAGGAGGTACGTGAAAGGTGGAGGAGTCAGCTACCTGGTGTATGTGACGGAGAGTGCGGGGGAGAAAAAGAAGAAAACTATGGCCGACGTTCCGGTGGTGGGAGACTTTTCGGATGTCATTCCGAAAGACTTGTCGGGAGTTCCTCCAGAGCGACAGATAGAGTTCGGGATCGATTTGGTCCTGGGAGCAGCGCCAACAGCCAAAGCTCCTTACCAACTGGTACCTTCAGCGATGCAGGAACTGTTGAGTCAGCTTGAAGAGCTGCTGGGAAAGAGGTTCATACGCCCGAGTAGTTCACCTTGGGGAGCCTCTATCCTTTCGTGAAGAAGAAGAATGGCTCGATGCGGATGTGCATCGATTACCGTGAGCTCAACAAACTTACGGTGAATAATCGATACCCGCTACCGAGGATCGATGATCTTTTCGATCAACTTCAGGGAGCCGCTTGGTTCACGAAGATAGATCTTCGTTCTGGGTACCATCAAGTGAATGTGGGAGAAGAGGATGTGTAGAAGACAGCATTCAGAACGAGGTATGGGCACTTTGAGTTTGTGGTGATGCTGTTCAGGTTGAGTAACTATGGGTGAGCAACACCCGACCCACCCGACATCCGATCCGAAACCCGAACCAAATTAACACTAAAAATGACCAACCCCAGAGATCTGAAATCCAAATAACCGAATCCGAACTCTTAGTGGGTTTTATGGGTCGGTGTCGGTTCCCAAAAGGGGCACCCAAACCGAACCGAAACCCAAATTATGAGTGACTTCAGCAAGATACCCCTTCTTTATTATATAGTTGCTTCCATACCTTTCTGTTTCTCTTAAAAACCGATGTGGGACACTTTCAAAACAAAGCATTTGCTTTTTTGTCATCTGAGCGTGAAAGAGAGGAGGGAGTGGGATGTGATCCCACATCGCCCCCAAAAGAAAGTTTTGCTTCCATCATCCACTATATATATGTATAGAGACTTGGCTTTCACTCTTACCTTCAGCCTTGCTTATTCCTTTGAGGTTTGAGCTAGCTAGTTGAATCTCTTTAAGCCCCATTTTTGGCATGAGTATTGAGTTATAGCTAGCTTTATCCTCTATTAGCCTAATATATTTTGGCTAAGGATTTGAGTAAGTGAGGGTTAAGTTAAGGGTACCCATGCTTGTGTGGGTGAACCTTGTCTTATTAGTTTTAAAAATTAAATCGGGTTTTAAGGTCTGACCCGAACCGACCCGAAACAACCCGAAATCCGATTCAACCGAATTTCGCGGGTAGTTGAGAAATACAGACAGATGTTGGGGTTTCTAACGCCCATCCGAAATCCGATCGGTTTTGTGGTTTTGGGCCCCGAACCGCCCGAACCCGACCGATGCACACCCCTATGACTAACACACCGGCAGTGTTTATGAACCTAACGAATTGAGTCTGTAGACCTATGTTGGATAGGTCAGTAATCGTATTCATAGACGATATACTGATTTACTCCAAGACGGAGGAGGATCACGTGGTACATTTGACTAAGGTGATAGAGACGTTGCGTAGAGAACAGTTGTACACCAAATTCTGCAAGTGCGATTTCTGGTTACAAGAGGTCCAATTCTTAAGTCATCATGTTAATCGAGAAGGCATTAAAGTGGATCCGGCAAAGGTGGGGGCGGTGATGAAGTGAGAGGTTCCAAAGACTCCCATCGAGATTCGGAGTTTTCTTGGATTAGCCGGTTACTATCAACGGTTCATCCAAGACTTCTTGAAGATATCGGTGCCATTGACGAGGCTCACGCGTAAGAATGTGAAGTTTGTGTGGGGCGAGGAGCAGCAAGAGGCTTTTAAGTTGTTGCGAGGGAAGTTGTGTAAGGCGCTGGTATTGACGTTACCGGAGGGGATCGAGGACATGACAGTCTACTGCAATGCTTCATATCACGGGTTAGGCTGCGTGTTAATGCAACGTGGAAAGGTAATAGCCTATGCGTCCCGTCAATTAAAGACGCATGAGGCAAATTACCCGACTCAAGATTTGGAGTTGGCAGCGGTGGTGTTCGTGCTGAAGTTGTGGAGGCATTAACTCTATGGTGTTAAGTGTACCATTTACACTGACTATAAGAGTCTGCGGTATTTTCTCGATCAGCAGAATCTAAACATGAGGCAGTGACGGTGGCTGGATGTGATAAAGGATTATGATTTTGAGATCCTATACCATCCGGGCAAGGCCAATGTGGTGGCGGATGCGTTGAGTCGAAAGGTTCACAGTGTCGTGATGCGGGTACCGTTGATGAGATTGACGGTGATGACCTCGTTGTTAGAGCTGATAAAGAGTTCGTAGGTTGAAGCTACAAAAGTGGAGAACCAGAAGAGATAGAGGATTAAGGGCCAACTGGCCTAGTTGGTAACCAACAGTAGAGGGCTTTTGACTCCTTCAGGTTGTGTTTGGGTGCCAGTGTCAAGTGAGGCGAGTCAGACACTCCTGGACGAAGCTCACAAGTCCAAGTTCTCTATTCACCCGGGAGCTACCAAGATGTATCGGGTTTTGAGAACCAATTACTAGTGGCCGGGAATGAAACGGGATGTGGCCCGTTGTGTGGAGAAGTGCCTAACTTGCTTGAGGGTTAAGGCAGAGCACAGAGGCCTCATGGGAAGTTGCAGCCTTTCGATATACCCGTTTGGAAGTGGGAGCACATTACGATGGACTTAATCACTAAGTTACCTCGTACTCCTAGGAACGTGGATGCTATTCGGGTTATTGTGGATCGGCTAACCAAGAGCGCTCATTTCATTGCTATTAATGAGAGCTCTTCGTCGGAGAAGTTGGTTGATACCTATATTAGGGAGATAGTGGCTAGGCATGGTTACCTGTGACAGTGATCTCGAACCAGGATGTGGGTTTACATCGCGATTCTGGGCGAGATTTTACAAGAATATGGGTACGAGACTGCAGTTCAGCACCGCGTTTCATCCTCAGAATGACGGTCAAATTGAGAGGACGATTCAGACCTTGGAGGACATGTTGCGAGCGTGCGTGTTCGATTTTGGCGGTAGTTGGGATACCTATCTACCGTTGGCCGAGTTTTCGTACAAGAACAGTTATCATGCCAGTATTGGCATGCCTCCGTACGAAATGCTGCATGGGAGAAGGTGTAGAACTCCCGTTTGTTGGGGAGAGGTGGGCCAGCATGAGTTGGCTAGTACTGAGATAGTTCAAAAGACGACCGAGAGCATTGAGTTGATCTGAGAGCGGTTGAAAACAACTCAGAGTCGTCAGAAAAGCTACACTGACAAGTGAGGATCAGACTTGGAGTTCAGCATGGGTGATAAGGTGTTGTTGAAAGTGTCACCTTGGAAGGGGGTGATCCTGTTGGTCCCAAATGGGTGACCTTCAAGTAAGGAATGGTGTTTAGGATTATAGAAGGGGGGTTGAATATAATCACACAAGTTGTTCACTTTTAAATTCTATGTTTTAAACACTTTGAATTTACAGATTGTTTGCGGAAGAGATAAGACTAAGTCTAATCTAAACAATCTAAGTTACAATCTTTCACTATGCACTAAGTGAGAAGGTTAAGAAAAGATAAGAACTAGAGGGATAAAGGAAGAAAGGATTAGGGTAGAAGTATGGATGAAGTAGAAGTATGAAGAACATCTTCTTCACGTCCATTTATACCTCATGCATTAAATGCATGCAGACCTAGTGTGTAACACGTGTCACACTCCTAATGGCCCATGTAATGCACGTGCTATTTAAATATAGGACTATCTTCACCAAAATGTATCCAACTATACCCGTATTACTATTGTGTGTATCCAACTTCAAAATGGGTTATTGTGTGTACTAAACTTTCAATTTGGTTTATTATGTGTACCGGTTTACCTGATAACCTGCTGGTGCTGATGTGTATCGGGTAATTTCTCCGGCGACGCCCTTCTCCGGCGACTCCCTTCTCCGGCCAGCACCATCACCATCACCAAACCCACCACCAACACCGCCACCATGTCCACCACCACAGCCACCACTACCATCACCAAACCCACCACCAACCCGACGATCCAGACGAAGATTCCGACAATGACCGCCGCCAAACCCACCGCTGCAACTACCACCGTCAACCACCACCCCTGGTTCTAATCTGATTCTGATCTGATTTGATTTTGCATTCGATCAATTAGGGTTCATATATTGAAATTAGGGTTCTTGGTAATTTGGGGTTTTTTTCAAATCAAATTTGGGGTGTTGGTGGTGGAGATGGTGATGGTGGTGGCGATGTTGGTGGTGGGTTTGGTGATGGTGGTGGTGGCTATGGTGGTGGAGATGGTGATGGTGGTGGCTGTGGTGGTGGAGATGGTGATGGTGGTGGCGATGTTGGTGGTGGGTTTGGTGATGGTGGTGGTGGCTGTGGTGGTGGAGATGGTGGCGGTGTTGGTGATGGTGGTGGTGGGTTTGGTGATGGTGGTGGTGGTGGCGGTGTTGGTGGTGGTTTGGTGATGGTGGTGGCGGGTTTGGTGATGGTGGTGGTAGAGATGGTGGTGGGTTTGGTGATGGTGGTGGTGGCTGTGGTGGTGGAGATGGTGGCTGTGGTGGTGGTGGTGGCCGGAGAAGGGAGTCGCCGGAGAAGAAGATGACCGACTACCCTTTCAGCAGGTAAAATGGGTGACGAAATAACCCAAATTGAAAGTTTAGTACACACAATAACTCATTTTGAAGTTGGATACATACAATAGGAATACGGGTATAGTTGGATACATTTTGGTGAAGATAGTCCTTAAATATATTGTTTTAATTTCTAATAAGAATAGAAATTTGCATTATAAAGTTCACAAATACTAACTATATAGGTATTAAAAGGTAACTTACAAAATTGAAAATGAAATTTGAATATATAGTATATATAAAGATAGTTAAGAATATAAAGTTTAAAGTCAGAATGTAATAAAATCAAAACAAATTTTTTTATATCTATTTTTAATATTTAATAATATGATTAAATTAAAAAAATATTCATTTAGACTCATTTTGAAGGTACACCAAAGATGGTCTAGCCTAGTGGATGGAGGAAATACCCTTGTCCCTGTAGGGGATGATATCCTCAGTTGGCCAAGGTTCAAACCCTGCAGGCGATGATCCGAAAGCATTACTTTGATAAAGTGAAATAGAAAGATAGAAGAAAATTTTCAAATAATAAATGTAAAGATTTAAATAGTATGATATAAAAAAAGTAGACTACATGCCAGTTTTTTACTAAGGCCATCCACTATCGATGATCCGAGTAGCATCGGGTAGCATAAACCTGTCAGGTTCCATCGGCAACATCGTTGTGGACCCTTCGGGTTCCATGCCAATGTTTCGCCAAGCCAAAGACCACCACCCCACCCCACTCCACCCCACCCCTACCCCCTCTCCAACGGCTAGTCTAACGGCTAGATTTTTTTTTAATTTTTTTAATTAATTTATTATTACATATATTAATCTATTCTCTTATTCAATCTCATCTCATTCAATCTCTTTTTCTCTTTAAATTCTCTTATTTCAATCTCATCTCATTCAACCTATTTTTCAACTTAAACAAAAAATGTCTTCATCATCATCAACATCATCCTCACCGCCGCTATTACCAATTCAATTCCAGGAATATGATGAAGACAAAATTAAAGACCTTCTGGAAATCAACCATTTGGCGGCCGTTGCCGTTGTGAAGGAAGCAGTCCAACTAGTTATCGATAACGAAGGAACGTCGTCTCGACAAACATGAAAGGCCGGCGAAAAACAGAGATCTTCTAGAGGCACACGAGAAACTTGTTAATGACTACTTTTCTGATCATCTGGTGTATAATGACACCAACTTCAAACGGGGGTTTCGTATGACCCGACGACTATACCTTAGGATAGTTGTCGATCTTGAGAGAGAGTACAATTTTTTCAAGTGGTCGTGGGATGCAGGAGGGGTTAAGGGGTTTTCTTCGATTCAAAAATGTACGTCTTGTAACACCTTAGGCATATCCCATATCGGCCGTGGACATGCGTGATGCTGGGTGTTATAAGTAATATCTTAGCCTTCCTAACAACAACGCGTTTTGGGGCCTAATGCACGGCAAGTTCTTGGAACGCTGCAATTAAGCGTGTTAGGGTGGGAGTAATACTAGAATGGGTGACCTCTTGGGAAATCCTCACCAGGTCGCCAAAAACAAAGCCGTGAGTCAGTGGGGCAAAGTGGAAAATATTGTGTGTTGAGGAAGGCGGGATGTTACAGATGGTATCAGAGCCACTCCTGTGTTGTTTGGGATGTTAGTAATTATGTGTAGAAGTTGACAAACCAATGATTACACATCCAATGTTATAAGACACTCGAGGGTCACACATGTGAGGACCTGTAAATCAAATAAGTAGAATAATCCCAGTTTGGAGAAATTGGATTTATAATAGTCAATTATAAATCAGTTGGGTATTTTCCGAAAGAATTCCAAAGATAAGGGTTTGAAATTGATTATATATATATTTATTAAGTAAATAAATATATATAAGTTTATTAATTGATAGATTATGTATTTATTAAGAAAAATAAATATGTAATAGATTATTAATTAATAAAGATATAATTGTCTAGAATTATTGGATATTCTTTTCTTTAAGAAAAAGAAAAGAATTATTTCCAAAGAGATAATTATAAAGGTTTATGGTAACTGGTTTACATGGAAACTTCTTCCATATAAATATAGGCTTAGGTTTGTCAGTTAAACACACCATACAATTAATCCAAGAAGAAAATCTGAAAATTCCCACTCCCACCTCTCTCCAAAACTGGCGCCAAAACCACAAGGAAGAACCAATCCGGGTTTTGTGTTTTTTTTCCGATCGTTTTCATCACGTAACAGTTGGTTTCGTGATCTCGGGATTTCAACCGGCTAGAAGGTTAATTGTTTGGTCGATCATGGGTGGATCAAGCTCGAGCAATCCAGGTAACAACCTTAAACTTTTAACCGTTAGGATTAAATAAAACGAATGATAAAGATCTGTGAATGTTTTTCGGGTTTTAGTTCTTAGCTTCCGCGCAAAACAAATCATTCCAGTTAGGATTGATATAGACTGTGTTCTTCGTATCTGATCGATACGAGGATCCTAGAAAAACTCAACAGTGGTATCAGAGCCACAGGTTTAGTTGTTACGTTTTATTTAATCGTTTAAGATCCATTAAAAATTTGTTTCATGTGTCTAAAGTTTTTCATATAAGCTTTTAACGATAATCGTTTTTGAATAAAAGATTGATTTTATCAGTTCGGATAAAAATATGATTTTTATCAGTTTTGAAATCTTTTCAGTTTGTATTAAGATATAACAATTATCAGTTCAATTTTTTTTTATCAAAAGAGTTCATCGTACGAAAAACCTAATCATCGAAAAACACCAACGATCGGCGGTGGAACGGCGGCAGTTAGCCGACCGGACCGCCAGGCCAATCGCCTGTTAGACCCGACAGTCAAACATCGGCCGCACCACAGCAAGTGGTGGCGGCATCATCGTCGTAAACCACCAGGCCGCACCACAGATCGGTGGTGGCGGCGAATGATGGTGGCCGCAGCCGCACCACAGCGTTGTGGTGGTGGTGTTTGCGGTGGCCGTAGCAGGGTCGCCACCTGACCGTAGCCAAACCACCAGACTGGTGGTGGTCGGCGGTTTCCTGGTCGCACGACGGTGGTGGCGTTGGCTGTCATTTCAATCGCCGGCCGCACCACAACGAGTGGTGGCGGCGTTCAGCCGTTAACGACGTCGCCGGCCGCACCACACATAGTGGTTGTGGCGGCTGTTGTAGTCGATTGCAATCGACGGCCACGGCGGCGGTGGTAGCCCCACGCTACTGCTGTCGTTGTTCGGTTTTTGGTGACGGCGTGGTTGATGGCCACCTGCGGGTGGCGTTGATCGCCGCCGCTGTTTTCGATTGTGACAGATGGAAATCGGTAGCCGAAATCGATTGCGTAATTGGTGGCTGCGAGTGGCGGCGGCGGTGGTTGCTCGTTCGTAAAACCCCGATCGCCACCAGTGGAAGGCGGTGGCGACTGATTGTCGTTGCTGTTGCCGGCCGTAGTGAGATGGCGGCGGTGGCGCTCACGCATCGTCGTCGCCGGTCCTGAATCGATGGGGGTAGCGGCGATATCGGCGGCCGATTGCTGCTGATGTCGTCAGTCACCCGGTGATGATGACGGTCGCCGATTGTGGCTGTCGACACCCACCAGATGCGGCCCTCGCGGCGCGAGCTGGGCCGTCAAAAGACCTTCGCGACGTGAGAGGCTCACGCCCTTCGCGGCGCGAACGAGGTCCTCGCGGCACGAGCAGCCATCCCTCTAGGGTTTTTCGTCTGTTTGGGCCAAGTTTGTTAACAGGCCCAAAACCTAGGTCTTTGGACCCAGCCTGTGGCCCAAAAAGGGTTTATTGTTTTTCTATAGTTATTAATCCTTTTAGAAATAATTTTACTTTATTATTAAGGGATCTCATTTTATCAAACCAGTTGTTTGACCCATTTGGTCAAATGTGATTCGTGTCATGTTTTTGATCAGTTGGTCAAACCACGACACAGTTTACGGTCCAATGTTATTTTACCGACCAGTTTGTTCAGAGGACCCGGGTTGATATAGTTTTGGATAAAAGGAGAATATTTCATAAAATTGATTTCTGTTTTATAAAATGATTTTTATCGTTTATAAATCTTATTTTATAAATTCTAAGAAAATCTTTTTCAAATTAAAATATTGATTTTCGGTTTATAAAATAGTTAGTTTTTATAAATCAGTTGAAACCAAGTTTTTGCGATAAATGAGACGAGACAATTTATAACGGATCTAGGATTGTTTTACGCTTTATTATATTGCTTATTTTATGCTTTATATAAATGCGTGGTTGTTGTACACCTATTTGTGTATTTATATGTCTATTATAGTCAGCGCCGATCCTGAGATTTTATGGGCCCAGGGCGATCCATAAAAATCGGGCCCTTCATATCTACGAATTTTTCTTTAATAAGTTTTTCAAATATAAAAACAAAATTGTATATGATAAATATAAATAACTCATACAAAACAACTTCATAATAATTCATACAAAACAACTTCAATAATAACTCATACAAAACAACTTCTACGAGCATTCTTGGATGCAAAATCATCTATAATAGCATCTAAATCAATACTATCTAGCATATCTCCTTCAATACATAGCATCGCCAATCCGTTTAGCCTTTCTTGCGACATTGATGACCTCAAGTATGTCTTCAATAACTTCAACTTTGAAAAACTCCTTTCTGCAGATGCTACGGTCACAGGAACTGTCAACATGATTCGATATGCAATTGAAACATTAGGGTAACAATCTGCAAATTTGATAAACTCAATAATCTCAATCGTCGACATTGAATTACATGGTAAAGTCACTTGCAACACCTTTAATTCAGAAAATAAATCATTTAAATCCACATCCAACGTATCATTATGACAAAAGGTATTAGCAAAATTAGTACAACATCTCATTAGTTCATTCTCATCCAATGCCTTGAGCTTATCAGAATCAAATAAGAATCCAAAAATACTTTCAAACTTCTTTAATTGTTCAAATCTATTATTCAAAGAAGAAATCGCCATATCCACAACAATTAGAAAATAATTAATTCTAAAAGATTCTTGTTCCGTTGCTTGCATGTCCTCTTCATTGTCATTTTCATCGAATTGTTTTTTTTCTAATAACACGACGCTTAGTTGGAAATTTAGGATCTATGCCCATTTCACATGCTATTTTTTTAGCCGTATCCATACTAGATGCAAACCCATCATTCCTAAATTTTTCAAAGTAATTCATCACACCTTCAAATTGATTCATGGTAGCATTAATACACATAGATTTAAATTGCAACTTTTTACTAACCATGTTTATTGAAAACAAAATATCATACCAAATAACCATACCAAGTAAAAACTCAAAATTTTCAATTGCACTTACCAAACTTTTCGCTTCAGTATTAGACTTGGCATCATCACATGTTTTTGATAGTTCAACTAAAGCGGATCTTATTTGAGGAGCTTGATATCTAATGGCTTTCACACTTTTTAATCTACTTTCCCAACGTGTATTGCAAAAAGACTTTACAACCATGTTTGAAACATTATCAAGTAACACATTCCATCTTTTTGTGGAACTAGAAAATAATGTATATATTCGTTGCACAATTCCAAAAAATGTAACAACTTTAACACAAGAATGAGCCATATCAGTAAGAGCAAGATTAAGACTATGACAAGCACATGGCATATATAATGCTTTTGGATTAACTTCTAGCAATCGGTTTTGCACCCCTTGGTGTTTGCCTTTCATGTTAGAACCATTGTCATAGCCTTGGCCTCTTACATCATCAACACTAAGGTCAAGAGATTTAAGTGCCTCTAATAACTCATGGAACAATCCTAAACCAGATGTATCATCAACCTTTAAAAATTATATAAAAAACTCTTCTATTTTTATTTTTTCACCAGACATGTTCACACATCTTATTACTAAACTCATTTGCTCTTGATGACTCACATCTAGTGTACAGTCAAGAATCACAGAAAAATACTTAGCCTCTTTGATAATTTTTATGATAGAACTTTTAACACTACAAGCCAAAAGAGAAATCAACTCATTTTGAATTTTAGAACCAAGATAATGATAACGAATGTCATGATTTTGAAAGCGCTTAATATATTCTTGGATTACCTCATCAAACTCTCTCATCATTTGAATTAATCCCAAAAAGTTACCATTCCCACTTTGATATAACTTCTCATTAGATCCTCTAAAAGGCAAAGAATATTAGGCAAGATATTTCACACCGGTAATTATTCGTACTAAAACTCGTCTCCAACGTTCTCTCTTTTAAAATTTCTAGTTGCAAATCTCTATCAATCGTTTGGCTTGTATTTAGCCTTATTCTTAGTTCATTCCAAGATGTCATATTGCTAGCATGCTCAACACTCTTCTCATGTTCCTTAAGTCTCTCACCAAGATGCTTCCAATCTCTAAATCCCTCATTAGCTATTGCATTTTTATTATTCTTAGACTTGAACAACTTGCAACAAAAACAATAAACTTTATCCACACGTTTTGAATAAACTAGCCATTGTCGATCCCTAGTCTCACCATTATTTAACTTCTTATTGTAATAAGAATACGAAAAGTGCCTAGACATGCTATCTAAAGGAAACACTATATTGGATTCTCTAGTAGGCCCCTTTTCAACTAAAATATCTCTCGACTTATTGTCAAGATTATCCCAAGTACTAGGATCATAATATCAATATAGGGGGAAGATTCAACATTTGGGTGTTCAACATGTATGTGTTCAACATCAGCTTCAACATTTTGGTGCTCAACACTAGCTTCAACATGTGGGTGCTCAACATTAGCTTCGTCTAAATTTTCATTAGAAGTGTCTATGCTTTTAACAAATTTCTCCATCGCCCCTTTTTGTGATTGTACTAATTGTTCAACTTTTTTTCTTTTTTTCCTTTTCTCACTTCCAGACATATGTTTTTTAGGCAACATGCTTTCTTAAACACTTATAACCAAGTACCAACTACTAGCTCAATCAAACAAATAAGAACAATCACACCTGAATGGTTGAATTTTGTAGCCTGTAGTCTTGGAACAAAAGCAGTAAATCACCTCTGCAGTTTGAAGTCTGTAAATTATATAAAATTTACATAATTAAAAAAAGACATCAATAGTTTGAAATCAAAATACCCAAATCCAATTTCCAAAAATTAACCAAATGACATAAGATATTAAGATAATTGTTGTTACTAAATTACTTACAGAACTAATAGAAGCTGCTGCTCTTTCTTGATTGAGTGACTCTTAACGTTCAAAATCCAAATGTCCAATTTCCAGAAATGAACGTGAACCAATAAACAGATGAAATCAAATCAAGAAGTAGAAATTAGAAATCAGAACTCGAATTGCAGACTTGCTTGGAGAATTTTAGAAATCGATCACTTATATTCATATAAATAGTGAGAAATTGAGAAGATTCGTACCTAAACCCTTTCATAGTCTCTTGATTTGTCGATTTGGGTAGATTACCGTTAGGAAAATCAAACGACACCTTGAAAAGATGAAAAAGCAAGCCGTTGCATTGGAGGGTTTAATTGAATCTGGAGATTAAATTCGTTCAATGATTTGGATATTTGGGGTTGGGCATAGATGTCTTGGTACTCACACAAGTAGCCGTATTACATTAATTAGGCTTTAATCCATAGGTTTTATTTGGGCAATTGGGCCCCTTCTTAAACTTTTTAAATTTTAATTGGGCCCTCTTTTGTTGTTTGACTTATCTAATTTTTAATCCATACACAATAACTAATAGTTTTATTATTAGTATATATATACATATATAAAAAAAATATGGGGCCCCTGATTTTTATGGGCCCTGGGCACAAGCCCAGCCCGCCCCCTTCCAGGCACGGGGCTTTATAGTTTGCCAACTTAGACCCTTGACTTGTTCTTCGAGGAGGCATGCGTGCCATTTACAACCCTTCTGAATAATGACCTTAGGATAGTTATTTTTAGTATTTCTTTCGGGATTACCATCGAGGGTGCCAAGGCTAGTGGGAGCATGCAAAAAGGATTGAGCATTTCTTCGGAGTTTCATCGGAGATGCCAAAGCCCGTGGGAGATGCACAAGTAGATAGAAATACTATAGAGATAGGTCATTAATGGTCCTTAGGAGAAAGTTGGCAAAACTATAATCTGTTTTAACTGCGTGGTTGTTGCTTTATTAAACTGTGTGGTTGTGATATTAATATGCCTTTTGTTTTAAAATAGAGAGAGTTTGAAAACTAGATAATATCACAAGATAAGATAGGTTTTTAATTTAAAATTGCCAATTTTTCAAACCTTTTTCAAACGGTAGATTTTATTTAAAAACCTAATATGAATAAAATGACTGTTTTCTCATAAAAGGCAAGTTGACAAAACAGTTAGTTTTAATCAACTAGTGTGTTATCAAAACAGTTAGTTTTGAATTAGCAAGTGGTCTTAAAACAGTTAGTTTTAGATAGCATATGTGTTTAAAACAGTTAGTATAAAACACAAGTTGCCTTTTAAACAATCAGTTTTTCAAAATTATAGTTTTTTAAAACACTGGATATTAAAAGGTTTTTCAAAATTAATTAAAACCCCGAAAATCATAGATCAGTAGTGCAACCCATCTGGGGGCACCTCCGGTGTAAGGTACGTGGGCGTTGTGAGTGAGCACACCTTGAACGTCCACGTTCAAACCGAAGCTGGGAGGGGATTACAAGACTCTGCGTATTATTTCCATGTGGTACCGGCCAGAGTAAAGTATCTAAGTCCCAAAATGGTGAGATCTATTTTGGTTCTGTTAAGTTCACCGGGAGGTACCGGGCCAAAATGCACTTAGAGGGACTGAAACATGTACAGATAGTTATCGTTGTCCCGAAAAGATCTATGAGTTATGTCAGTTAGATATGATTGGTAAAAGTCCTTACCTACCGAAATAATACGTGGGCCTGGTGGAGCGTGAGCACACCGCACATCAGGGCATATGAAATAAGGATCCTAGTCCAATAAATTGATCATTTAAGGGTTTATTGATATTTATTGGAAATATTCTATTCACGGTTGCTAAAAACCAAAGTTTTTAAAATGTGTAGATGGCAAGCATGGTTTCCAACACAAACAATCTTTCACTCCGCTCCATTCTTGAGAAAGACAAACTCACGGGCCCCAATTTCCTCAAGTGGGAGCGCAATCTAATGATTGTGCTCAGGCATGAGAGGAAATGGTATGTCTTGGAAGAGCCTCTAGTGGAGGCCCCTCCAGCAAACGCGTCAGCTGCTATCAGGAATGTTCAGAAGAAGCACTCCGACGATTTGCTGGAGGTAGGTTGTCTTATGCTTGCGACCATGAGCCCAGATCTCCAAACGGGGCTCATGAACACGAATGCTTATGACATGATCCGCCAGTTGAGGGACATGTTCCACACGCAAGCGCGCACAAAACGTTATGATGCCACTAAAGTGTTTAACGAGTGCAAGATGATCAAAGGGACCTCAGTAAGTGACCACGTCATGAAAATGAAACGGCACATAGATCACCTGGAGAGGCTCGGTCACCCAGTTCCGTTGCAACTAGAAACAGATACGATACTCAACTCACTGTCAGAAGATTACAAGCCTGTTGTGATCAACTATAACATGAACAACATGGAGAAGTCAATAGCTGAATTGCACTCCATGCTGAAAACTGCTGAGTTGAATATGGGGACCAAAAGAAAAACAAAAGATGTACTGATGGTGAAAGATGGAGGGGTGAAAAAGAAGCATGGGCATGGAGGCATCAGTAAAGGAAAGGGTCCAGTTCAGGCCGTCCAGAGTGCACCCAAGGTTCGTGAGAATGGCAAAAGCAAGGGCAAGGGCAAGAAAGTCAAGCCTAACAAAGCTAGGACCGAGAATCGCTGCTTCACATGTAATGAAGTCGGTCACTAGAGGCAAAACTGCCCAAAGCGTCATGAAGCAGGTATGTAAACCTCAGATATTTATGATTGCTTTAATCTGTCACTTTTACTTGTTGATTCACAAGTATATTGATACCTAGAGCAAATGACTATTGCAGGTGGTCAGAAGTGAAGTACCCAGGAGTTGCAAGGATCTAAATAGAAGTTCATTTTAGATATTTTTTCAAGACATCTTATTCTGAAAACAGTTGTTTTTAAGTTTATGGTTGCATTTTAAATACTTATAGTTTATTGAATGGTTTTAAATTTATAAATTATTGTCTTGACTTAAAATATCTGTTATGCATGATGTTTTGAATCTAATAAAGTCAAGTTTTGACTTGATTCAAAATTAGATCCTAGATGTTGCCTATTACACTAAGAATATTGCTTCAAATAATTTGAAGTAATATATATGAAAGCTGTTAAAAAGACACGAAATACTATAATTATAGGAATGTGTTTTTAATGAAACATTTATGAGTAAAAGATTATAAAAGTATTTTATGATCAGAACTAATTACTCATATGAGAATTTAGGATATTAACTCAAGAAATCGTTGATAATATCAGTATTTATAAAACTAAGAAAAATTCTAAAGTTTTGGAATTAGGATTTAATAAAATTCAGTAAAGTTTTATAAATGCTAAAATTCTCAAGTTCATTACTTGAAATAGAATTGATAGAAGTTTTAACTAAAGTCAATAGTTAATTTTGAGTAATAGTCGGTTTTCATAAAGGTTAGTGGGAGCCCAGTTAGTTCTCTATCTAGTTTAAGATAAAGAATAAAAGTCATAATTATTGATTCAATATACCTTGGAATTCATGATCCAGATAGGATGAGAATTCATAAGATATGATCTACCTTTTAGACAAGAGGGTGGAACAAAGGTTTCAAAGTGTTTGAAACAAAAGTCGTAATTGACTTTGAGAGAAATCAATAATGTTGAATAACTAAAAGATAGAATTCCTGAAAATTTTCCGGCATGGTAAATGAAAATCTTATTTGATTTCAGATAGAAATCATTCATCTACACAGCGACTAAGGAAAGTTGCAGTCTAACCTTACATATTCAGGATAAGTAGGAGTTTATCCAGGTCTCCAAGTTCAGGGAATATGATAAAGAAAAAAGTCTAATTTTCGTTTAAAGTGTTTGCAAAAACAAAGATTAGCACAATCAAGTAGATTGTATCAGGAGATACAAGCTTGTAATGTTTTGGTTGACACTTTGATTAATTTGGTAAACATTTATCAAAGGGTTTAAATTGAAGATAGGTGATGCTTCATTTAGACTAGTATTTAACAAACGTTGAATAGACACTATAAAAGTAATAAAGAAATGTTATTAATTTTTGTTATTATTACAGGGTGTAATATGGACAATACAAGATTAGTTTCTTTATCGCTTTTATACTTTGCATGTTTTATTAATCTAGGAAAGAAACTAGTTTTCCAGTTTTAATTCGAAATTTGTCCGTGACAACTTATCATTGTGGGAACTTGATAGGGTGTTAAAGTCATTGTGAGCTTTTGGGTAATTATCAGTCGTTGAATAACAGCTACAAGCGTTGTAGACCAAAAGCTGCACAGATATTCGATAGAGTAGCGAATATCGGATGTGATCCACGGTTGAAATTACTTCTTGGAAATTGTCATAAGTAAATCTCACAGTGGTTGTCCTTATCACCTGAGGTATTTGGCTTAATAACATGAGGACTGTTGAATACTTAGTGCGTTCAACCGCTACGCCATAACAGGGTGGCTATAAAGAGCGTAACTAGATTCAGCGGAAGACGTGGTGTTAAGTGCAGATATGCAAGATGGGATTTGCAACTCTTCCATGAAGAGAGATATTTCCGGGCCCCTTGACTGACTAAACATACTGATGAAGTGCATGGCCATGCCCAAACGAACTGATTAGTTCTTTGTTGTTTACCTATCAGTAGAGGTCGGATAGTCAAGAAACATAATCTTGAGTACTTAGAGTTGACTAATTCCAAGCTCATACTCAAAGATGAAATATCGCGATGCAAAGGGAAAAGCCAAGATATACCCAATTTATGAACACCAATTTTCATAAATGTTATTTCCTTATTGAAATGTTTTATCACCTATCTGGGTATAAGAGTTCTTGTAACCTGGTTAACCTAAGTGCCTGTCTAGGGGCCTCCTTAAGTCTGTGTGATCAAGACGGTATAGCCAACTTACACAAGTGGGATCATCTATCGATGATCCGAGTAGCATCGGATAGCATAAACCTGTCAGGTTCCATCGGCAACATCGTTGTAGACCCTTCGGGTTCCATGCCAACGGTTTGGCCAAGCCGAAGACCACCACCCCACCCCACCCCTACCCCCTCTCCAACGGCTAGTCTAACAGCTAGATTTTTTTTTTAATTTTTTAATTAATTTATTATTACATATATTAATCTATTCTCTTATTCAATCTCATCTCATTCAATCTCTTTCTCTCTTTAAATTCTCTTATTTCAATCTCATCTCATTCAACTTATTTTTCTCCTTAAACAAAAAATGTCTTCATCATCATCAACATCATCCTCACCGCCGCTATTACCAATTCAATTCCTGGAATATGATGAAGACAAAAGTAAAGACCTTCTGAAATCAACCATTTGGCGGCCGTTGCCCATGTGAAGGAAGCGGTCCAACTAGTTATCGATAACGAAGGAATGTCGTCTCGACAAACATGAAAGGCCGGCGAAAAACAGTGATCTTCTAGAGGCACACGAGAAACTTGTTAATGACTACTTTTCTGATCATCTGGTGTATAATGACACTGTAACATCACTTTCCAAAAACTAACTTTTAAATAAATTTTTTTTAAACAAATGTGTTCAAATTCCAAATAAATCATTAACTAAAACGATTGTTTTAAATAAATGTAACTAAAATGAAGTAATCTGTATGATAAAAAGAAACTAAATATGAAGTCATGGTCGTCGGAATCTCGAGCTCGGAAGTCACAACGGGGCCTTGCCCTTATCCTTGGCCGGAATTGCTCCTGAAAAAAAGGTAACAACTAACGGGTAAGCGATAACGCTTAGTGAGCTAGCACCACACATAAATTACACGTAGCGTGCCTACCTACCGAATAGTATCAATCACAATCCATCAATCATGCATTCATATAATGCAATCCAACAATAAGCACACACGGACTCTCATGAGGTCATATACTCCCGTCAGTTTGGACACAGGTCGGCCCCCACAACTCATCAAGGGCATGTGGTATCCCTTTCGACCGTCAGTTTGGACACGGGTCGGCCCCCACAACTCACCAAGGGCATGTGGGTCCCTCACATACTATTACAATAAATAAACACCCACGTATAAAGTATGTATAGTGTACTCACCTGAATCACAATGAATTAACCGTTCAATTAAGGTGAAATCCCCGACCGTCTATTCGCAACTGATACCAAAATAAATTCATAGTAAGCTCTTATAATAAGGCTAACAATTCTCCCCGAAGCACCCTTAACCATCTAAAGTTAGCCCCCACAACTCATTAAAAAAAAACTACCGGAGCCTACGATCACTCAACCGGTCTACACGGTGCAACCGCGGCCCGTCTTGCGTTATCCGTTACGCCGGTCAGCAGCTAACCGTCCCGTACGAATCGCCGGGCATCCGTCAACCGCTGCCGTGTCGGGCCGACAACAACCTCTACAACCACCCCCCGGCAGTAGCCGACCACCAACACGTAAGGCAGCCTTGGCAGCCAACCACTACCGTGGACAACCCATCTCCATAGCCGGGTTAACCCGGTACACCAGCCTACGGGTAGCTGATCGCCACCGCCACACAACACCACAGTGGACGGCCGTCGCACACCAGCAGCCTCGATGGCTTCAGCCGCCGCGTCACCGGACGTCCCTCACAACAACAGCAGCAGCAAACGTTGCGTGTCGTCGGTGCGTAGCGCCACCGCAACACCACCACTCGACTCCAGCTTTTGCTGAAATCGCAGCCCTGGTGGTTCCGGCGAACACCCCCGCATCAACAAACGCAGCGGTCGACCAAGGCCAACCGCCGCCGATCCAGTCGATGCCAACCCCGGCGGCTGTCGCCACCTCGAAACCACAAACCGCCACTCTCACCGGCCGTCGCCGGTGTAGGCAGCCACCACAGCGGCAGCGATCAACGTGTCGCCGGCCAAAGCCGACGACCAGACCACCACCGTACCACCATTCATCTCTAACGGAGACAACAACAACAAGTTAACAGCAAACCGATGATGGCCTCGTCGCCAGCCAAGACCGGCGTGCCGTTCACATCGGACTTCGATCGACTCAACGACCTCGGTGGCTACTGCCACCGTCGACCACCGCCGCCACGGCGGCGCAACCAGAAAAGAAACCTAGCATAACAAATTATTGGAGGTTAGAGAGTACCTTATGAGTGTGTGAAACCGAAATCCAGCCCCGCTTTGCTCTCCTCTCTCCGATCTCTCTCTCCGGTCTCTCTTTCTCTCGGTTCTATCTCTCTCTATCGAGTCTCTTTCTCTCTCTCCAGACTTGTGGGATAAATTTTGGAGTAACCAATAGATTTCCAGCTTATTATAATAAGCCAATTAGGTTTCCAACCTTATCTCCAACTTACAAGGGATTAGGTAACCTCATCCTAATTTGAACCCAAATCCACCAAATTTTATCTAATAACTATAAAATTATCAGGAAATAAAATAAATTAAATTAAAATAAATAGGTATAAGAAAAGGGAACTTACCAAGATTTCGTCCCCGAAATCAATCTGAGAAGAGCTGTGGGTACCTCTCTCGCATCTCCGTCTCTGGTCCCAAGTCCACTCAGAACCCTTCCGATGCTGCCACTGCACCTTCACGATTCCGATCTCTTTATTACGCAACTGTTTCACTTTCCGCTCTAAAACCGCAACCGGCTTTTCGACGTAATTCAGGCGCTCGTCGACCTGAATATCATCCAAGGGTACATGCGCCGACTCGTCCGCCAAACACTTGCGCAGCTGAGACACGTGAAACGTGTCGTGAATCTGGCCAAGCACATCAGGTAGCTCCAACCGATAAGCCACCCTTCCGACTCGCGCTAAAACCGTGAACGGACCAATGTAACGAGGCCCAAGCTTGCCCCTCTTGTGGAAACTAATCACCCCCTTCCAAGGTGAGAACTTTAACAAGACACGGTCACCTACCTGGAACTCAAGGTCTGATCTCCGTCTGTCCGCGTAGCTCTTATGTCTTCTTTGTGCTGTCCGCAACCGTTCTCTAATCCTCTAAATGTGCTCCGTAGTCTGCTGAACTACTTCCGTGCTCCCGAGTACGCGTTGGCCAACCTCACCCCAACAAATTGGAGTCTGACACTTCCTGCCGTAAAGCATTTCATACGGAGGCATTCCAATACTCGAGTGGTAGATGTTGTTATACGAGAACTCCGCCAAGGGTAGATATGTATCCCAACTACCTCCAAAATCAAGTACACAGGCCCGAAGCATATCCTCAAGCGTCTGGATCGTACGCTCGCTCTGTCCGTCCGTCTGCGGATGATAAGCTATACTGAAATGCAATCGGGTTCCCATGTCTGCGTGGAACCGCTCTCAAAACCTCGAGGTAAAACGGGTGTCCCGGTCTGAGATGATTGATACCGGTACCCCGTGCCTCCTTACCACCTCCTTCACGTACAACTCCGCTAACTGCTCCAATGTATAACTCTCTCGAATGGCTAAGAAATGAGCGCTCTTAGTCAAACGGTCTACTATCACCCAGATCGCGTCAAATCTCCGCGGTGTCTTCGGTAGCTTGGTGATCAGATCCATGGTGATGTTCTCCCACTTCCACTCAGGGATCTCTAACGGTTGCATCTTACCGTGCGGTCGCTGGTGCTCAGCCTTGACCTTCAGACAGGTCAAGCAAGACTCCACATAACGGGCCACCTCCCGCTTCATCCCCGGCCACCAATAGTCAACCCTTAGATCCCTGTACATCTTTGTAGCCCGGGGATGAATAGAGAACCTAGACTTGTGTGCTTCCTCTAACAGTGTCTGACGAGCACCACCTGCAAGAGGAACCCACGCTTGCCCATGTCGAGTCAAAAGTCCCCTACTGTCTCGAACCATCAAAGGTAGTTGGCCTCTAACCCGCTCCTTATTCTGGTTCTCATCCGAGCTAGCCTCCACCTGAGCTCGCCGAACAGTCCAAAAATGACGTGGTCACGGCCATCCACAAGTGAGCCGTCTGAAACGATAACTTGGGCGCCTTTCGACTAAGCGCATCCGCTACCACGTTTGCCTTGCCCGGGTGATAAAGGATCTCACAATCATAATCCTTTACCACATCTAGCCATCGCAGCTGTTGCATATTCAGGTTCGGGTGATCCAGGAAATACTTCAAGCTGCGGTGATCAGTGTAAATGGTGCACTTCACCCCGTACAGGTAGTGCCTCCAAATCTTTAAAGCGAAAACCACCGCCGCAAGCTCAAGGTCATCCGTGGGATAGTTAGCCTCGTGAGGCTTCAGCTGCCTCGATGCATAGGCTATCACCCGACCTCGCTGCATCAGAACACATCCCAAGCCAAGGTGTGACGCATCGCAGTATACTGCCATATCCTCCACGCCCTCGGGAAGTGTCAAGACTGGTGCCTCGCACAACTTCTGCTTCAAAGTTTCAAACGCCTCCTGATGCGGTAATTATCATACATAAACAGCGTAACAAGTTTTAACCTCTAATGTCTAGCCACTGTCTTACCACATATACAGGCAAGCGTACCTGATCGTGAGTAATATAGTGTAGGAAAGTCCAGGTATCGTATCTACCACTGGGAACGGTCAAGTTATCGTAGACTATTAATCTAAAGCAGTTTAATTAACCTAAAGCTTTTGGGGGGTTTTTATGAAAAAGGTTTTAATACTAAAAAGACAACTAAATTAACTACGAACTAAGAAAGCGATTAAAAAGATTAATTAAGAACTATTTGAAGGAAAATAGTAGCACTTATCATGGTATAGTGAATCCCCAAGTGGATGATTTAAATAGGCCAAAGGTTTGGTTGTTTTGGTTAGGGTTAAGTACATGGGAGTGTATCGAACTTGTCACGTTTTATCATTGTATGTACTCAACTTTAAAACTTACCAATTAATGTATCGAACTTTCTAAAATTTCCATTTAATGTATTTCATGACAAGTTGGATACACTTTCGTGACAAGTTGAATACATTAAATGGTAGGTTTTGATAAAGTTGGATACATACAATGACAATTTTAGCAGGTTCAGTACATTAATCGGTAAGTTTTAAAGTTGAGTACATATAATGATAAAACATGACAAGTTCGATACACTTCCATGTACTTAACCCTTTTGGTTATTGTAGGAATTTAAGTCTAGGACACCCTAACATGTAGTGACTATGGTCTTTAACTAGGTCTTGGTCCTCCTAGCTCCAATACTTAGGTGTTTGTCAAACAATCTAGTACCGGAAATCCGATCCTAATTTTATTGTATGGTTTTCTACCTCCAGGTCACTCTCGGTCCAAGTAACCACTTAACAAAACTCTCTTGGTCAAAGGGTAGGTTAAGGTAGGTTGATTATCCTGTCGGAGTCTATCTATTCTGGTCAAACAGATACACCCAACCAATGAGTTCAAATAACCAAGCAATAATAATTAGAACGGAACCATAACACACATTCAATCAACCAAAAACAAACCAATAAACATTAATTATAAAATCATCATCCACAATGGTTCGTCGACCATGACAAGTACCACTATTAAAAGACTACTCACTAATCATAATGTAAACAGAAAACATGATAGTAGGCATGATACCGACAATACAACGACGGATGATCAAAGATCGAACCCCGCAGCGTATCGGCACCACTCTGACTTTCACTCCCGCTTCTGCCTCGTATCTCGTGCTCTCTAAAACGTATCCGTATCGTCTCTTGAATTGAAGGAGGAAGCTGGTATTTAAAAGAAAACGTCCAGGGTCCATCTGGCGATTGCCAGACTGCTGGTTTCGCGACGCCAGACACTTAGGTCAAACCCTGGTTTTCATCTTTGTCGAACTTGGCGGCGCCAGATCCTGAACTTCGCGGACGCCAGATAGCTACTGGATTGAACTTAAGCATTTTTCACGTTTTCTCGCCTTTTTCGTACTTTTCCGTTCCACGGCCTCCAAATCCTACATAAGCAATAATAAGCTCATTTGGTGAGTGAAATGATCAGAAATGGGGTAAACTCATACAATTAAGCTCAACCAAAACATGTATAATTTTGGTGTTATCACCTCCTCTTGCTCCGCGCCCCAAACGTATGGCTCGCTCTTCTTGGTCAGCCTCGTCAACAGTACCGCAATCCGAGAGAAGTCCTGAATAAAGCGACGGTAGTACCCCGCCAAGCCTAGGAAACTCCGGATCTCGGTAGGAGTCTTCGGGACCTCCCAACTCATCACCGCCTCAATCTTAGAAGGGTCTACCTTAATGCCTTCCCGGTTAACAAGATGCCCCAGAAACTGGACCTCTTGTAACCAGAAAGCACACTTCGAGAACTTCGCATAAAGCTGCTCCCTCCGCAACACTTCAAGCACCTCTCGCAGATGAGTCTGTTGTCCCACAAATCAATAGAAACAAGAGAAAATGGATGGAAATCAAGATCAAAGATATGATAATAAAGCTTCAAGAACAACAATGGAGTATTGCCCAAAATGGTAAAGTATGATCCAACAATAAACCCTAATCATCTCTTACCTTTTATAGGTAAGAGGAAGTTACAAAGATTGTCAATAAAGGCCCCCGAGGTTCCAAACCTCAAACAAGGGCACTAACAAAGTAGAATGTTTACACATAAAGGAAATTAAATTAGAAAGCTGATAAGATAGTGTTTTTCTGACTCTTCACAACAAAAGAGGTCCTACAATCTCCCCCTTTGTGAAGAACTCAGAATGGTGGTGGAAGCTCCAGTGCCGGCTCCCACTTGGACATCTGCAAAAACTCTTCCCAATCTCCAATTATCCGCGCTCTCATCTGCATCGCCGCCTCAACGCGTCTGTACATCAATCTTTCTTTGAGCTTCCTCTCTATCAGGTTCATGCCCTCTAGAATCTTTCCCTTCCCGTCTATGATCTTCCGGCCCGGTATCTGATCAGCCAAGAGTCGACTCTGCATCCCGTTGTAGACGTAGATAAGGGTTCCATCACAGAATTTGGCTAGTTCGCCAAATCTCATAAACTTTCGCTCCCTCTTCTTCCTCGTCACGTAGAGAACCCCGTGCTCCGGTATCCTGGTTGGCATGTAGGGAAGGTAGGCATCAATACCAGGTACGAGCAGGTTCGGTCTGAGCAGGTTGACCTTCGGCTGGCGGCTCTCGATCGCGAGCTGGTAGTCCGTCACCCGCGCAAGTGTGATCGCGTGGCGAACGTACTTCTTCAGTATCTCGGTGCCGTCTCTGTAGTGTTGGGGTCGGACAATCGGACCCTGGAGGTACTTGATGAGCGTGAGAAGATCTTCTAGATGCACCCGATCCAAATCAGCTTCCGTGAAGGTCCAGTCTTGCAACACACCTCGTGGAACGCCGGTCCCGTACATACAGACGTCGTACTCAAGAAATAATTGATGACCATGTTTGTAAGGGCGCATAGCAGTTAGCTTGATGAAACGACGTCGGATTCTTTGACGTCCGTGGGTGGCCCAGTTGCACATCCTCTGGTGCACGTAAGCTGTCCTTCTCCTCTTTGTCTTGATGTGCGAGATCCCGAAATAGACCTTTCGAGACCATACGTGCAGTTTCTCCTACTGGAAGATACGGGAGAAGGACTTCTCAAGGATTGGCCGGAAGATTACTGAATGGTTCCAGTTGAGCTGGATGACGGTTGGAGCAGCAGATTCTGGATCTGTCGAGTGAATGGTCCGAGGAGCTTCCGGAGTGGGGAACTCAAATGCCGATAGGAAGATGTTGTAGTTTGTATCCCGTACGATGTCGTCCCCCCTCTGGAAAATCCTGAGGCTCTGAGCAAGCGACCGAAGAATCTTCCGGGCTTCCTCCGGAATCTGAAAATCTGATAAGTCTTTCGGCGCTGCTTCCGGGGGAACGACGTTAATCTGCGCCGTATCGGTCATCTGAGGGAACTGAACTGTCTCCCCTTCCGAGATCGGCTCATAGTGCCAGCTCCCCATGTCAGGAATCTCCTCCGTGTCTGAATCGACATAGGGAGCATCAACGGCAGCATAGTCAGATGGAGCACTGGAGGGGGCGGCCGTAGAAGCTGGAGCTGGAGAAGAACCGGAACCAGAGGCAGAATGGAGGTCGGTGCGAGGCCTTTTGGATGAAGCCTGCATCTCCCCCTCATGAGGACCCGGTGCCGAGTCATCAGGGTCATCATGCCTCCGTTTGGAAGGCTGAGTCTGAGACCGACACGTGGCCTCCAGTTCCCGGATGCGCTGCTGAAAGATCTCAATCTGGGCTTCCCTATCTCTGACCTGGGCGGAGAGGCGGTCGTTCTGAGTCGTGTAGGATGAGATGACGAAGGCATGTTCCGCCTCAGTGACGTATCCCGGGATCGGAGGTAGTTCGCCCGAAGTCGGAGGGGCAAGTCTGAGAACGTCTTCAGGTTGACGAGGGATCGGTGCTTCGGATGATGGGGCTGCCTCAGAGTGTTTGCCCTTGATTCGCCGTTTGAGCTCGTAGAGCTCCGCATCCCTGTCTTCTTGAAGCTTTCGAGACGCTTCAAGATCCACCAATCTTTTCCCCTCCGTCTCGGCCAAGGCTTTCTCCAGTGCCTCGACCCGCGCATCCCTAGCCCGGTTGGCTTTCTCCACCGCAAGTAACCTGGTTTGGACGACTTTTAGGATGTCGTCCGAATCCGTCAGACCTTGAAGTCCCGTTGGTTCAAGGGTGGTTTTAGGGATTCCACCCGAATCCGTCAGGCCTAAAAGCCCAGGTGTTGCGTGAGCATCTTTAGAGACTTTGCTCGAGTCTGTCGGACCCTGTCCCGGTAGAACAACACCCGGTGCCACTTGGGCTCCAGTTGTCGAGAAGAGTCCTACTGAGGTGCTCTCTCGGCCTGATATCACCGCTGGTATGATGTTGACGGTGTCAGGGCTTCCAGCGGATCCTCGAAGGGCGTCACCCGACGCACCAACTCTCCCCGTTCCGGCGGAGTCCTGTGGGATCTCCGCTTGTGGTACAATAGGTCGTGGCCTAATGATGGAAGGGATCGTAAACGTCCCGGGAAGTGGCTCTACGACTCTATGTGCAACAAATGAAGTCGAGAGGTAGGGCAGATCCTCTTTTATCTCAACACCGGCAGACTCCGATTAAGTGGCCGGTGGAAGTTGTGCTTGATCCCCGTGACTGACTGAAACGACCATCTGTTGAGAGATGGTCGAGTGGCTGGGTGGGGTGTGCAAGTGCGCTAGTTGGCTGCTAGCGTCTTGACCAGACACCGTAGGGTGCCCGGTCTCGGTGTGGGTTGCCTCTCTGTTGGATGGACTCGAGGTAAGGGGAACTTCCGGTTCTAGCCTACGCGGCTCTTCTTCTTCGTCCGCATCCTGAAGCTGAGCCCAAAGCTCGCCTAACTGGACCTCAACATCTTCGGTCTCTTTTTTCTCTCCTCTCTCTCTCTTCTTCCTCACTGTCTTCTCTACCCCAGCCGGTAGCAACCTCGGCCTCACCTTCTTCCTCACGACCGACGGTCCGGTCATCTGATGCAAGATCCTCAGCAAGTACTGGATCTCCGGATATTCTGTCGTCGTTGAAGGAAGAGGTGGCTTCATCCACATCTATCACCTGGGCCTTTCCGCCCTTCGCTGGTTCTGACAATTGGAACTCAGAGTCTGATCCGTAATCCACCATCTCTGCATCTGTGGCCTCGTCATCGGGCTCACGACGGTCCGAAGGAGTGTGCTCGGGGGACTCGTGACCGTCAGAGTCATCGCCGGAGGGTTCGCCTCCTTGAGTAGTAACGGCCGCCGCGTGTGGTGGTGGAGGTACGTGTGCTTGTTCTTGTGAGGAAGCTTCCACGTCCTCACCAATCGGTTGAGGTTGTTGCGGCGGTGATGGCGATCGGCGCTCTTCTGATGACGAATGAACCGGGGACTGCTGGAGAATCCCGGTGTACTGCTTCACCCGGAAGTGACTCGTGATGTCACGCTCGCGGGCAACGGGAGATGACTCATCGACATAGGTTTGCGTTCGTGCTCGACGGGTGCGGTTCCTGACCATCATCTGATAGGCCTCGGCTCTCGTCATGTGTGGTGTGGCGGACGTACCAACGACTCTACCCGCTTCACCCCTTACGACCACACTCATCACTCCCGAGCCTTGAGCTCCCCCACTGGAGCTCTGGCCCGCCGTGCCAGAGGCACGGCTCCTAGGAAGAACTGGTCGCGCGTCCAGGGTAGGGCTCCTCGGTTCTGAGGAGTCCGTGGACGCGTCTTCTAGACCTATAGACGCTCGGTACATTCTAACATTCTCTGACCTACGGTCCGCCAAACCTAGCACATTATCAGGGATAGGCATTTCTACCTGACCTGATCGCAGATTCCTTCGGTTTATCCTGCCGATCTGAATGCTTTCAAAGCGCTGGTGGCCGGATCTACGTCTGACGGCCGGATGTTGATCCATGTGCTCGCGAATGATCAAACTGAAGAACCGCATCCAAGGAATGGATGTATGACGGGTTCTTGCGGGCCCTTGTCTGACGTCGGTGACCATGTCGGCCCAAATCTGTTGGGCGAAGTCGATACGCCTCCCGTAGGCAACCGCATGAATGACATGCCAGAACTGAGTGGAAGCACGGTCCACTCCGTGGGTCTTCGAAGATAAGGTCCGGTTGAGTATGTTGAAGAAGGAATACCAGATTGGGGGCAGCATCCCCTGGGTGACTTGGGAAATCCCGTTTGGTCGGTTGTTCGCAGTGAAGTGAACCCCAAGCGCGAGTATCTCGCTGAAGAGCTCGGGGCCTGTGACCAATGGCGCGAACGGGGCCTCGGGAGTGGCGGCAGGCAGATGGAGGACGCGCCTCAGATCCTCCACAGTGATAGTGAGCTCAGTGTGGTCAACACGACCCACGATGGTCTGTACGCCATCTCGAGTCTCCACGGTAGATGAAGCATAGAACTGCTGAAGGTAAATCATGGGGATGTCGGTAGTGGCCTGCATCGCATACGCCAGTGGATGCGCCCGAAGTATCTCCAGAACCACCTCTTCTTGAGCAGTGAAGTTGGCCAGGTCAACGTACTCGTTGTTCTGGTGGATGGGACGAATGTCAGATGGTGCAATGAGGGCTCGGTCAGCAGCGTTGTTGACCGGAGAAGGAGGAGCAGGAGTGTTCGATTGACGAGCCATTTCTGTCAAGTCACAAAAGGATCAGTTAAGTGTTTAGAAAGATGTTACGTTAAAAAGACTATACCCTCGACTAGGCGCGAGTCGGAAAACCTCGAAAACCCAAAAATGAGTATTTCGTATTTTCCGAGTCGAAAAACGAGCAAACACACGAGGGGATGTTTTCCGATTCGGAAAAGGTGATTTTCCGAATCGGAGAACTCAACACTTAGAAAAATAAGTTTTCCGATTCGGAAAAGGTACTTTTCCGATTCGGGAAACTCAACCTAAAACACAAGTTTTCCGATTCGGAAAAGGTACTTTTCCGATTCGGGAAACTCCCATGCTTAGAAAAATAAATCATGAAGAACATGTAGGTTTTCCGATTCGGAAAACGTAGTTTTCCGATTCGGGAAAGGTGCAAGACTTAGAAAAATTTGGCATGACTTGGTCTCATACGAGATTCGGAAAACCTCGGAAACCCGTAAGGGTAATTCCATGTTTTCCGAATCGGAAAAATTTGAGCTTGAAAACCGAGACACAAGTCGGATTCGGAAAACCTGATAATCCGATTCGGATTTATCTGGTTTTCCGAATCGGAAAACACATATGAGTATTCATCGTTAAAGGATGCGGAAAACTTGAACATTCAAGTTTTCCGATTCGGAAAACTTGAATGTTCAAGTTTTCCGATTCGGAAAACGACGGCTGTTCGAGTTCCAAACACAAAAACCGCTCACCAAACGTTGATCTAAGGTTCTAAACTACTAACATGCATCCTAAAACAGTTAAGAACAAGTTTCTAATCAACAAATGATCGATTTAACGCCCCGAAATCCCATTCCAAGAAGTTTGGGTTTCGGGTAAGTTTTGAAAAGTTTAGGCTTCGATCCAGACCTTAAAACGATAGATTTAAACGTTATAACTATATAAGGATTGATCGTGAACTTACCAGGAATCCGAAAACGTAATCTGATCGACGAACGGAGCAAAAACGAGCGAAAACGAATCGAGCGCGAGAGCAGTTATCGGGTGAGTTCAGAGAGAGAAAAAGTGAAAATTTGAAATTTTGTGAAAAGTAAATCTTGAAAACCGGTATTTTCAATTTTTACCGAATTACACTGTGTTTGGGTTAAAAACACTGTGTTTGGCTCTCCTGATGGCTCTCTTAACCCGACTTTCACCTATTGGCAAAAACCACCCTTGGACTTGAAGTTTCAAGAAACTTACAAACTGGTCCCTGAACTTGTAGTTTTAAGAAGTTTCAAAACAGACCCTGGACTACAAGTTTCACAGAAGTGCAAAACGAGTCCGTAAACTTTAGGAATCAGAAAGTGGCAAAGTTAGTCCCCGAACTTGTAAGTTCAAGACATGTGCTCTACCGCCCCCTAAACTTTCAAGTTCACAAAAATTTACAAGTTCAGCGCTCGATTCCGAGAAAGGAGACTTACCTGGTACGTCTCAACTGGGTTTTGTGCGAGTTCTGATCTGAAGTAACCAGAAGTCGTCGTGAGGATTCACACCTACAAAAGAAAGTATAAAATGGTATCCAAAGTGTTGTGGATCCGAGACCGTCAGTAAACACACCAAACATTGAAAACAAGACTCAGTTCTCCCCCTCAATTCATGCAATCTTTCGAGAACTCCGACAGACTCCCCCTACACACATGCATACATAACATGAACTCCAGACTCCCCCTAGACCTTAGGCAGGGAGGTCTAGCATTCCTAGCTTACTTAGGAGAAAGAAGTAACGTTTCTCGTCAAACGGCTTTGTGAACAGATCAGCAAGCTGATAGTCACTCTCAACAAAGTAAAGTTCAACATTACCTTTCTCGACGTGATCTTTGATGAAATGATATCGGATGTTGATATGCTTCGTCCGAGAATGTTGAACCGGATTTGCCGTGATCTGAATCGCACTCTTGGAGTCACAATAGATTGGAATTCGTTGCATGGCGTATCCGAAGTCGGCAAGTTGGGTTTTCATCCACAGAACTTGCGAGCAGCAGCAGGCAGCAGCAACATATTCTGCCTCCGCGGTGGATAAGGATACGCAATTCTGCTTCCGGGATGACCAACTCACCAGCTTGTCTTCGAGAAACTGGCAAGCACCAGATGTGCTTTTCCTGTTGAGCTTACAACCTGCATGGTCTGAGTCTGTATATGCAATTAGTTCAAAACCAGAATCTTTTGGGTACCAAAGGCCAAAATCCGGTGTGCCCTTCAGATACCTAAGGATTCTTTTGACTGCAGACAGGCGTGAATCACGTGGATCACACTGAAAACGAGCGCAGACACCCGTGGAGAAAACAATGTCTGGTCTACTAGCCGTGAGATATAAAAGAGAACCAATGATTGCCCGATAAGTTTTCTGGTCAACCGGTTTACCAGAAGTATCTGCGTTTAGTTGAAAATTTCTGGGCATTGGTGTTGCCGCAGAGTTTGAACCACCGAAATCAAATCGTTTTAAAAGATCTTGAACATATTTGGCTTGATTTATGAAAATGCCATCAGGGCATTGTCGAACTTGAAGTCCTAAAAAGAACGTTAACTCACCCATCATGCTCATTTTAAATTGGGATTTCATGGTGTTCTCAAACTCTTGGCACATCTCAGGCTTCGTAGATGCAAAGATAATATCATCCACGTATATCTGAACTATAATTAAATGTTTACCTGATCTCTTAAGAAACAAAGTGGGATCGATTGTACCTTTCTTGTAGCCAACTCCTAGTAAGTAATCAGTGAGTGTTTCATACCATGCCCTAGGAGCTTGCTTGAGACCGTAAAGCGCCTTGTCCAACACGTAGACGTGTTCTGGAAATCTGGGATCGACGAATCCTTCCGGTTGTTCAACGTACACCTCTTCTTGAAGAACTCCGTTCAAGAAAGCACACTTGACGTCCATTTGATACACCGTCATGTTCTTGTGTGCAGCATACGCAAAGAAGATCCGAATTGCCTCAATCCGAGCGACGGGCGCAAACGTCTCATCGTAGTCGATACCCTCTTGCTGGCGATAACCCTTGGCGACCAATCGAGCCTTGTTCCGGATGATGAGATCGTTCTCGTCCTTCTTGTTCCGGAAGATCCACTTCAGGCCGATGATGGATTTTCCCCACGGTCTGGTTACCAGGCGCCAGACTTTGTTTCTCTCGAATTCCGCAAGCTCTTCTTGCATTGCTAAGACCCAATCAGAATCGGTGAGAGCTTGGGAAACATCCGAAGGTTCGAATTCACTGAGGAATCCTCCGAATAGAATCAGGTTTTCTACATTCTTTGCAGATCTTGTAGTGACAGGTTGTGAGGGACTCCCGATGATCTGGGAGGGGGGATGATCTTTTGTCCACTTTCGAGTGTGTGGGTGAGTGACATAAGCTTGTTTGTTGTTGGTGGCGTCATTCTCATCTCGCACGGCAAAGACCTCTTGCTGGTTCCTACTTGATGACCCGGCCGCCAGATTATGCTGCGGTGATGCCTCCAATCGGGGCTTACGCACTACCTGAGCATACGTTCTCTGAGCTGAACTGGGTGAAGGTAGTGGAGCTTCCTCTGGGATAGGTGCAAGAACAGGTTGTGGGGTCTGTTCTCGGACAGGTTCCGGTGAGGCAGATGATGAGATTTCAGGGGGAGAGACCGCAGTTGATTCTGGTGATACTGAGTTTGTAGATGTACTTGAAGATGGCTCAGTGACGAATGCATCGGACGTCACGGAAGTAGAAGTTGAACCAGCATGAGAAGGAACTACAATCGGACCCGTGAGAGTGGGTAGATCATAATCTGCGAGGTCTAAGAAGTCTAAAGCAGAAAAGTTAGTGGAAGAATCTGTGCTCGGTGGTGCGGTGAACAGTTCAGGAAATGAGGCATTTACATTACTTGGACTTGCCACAGAATAGGTTTCGGTTTCGGAAAAAATCAACATTTGAGCTTTCCAGGATGGTTCGGGTTCGTTTGTTGAAAACCCTATAAGCCTTAGAGTTATGTGAGTATCCTATGAAGATAGACTCATCAGACTTGGGTTCAAACTTTCCCAAATCATCCCGGTCGTTTAAAACATAGCATTTACATCCAAAAACTCTAAAGTAATCGATGTTAGGCTTACGCTGTTCTACCATCTCGTAGGCGGTTTTACCAGTCCGCTTGACGATCAAGGTCCGATTCTGCGTGTAGCATGCTGTTGATACTGCTTCAACCCAAAATGATTGAGGAACTCCAGAGTGAGCCATCATGGATCTTGCAGCTTCGACTAACGTCCGGTTCTTCCTTTCCACTACCCCATTTTGTTGAGGAGTACGTACGGCTGAGAAGTTGTGAGAGATTCCCACGTCTTCAAGAAAGGATTGCAGCTTTGCATTGCGAAACTCGGTCCCGTTGTCACTTCTCAACTTCTTCACTCGGCAACCCAAGAGAACTTGAATCCGCTTGATGAAGGCAATGATTCGATCGGTAGCGTCAGACTTGGCTCGTAGGAATTCAAGCCATGTGAACCTTGAGAACTCGTCGACGAGAACTAACATATATTTCTTTCGTGCTAGGCTCTCGGTTCTGGTAGGTCCACAAAGATCCATATGAATCATGTCAAGGGGACTCTTGCTATTCGTATCCATCCTTGGTGGATGAGAGCTTCTCGTCATCTTTCCTTGGAAAGGCGAGTCTCCGGTAGTCCCTTGACGAGATTTTTCGAAACAAGCTTGTTCATGTCTTTGAAATTCTGATGGCAGAGTCGTCGATGCCATAACCAACTGTCCTCCTTTGAAGCCTTTGCGAGCAGACAGATTGCATTCCTCGGGTCAGAAATTGCTTCAAACTGGGGGTGTGTCTGAGGGATTGAACGGAAGACGGTGGAGTAAAGATTGCCATTCCTCCGTGCACTAAGGATGACATTGTTGTCTTCATCATTCACATCGCTTCCGTATTGAAATTGCTTCACCCAGTATCCGTTGTCGCAGAACTGACTGGAGCTGAACATGTTGTAACCTAACCCCTCGACATACCTTACATCTTTAATGATGTATCTCCCATCCGTAATTTTCCCAAAACCCACCATTGGCTTAGGCGTCTTGTCGGCTGTTTTAACATATCCCTCAAACCTTTCAACGTAGTCGAAAAGGAAGGATCTCTGACCAGTCATGTGTCTATATGCGCCGGAATCGAAGTACCACACATGACTGACCTGCAAGACAACTAAGCTTGTTTAGGGACCCATTGCCAAATGGGTTCCTGTGGGTTAGAAACAGATAAATCAGTCGGTGTAGTCCCCTTTTCGGATTTCTCCTTAGGCGGAGGGGACTTCACTGACGAAGAGGATTTTGATTTTCCTCTTTTTCTTCCCCTTCTCTTTCGGGATTTGACATTAGAATTAGGAGCATAGAAAGAGTTAGACACACCATAACGCAGGAAATTATCAAACATAAAACACATGTCATTGCGAAAAGTATAAAAAGCATCGTTCAAGTTGCGATTAGAATTAACAGACATGTTCGAATTCTTTCCTACACTAGGTGGAACATAGCCTAAACCCGCACGGCTAGGACTATGTTTCTTAGGGAAAGCAGAAAAAGAGTTGTTCCTTCCATGATGATCCTTTCTTGGTGGCTTCACATTCGGTCCACCATCTTTCCTCCTCGCATCTGCATGAAAAGCACGGTGTGAGTTAGAGGACGGCTTTGTGGGAATGGAGTTGCCACCTTTTCCAGATGACATTTTAGAAAATTTAGGTTTTGTGGAATTGAAAGGTTGATTGGGTTGTAACTGAGAGGTCTTACCCACTTCAAAGGAACTTGAATGAAAGTCAAGACTTTTAATGGGCTTGACTGAGTTACAAGCATCGTTAGACTTTGAATGCTTTTTCTGGAGTCCTTTGGGTGCGTGAGGCTTAACTGACTTACCCTTGTCAGTACCTACACAATTTTCACCCTCAGGGTTACTTTTCTCAGAAATAGGAGCTCGTGACTCAGTAGGCTTCTCAGGTTTGACAACAATAGATTTTGGCTTCTTTGGAATAAAGCCTGAAGGATCATCATCCTCATCTAAAAACACCTTCATATCATATTCAATATTTGGATCTTGGACAGTCTTGGGTTCGGCTATCCTATGGTGTGAATTAGGGGGTTCATCATCATCTGAGATTACGGAGTAATGGTCCTCAGTGTCTAAGACAGGCTTGGGTTGGGGATTGACTATCGGATGGTTAAGGATTGGAGCAGTCTTATCATTAACTGAGTCTGAAAAGTAGAGATTTTCAAGATTCATAACTTTCCTTTTTAAAATGGAGTTAGACACCCGTTGGTTGGTTAAAGATTGGCGATACATTATCCTTTCATCATGATCAAGTTCCTTTAAAAGTTCAAAATGGACATCTAGGATAACATATCGAGCCTGAAGATCCGCAACCTGGTTTTGAAAATTAGTGAAAGTTGAGGATGCGGTCTCACATTCTGAAGAAAGCCTAATTCTCTCGGCGTTGGCCTTGAGCAAGTCTGTTTTCAGAGTGCGTACCAATGTGGCTTTCTCCGAAACAATAACTTTCAGATTCAAGATCTGATGTTGACATGCATCCAAATCCATGGCTTTTAACCTAAGTGCAAATACCTCCTTTTCTAACCTGACTAGGTCGGGACACTTAGTTGCGGAAGTATCCTCGGGTGGGATAACTAAGGTCTCCTCTGAAAATTCCATTTCCCTAGTATCATAGCTAGAGTTCAGGTCTGCATAGTTGATGGGAGGCATTGCTACTCTAGGGGTTCTGGCCTTGATGCCTTCCCAAGTGGGTTCGGAGTTGGTCGGATCACTAGCCGGAACAAAGATTGGTCTATTCGGAGGGGGGCTAGTGGGAGGACTGCTAGAGGTACTGTTCGTTGGACTGATGGTTCTAGTTATGGTCTCACCGTTTATGACTTCGGTGTATGTGACAGTCTGCCTAACAAATTCCTCGGTCACATGTCCTCCTACAAGAGCAGGTTTGGGCTTGGAGGCTGCCATATCCTCAAAATTGTACAGATGAGAAGGTGCTTTATCTAAAACATGGTTTTCAGACAGACCTAGGCCAGGTTTAGCTTTGTAAAAGGGATTCTTTTTGGCATGCTGAGTGAGGATACTTAAAGTCTGTTCAGATTGTCCTCTTTTGAAATTGTTGTCCTCAAGCTCTTGGATTTTTGAAAACAACCGAGTTCTTTCTTCCGAAAGTAACTGGAATTTTATGTTGAGCTCCCCATGATTACTGTTAAGTTCCTCATGGGCTTTTTGAAGACAACTAAGTTTGTTTGCTAAATTGGACTCTCTAATCCCAGACTCAAGTGTTTCACGGTTATAGACTATGGTCAAATCCTCGAGAGAGTCCTTGTAAATTGCACTGTCGATTCTAAATTTTGTGACGAGAGTCCTCTCCGATTGGAGACATCTCTCTAATTCACAAATTTTAGATTCCAACATTGCCACAGTGTCAGTTATATCTGGAAGAGAGGATACCTCAGACGGATCTATATCCTGATAAGTGCTCGGTCCAACGGCTTCCGATCCCTCGAAGTCAGCCATCAAGCAAAGACCCTTCACCAAATGATCCTCCTCGTCTGAGCTCTCCTCTTCACAAACCCAGTTCTCTTCATCTACCAGCAGAGCAACCCCTTTTTCTTTCTTCCTCATCAGTGAGGCCTTCCTCTCAAAGTACGCGGCATCTTTGTACTTGACGGAGCAATCTCGAGCGTAGTGTCCCAACTTACCACACTTGTAACAAGTGGTAGTGGGACTTGCTGTTTGTTGAGGAGCGGGGTTCTGGGTTATGGGACCCTGGGGATGATTTGACCGTTGAATTCCTTGATCAGTTTGAATCGGTTGATCTTCCCTCTGAACTTGCCTGGAACTGTTTCCCCTGGAATTGCCTCCGTTGTAGTTGCTTTTCCCGTGATCCATTCTCTCATCTTGCCTTCGATCACCTCTATTCTGCTCATACCCATAGCCTGGCCCTTGATCTAGCCTTCCACTCTCATGTCTACCTCCATACCCGATCTCATATCCCTGACAATCTATATACCCAGATTCAGGAGTATATTGCCTCATGCTGTTTCGGTAGTTGATGTCTGAGACTTGACCTCTCCACTCTCCTTGACTCCCTTGGCCTCCTTGATAGTCAAGGTACGTGTTGTCTCTTCTGGGCTGATCTCTGAACCTCCCTTGGTTGTTCCGATAACCTCCTTGATTGTATGCCTGGATTCCCCCTTGCTGATAGCTTCCTCTCCCTTGATTTCCGTACTGACCTCTATCTTGCTGATAATGACCTCCTCTACCTTGTCCCATTCTTCCTCCACTGGGAAATCCGGATCCTCGTGATCGGTTGTATCCACGATTTGCGTTCAGTCGTTGTACACTGTGTGAGATGAGGGCAATGGACTCATTCACATGGAAGAGTTCTTCATCTGAGATGGAAATAATAACTAGTTCATCTGGATGTTGTACGCTTGTTCCATAGTTCGGGTTGAACTCTTGACTGTATTCTTCTGGATAGTACTGGGGAGAGACATTGTTGTATGGCATTGGTTGGACAGGTGCAGTGCTTGGTCCTCCGAAGGGCACGGTCGACAATGCCAGAGGACCGACTGCTTTCTTGGTGCGTCCACCGGTGATGAATTCTTCGTGTTGAACCATCATGCTGAATAAGTCATGCAGACCCATGGCTCCCAAATTCCGGCTTAACTGAATGTTGATAGCCATATTTTGCCATTCCTGAGTGAGATTCTTCAAGAACTTAACGTTCACTTCGTACTTTGATTTCTCAACCCCGAGCCGTCTCAAGTCGTTGACGAAGGCATTCAGTCTTTGATAAGACTCAGTGAAGGATTCGTTTTCCCTGGCCTTGAAGCCTTCGTAGGCATTGAGCGCGCTTTCCTTCTGACTCTCCACAGCAGTGTCTCCTCCCTGCATCTGTTGCTCAATTTCCAACCAAACGTCTCGTGCGTTGGTCAGACTGTCCACTCTTGCATACATGTCGTTTGGGAGTGCCATGATTAACAGGGTAAGTGCACGTTTGTCGATGAGATGTCGGGCTCTTTGTTCTGGGTTGAACATCTCAACAGGTTTCTCGACCACGTATGCCGGGAGTTCGGGACAAGTATCGGTTTTAGGGACGGCGGCAACGGTGACGGTTGGTCGGATAGGCCCTTCTCGAATGGACTTCATCAGGTTTTCATCCAGCAGATCAAGGAAGTGGATCATTCTGCGTCTCCACTGTTGGTACTCGCCCATCACCAGGACGAGAGGACGAGTCTCGGATCCGATTCCGACGATTTCCTTCAACATTTCTCTCTCACAGACAGACCTCCTTGTAGGAGTCACTTGGCTTTAAAAAGTTTTGAAAAACAGGTATTTTGAGCGCCTCGGGACACAAATAGCTTTGAAAATTAAAAGGTTTTGAAAATGAGGCTAAGTGTCGAATTCGGGGAACAAATTGTCAAGAGTTCCGGTCCGAAGAGGCGAAATCCGATCTGGAAACAGAAGTTTTCCGAATCGGATTTGGCTCAAAATTGTTGGATGCGGAAAAGGCACTTTTCCGATTCGGAAAATGCTATTTTCCGATTCGGAAAGTGTAGAGTTCGGAAAAGGCAAGCTTGGTTCGGAAAATGATATTTTCAGGAGCAAAACCCCAAATCAGAAGCCTGTTTTCCGATTCGGAAAATGATATTTTCCGATTCGGAAAAGAGGTGTTTTCCGATTCGGAGTATAGTACAATTTCCGATTCGGAAAATTTGGACTGAAATTTCAGCTCTCGTTTTCCGATTCGGAAAACCTGCACAGGAACTCCGAAAAATCACTCAAAATCACTAAAAATCACTTAAAAGATAAGTGATAAGACCCCCAATTTGTAGGAAAATGATTAGAAAACAGTGGGGAATCACTTATCACTTATAAAAACTCTTTTTAAAACCACTTTTTGGATTAAAAACCCAAAAAGTTTTGAAAACCCAAAGTTTTAAAAACTTGTAAAATCTTTTGAAAACAAACAACAAAGCCAAGGAATCAACAAGGTATGGCTCTGATACCAAATGTTGTCCCACAAATCAATAGAAACAAGAGAAAATGGATGGAAATCAAGATCAAAGATATGATAATAAAGCTTCAAGAACAACAATGGAGTATTGCCCAAAATGGTAAAGTAAGATCCAACAATAAACCCTAATCATCTCTTACCTTTTATAGGTAAGAGGAAGTTACAAAGATTGTCAATAAAGGCCCCCGAGGTTCCAAACCTCAAACAAGGGCACTAACAAAGTAGAATGTTTACACATAAAGGAAATTAAACTAGAAAGCTGATAAGATAGTGTTTTTCTGACTCTTCACAACAAAAGAGGTCCTACAGAGTCACGTGCTCCTCCTTCGTCTTCGAGTAGATTAGGATATCATCAATAAAGAAAATTACTGACTTATCGAGCATCGGTCGACAAACTCGATTCATCAGATCCATGAAAGCTGCTGGGGCATTGGTGAGACCGAAGGGCATCACCAGAAACTCAAAATGCCCATACCGGGTTCTGAAAGCGGTCTTAGAAACGTCCGCCTCCCTTACTTTAAGCTGGTGATATCCCGAGCGAAGATCAATCTTCGAGAACCAAGCCGCCCCTTGAAGCTGATCAAAAAGGTCATCAATCCTAGGTAGAGGATACCTATTCTTGATGGTCACCTTATTGAGTTCCCGATAATCGATACACATCCAGTGACTCCCGTCCTTCTTCTTCACGAACAGGATCGGGGCACCCCACGGCGAACTACTGGGACGGATGAACCCCTTCGCCGAGAGCTCTTGCAACTGATTGGATAACTCCTATAGCTCGGGTGGTGCTAACCGGTAAGGAGTACGTGCACCCGGTGCAGCCCCGAGTACTAAATCGATGCCAAACTCCACCTCTCACTCAGGCGGAATGCCCGGTAGATCCTCCGGAAAAACATCCGGATACTCACTCACTACCGGTACATCTGCAACCGATAGCTTCCTCTCCTCCACCGAACTGGTCATCGCGTACACCAAGTAGCCCGCACACCCATGCCGAAGGTACCTTCCTGCCTTTGCAACCGAACAAAACGCCAGCTGCTTCTTTCGTCCCATACCGTACACGATGAGCTCTCCCCCACTTGGATTCTGGATGCGAACTAACTGCTCCGCGATGTCTAGAATGCCGTGGTTTCAGAACATCCAGTCTACACCCACTATCACATCGACTCCATTCATGGGTGTAGGTATCAAGTCGATGCTGAAGGTCACCCCATGGATCACTATGGTGCAGCTCCGATAGACGTCCTCGCAAATTCGCACCTTCTCCGCAGCTATGTCAATCGCCACAGAGCGGACTAATTTACCTTGCTCCAACTGGAATTCCTTACTAAAGGTGTTCGACACGAAGGACCAAGTGGCTCCTGAATCGAACAAAACTAACGCAAGCCTCCCATTCACGGGAAAAAGACCTAGTTTACAAATAATAATTCACTACCAGCAAGCGCGCAAACAAAACTACACTACGAGTTACAGGCTAATAACATAACATATCAGTTGAACAACTTTACGGTAAATTAAAACGTACCTGTAACCACATCAGGCTCCACCTTGGCCTCCTCGGCCGTGAGCTGAAACACTCGACCTCGAGCAGTCGAAGATGGCCCGCTCTTCTTCCCCGAAGAGCCGTCGGTAAACCGCATAGTAGAGGAAGCTGGTGCCACCACAGGTGCCGTCACTGGTGTTGCTGCTGTCGCTCCAACTAACTGGGGAAAGTTCGGCTTAATGTGGCCTGGCTGAAAACAGTGAAAACAAGTCTTCGGTGCGATCCCGCACTCCCGACTCCGGTGGCCTGGCTTGCAACATTTGAAACACAGGCTCTGTCAGCCGACACTCCCCCGAGTGATTCTTTCCGCATTTCGAGCAGCCCGTGAACCCCCTCTGACCATCGCTCCTTGGTCCCTTAAATTTCTTCGCTGGCACCAATGCTAGCTCCGCTTTCCTCTTCCCTTGCCGCTGCTCCTCAAGATACATCTCCTGACTCCGGGCTGCCTTCACCAATTCATTGAAAGTCTGATACCTTGTTGTGGCCACGAACTCCTGGATCTCTATTTTTAGTGCCTGACGGAACCGGTACATCTTCACTTCCTCAGATCTCACATAATCGGGGCTGAACAAGGACTTTTCCAAGAACTGGGCGGTGATCTCGTTCACCGTCTCGGTAGTTTGTCTCAGGTTCAGGAACTCTACCGTGATCCTCTCCTTCTCGATACGCGGTGAGAACTCCTCGTCAAGCAGCGCCTTGAACTCCTCCCAAGTCATTGCGCCGATTTGCTCCTCCGTACGGCTCTTGAGGATAAGCCCCCACCAGTCCTTACCCGCATTACGGACCAGGTTGACCGAGTAGACCACCTTCATAGCTTCTGGGCAGCCACTGGTGTGGAACACACCTTCCACAGCAGTAACCCATCGATAGCAGGCGATAGGGTCCTTCTAACCCTCAAAGTACGGTGGCTGGCACGCCATAAAATCCTTGAATGTGCTAGCCCGGCTCTGCCCCTGACTGGTACTACCTGTCCCTAACCCACGTGCAGTGAAGGCCGCATCGCTCCGCTCGTCCACGGCCGCTAGTAGCTCGTCCTTCATCTGCGCGAACAACAGGGTCTCAGTGATCTGTGGGCCTATGACGTCTCGCAAGTCTGGAGTCTCCTGCTCCTCCGAAGTCGACGTCCTCCTCGTGACCAACATACTAAAGGTTTACAAGATTAGCAGTTCAGTACACATAACTACATATGACCACAACCTATTCCTACCCAGGCTCAGGCACATACTTATATCTAGCCATTAGTGCACATGCCACCTACAGACTAGATCATAGTCTACCCATACAGTACATACGATAACAGTTAAATCCTTAACCACAACTCGCGGTTCCCAACCATTGTCAATATTTTGAGATTCCTAAGACTTAATCAGTTTCGAGTCAACACCATTGCCTATAGTAGTGCTATTATTTGGGCCCACACTACTATAACCAACCGAGATCATTGGCCAGGTTAAGTTCACCGAGCACCAACCCAACAGGTTCATGCCCCGTAACCTCTTCCCGCCGTCTCCAGGTGCTTACATTCGAGTCTGATACTGCCTTAGATTAAACCTCAACCTAAAGACTAGGCGGTACCCACACAATAACCAACCACATAAATTCTCACTGACTAGCATAGTCAATTACACATATACCATCGTTATATACTTGTAGCATGCGGAAAAAAAAATCAACAATCAGTTTAAACATACAATACATCTACATACTTATGCTTATCAAGCTCACCCCCATTGTGACGCTTCCGCCGATGATTCCGACTGTCGACTCGTTGTTGTCCCAAAAATTTCGGGTTTAAGTCCAACCACACGCACGCTCGTAAACGCGCGTGCTGATTCTCTTAAACCACGCTCTGATACCAAGTTGTAACATCACTTTCCAAAAACTAACTTTTAAATAAAAAAAATAAACAAATGTGTTCAAATTCCTAAAAAAAAAATTAATTACTTACCAAAAATTCCAAATAAATCATTAACTAAAACGATTGTTTTAAATAAATGTAACTAAAATGAAGTAATCTGTATGATAAAAAGAAACTATATATGAAGTCATTGTCGTCGGAATCTCGAGCTCGGAAGTCACATCGGGGCCTTGCCCTTATCCTTGGCCGGAATCACACCTGAAAAAAAAGGTAACAACTAACGGGTAAGCGATAACGCTTAGTGAGCTAGCACCACACATAAATTACACGTAGCATGCCTACCTACCGAATAGTATCAATCACAATCCATCAATCATGCATTCATATAATCCAATCCAACAATAAGCACACACGGACTCTCATAAGGTCATATACTCCCGTCAGTTTGGACACAGGTCAGCCCCCACAACTCATCAATGGCATGTGGTATCCCTTTCGCCCGTCAGTTTGGACACGGGTCGGCCCCCACAACTCACCAAGGGCATGTGGGTCCCTCACATACTATTACAATAAATAAACACCCACGTATAAAGTATGTATAGTGTACTCACCTGAATCACAATGAATTAACCGTTCAATTAAGGTGAAATCCCCGACCATCTATTCGCAACTGATACCAAAATAAATTCATAGTAAGCTCTTATAATAAGGCTAACAATTCTCCCCGAAGCACCCTTAACCATCTAAACTTAGCCCCCACAACTCATCAAAAAAAAACTACCGGAGCCTACGATCACTCAACCGGTCTACACGGTGCAACCGCGGCCCGTCTTGCGTTATCCGTTACGCCGGTCAGCAGCTAACCGTCCCATACGAATCGACGGGCATCCGTCAACCGCTGCCGTGTCGGGCCGACAACAACCTCTACAACCGCCCCCCGGCAGTAGCCGACCACCAACACGCAAGGCAGCCTTGGCAGCCGACCACTACCGTGGACAACCCATCTCTACAGTCGGGTTTACCCGGTACACCAGCCTACGGGCAGCTGATCGCCACCACCACACAACACCACAGTGGACGGCCGCCGCACAACAGCAGCCTCGATGGCTTCAGCCGCCGCATCGCCGGACGCCCTTCACAATAACAGCAGCAGCAAACGTTGTGTGACGTCGGTGCGAAGCGCCACCGCAACACCACCACTCGACTCCAGTTTTTACTGAAATCGCAGCCCTGGCGGTTCCGGCGAACACCCCCGCATCAACAAACACAGCAGTCGACCAAGGCCAACCGTCGCCGATCAAGTCAACGCCAACCCCGACGGCTGTCGCCACCTCGAAACCACGAACCGCCACTCTCACCGGCCGCCGCCGGTGTAGGCAGCCACCACAGCAGCAGCGATCAACGCGTCGCCGGCCAATGCCGGCGACCGGACCACCACCGTACCACCATTTATCTCTAACGGAGACAACAACAACAAGTTAACAGCAAACTGATGACGGCCTCGTCGCCGGCCAAGACCGGTGCGCCATTCACATCGGACTTCAATCGACTCAACGACCTCGGTGGCTACTGCCACCGTCGACCACCGCCGCCACGGCAGCGCAACCAGAAAACAAACCTAGCATAACATATTACCGGGGGTTAGAGAGTACCTTACGAGTGTGTGAAACCGAAATCCAGCCTCGCTTTGCTCTCCTCTCTCCGATCTCTCTTTCCGGTCTCTCTTTCTCTCGGTTCTATCTCTCTCTATCGACTCTCTTTTTCTCTCTCCAAACTTGTGGGATAAATTTTGGAGTAACTAATAGATTTCCAGCTTATTATAATAAGCCAATTAGGTTTCCAACCTTATCTCCATTTACAAGGGATTAGGTAACCTCATCCTAATTTGAACCCAAATCCACCAAATTTTATCTAATAACTATAAAATTATCAGGAAATAAAATAAATTAAAATAAAATAAATAGGTATAAGAAAAGGGATGTTACAGACACCAACTTCAAACGGGGGTTTTGTATGACCCGACGACTATACCTTAGGATAGTTGCCGAACTTGAGAGAGAGTACAATTTTTTCAAGTGGTCGTGGGATGCAAGAGGGGTTAAGGGGTTTTTTTCGCTTCAAAAATGTACGTCTTGTAACACCTTAGGCATATCCCATATCGGCCGTGGACATGAGTGATGCTGGGTGTTATAAGTAATATCTTGGCCTTCCTAACAACAAGGCGTTTTGGGGCCTAATGCACGGCCGGTTCTTGGAACGCTACAGTTAAGCGTGTTAGGGTGGGAGTAATACCAGGATGGGTGACCTCTTGGGAAGTCCTCACCAGGTCGCCAAAAACAAAGCCGTGAGTCAGTGGGGCAAAGCAGACAATATTGTGTGTTGAGGAATGCGGGATGTTACAAATGGTATCAGAGCCACTCCTGTGTTGTTTGGGATGTTAGTAATTATGTGCAGAAGTTGACAACCAATTATTACACATCCAATGTTATAAGACACTCGAGGGTCACACCTGTGAGGACCTGTAAATCAAATAAGTAAAATAATCCCAGTTTGGAGAAATTGGATTTATAATAGTCAATTATAAATCAGTTGGGTATTTTCCGAAAGAAATTCCAAAGATAAGTGTTTGAAATGGATTATATATATATTTATTAAGTAAATAAATATATCTAAGTTTATTAATTGATAGATTATGTATTTATTAAAAAAATATGTAATAGATTATTAATTAATAAAGATATAATTGTCTAGAATTATTGGATATTCTTTTCTTTAGGAAAAAGAAAAGAATTATTTCCAAAGAGATAATTATAAAGGTTTATGGTAACTCGTTTACATGAAAACTTCTTCCATATAAATATAGGCTTAGGCTTGTCAGTTAAACACACCATACAATTAATCCAAGAAGAAAATCTGAAAATTCCCTCTCCCACCTCTCTCCAAAACCGGTGCCAAAACCACAAGGAAGAACCAGTCCGGGTTTTGTGTTTTTTTTTTTCGATCATTTTCGTCACGTAACAGTTGGTTTCATGATCTCGGGATTTCAACCGGCTAGAAGGTTATTTGTTTGGTCGATCACGGGTGGATCAAGCTCGAGCAATCCAGGTAACAACCTTAAACTTTTAACCGTTAGGAATAAATAAAACGAATGATAAAGATCTGTGAATGTTTTTCGGGTATTAGTTCTTAGCTTCCGTGCAAAACAAATCATTCCAGTTAGGATTGATATAGACCGTGTTCTTCGTGTCTGATCGATACGAGGATCCCGGAAAAACTCAACATGGGATATGGGGAAAACCTCATCGAGGATGATGAGTCCCAAGGGGGGTGTTTGTAACACCTTAGGCATATCCCATATCGGCCGTGGACAGGAGTGATGTTGGGTGTTATAAGTAATATCTTGGCCTTCCTAACAATAACGCGTTTTGAGACCTAATGCACGACAGGTTCTTGGAACGCTGTAGTTAAGAGTGCTAGTGTGGGAGTAATACCAGGATGGGTGACCTCCTGAGAAGTCCTCGCCAAGTCACCAAAAACAACGTCGTGAGCCAGTGGGGCAAAGCGGACAATATTGTGTGTTGAGGAAGGCGGGATGTTACATGTCTGATATCCGACAATTGGCGTATGGGACTGCTGCCGATGCCATGGACGAGTACTTGAAGATGTTCGAAACGACATCAAGGGAATGCTTTGTAAATTTTTTTGAAAGTATTATTCACCTCTATATGCGAAAATATTTACGGAATCATACCGCCAATGATGTTCAGGCATTGTACACATTGCATGAACAACAACACGGCTTCCCCGGCATGCTTGGTAGCATGGATTGTATGCATTGGGATTGGAAAAATTGTCCTGTAGCATGGAGGGATCAATACCATAGAGGTGATCATTTTCGACCGTCAATAATTCTAGAGGTGGTCGCATCTTACGATCTATGCATTTGACACGCATTTTTTGGAGTTCCCGGTGCCACAAACGACATAGTCGTTGTACACTAATTACCGGTATTCAACGATTTGTTCGAAGGCAAGGCACCCGATAGTTCGTTTAATGTGAATGGCACATACTATAAACACGGATACTATCTCACTGACGGGATTTATCCAAAGTGGGCCACTTTCGTCAAAGCATATAGGTGGCCAACGAACCCCAAACGGGTAGAGTTTACGGAACGTCAATAATCGGCTAGGAAAGATATTGAACGGGAATTCGCGGTCCTTCAAGAAAATGGCACATTATTACTAATCTGGCACGGGCGTGGACAAAAAAGAAATTAAGGTATACTATGTATACTCGCATAATTTTACACAACATGATTCGTGAAGACGAATGTTTTTCACATTATAATTTGATGAAAGTGGGGTGTTAGCGGATGATATCAAAGTAAATATATCCGACCAAGAACGAGCACAAAACGTCAACCAAGTCAAAAACAAGGAGACGCACCTAAAACTTCGAGCCGATTTAACCGAACACGTTTGGACATCCCGAAATTAATTTTAATGTAATTTTTTATTTTTATTATTTAGGTATTTTAATGTAATTTTTTATTATTAAAATATTTAAGTTAATTTTTAATGATGTGTTTTCATTAAAAAAAAATTTGATGTTCATTGGGTTCATTGGGTTGGTAGTGGATGGATTGGGTTGGTTTGGGTAAAATAGTGGAAAACTGATGTGGTAGTTGGGTCTATTGGGTTCATCGGGTTGGTAGTGGATGGCCTAACATATGCTCTTTATTTATACTTTTACGCCATGTTTTTGTGTTTGGAGACCGTGCAACAATTAAAGATAGGGCACCAGCAAGACGACTCTGGGTGTAGACCAACCGTGGTTCGCTGTGTTTAAGCACATTTTTCAATTGTAGGCTCATATGCTACTCCTCCTCTCTCTTTGGATTGTGATGTGAAAATCAAATATATCAAAAGACCAGGCTGAAGGCTGTATTTAAAGGCAGATGTGGAGCACCTTGCGATCGCGAGGTTACACTTCGTGACGCGAGGTATTGAAAGCTTTCCCAAAATACTGAATCTTGAATATTCTCGAAGCTTCCAATCCTTGTTAACATATTTTGCGATGCCAGATCCTCATTTCACGACGCTAAACATCTCCAGCAGGATTCCTCCTTAGAATGCACCACATCTCGCGTTCACAAGAGTGGACTGTCTCTCCAAAATCCAATTTTTCGTGCTTTTTCGCCTTTTTATCTACTTTTCTTACCAAGTGCCTTTCAAACCTACAAAGTAGAAAAGGAGAGCGTTTCGAAAGTAAAACGTACCAAAACAAGGCGTAAATAGGGGTAAATCTTATAAGAATAGCACAACCAAACATGTATAATTTTGGTGTTATCAGATTAAATTTTAAGTTTATATTCCCTTATTTTGTAGTAGAATATACTTTTTCAACTGAATTTGGATAAACCCGAATTCGACAATGTGAATTCGAGTCGGTTTTATATGTTCCATTTCGAATTCGAATCGAGTTTCGAATTTACCTAAAAAACTTTCAAACCCGAACAACCCTATTCGAAGGATTCGAGAAACCCGAAATTCGACTCGATGAACACCCCTAAATGCGACAACAATCAATTCTCTAGAGTGATATATGTGTTGTTGAGATATGGATACACAATGTGTATATAATATGACTATAATGTAAAATACCAACTTGTTTTTGTATAAAATAATATATAAAAAGAAAAAAAATGAAATGTACCCTGTCAACCAACACTATAAAGCAAATCCCTTCAAATACTTTTAGAATCTCGTTTCTTTAGTTCTTGAAATTTCATAAACCACCTATCCAATTCCAATATATCCATTGGCACCACCAGCTTCTCTAGTTAACTTAACATAACAATTGCATAAAATTAAATAAACTCCCTCGACCTTCATCGCGAACCGTTGGATCTTTTGCCGGTAAACGCTTACCCAGTAAAAATCTGGTAAATGACCCCTTAATTCTACATACTTAATTTCAGTTGTTAAGGGTTTGATTTAACTCACTGTCTGCTGAAATTAGGATCAGAAAGATTGTGTAAATATAATCTTTGGTGCATTGATAGTTGATTCAGTATCATTTTGCTAAATAATTGAATTTTATAAGAAACCCATCTAAAAAAACATTATGCATATTGATTAAAATCGCAAGGAAATAATTTCAAGTAATAATGAGGATACCTTAAATGTTTTATTACCTAGATGCCGATCAAGTGAAGAAGCTTTGGGTACGTTTGGTTGTGAATTTTTTTCCAAATTTTCACGAAAATTTTCTAAAGAAAAAAAAATTTAGAAAACTCATTTGTTTTCAAAAGTTTTCCAAGAAAATGAAATTTTATATTTTCTAACCTCTAGTTTTTCAAAATTTTCCAAGCACCTTTTCTGATTCTCTAAAATGAAAAATGAAAACTCCATCATTTCAATCAAACACGCTTTTTAAAAATTCATAGAAAACTAAAAATGAAAACTCAACTTCGTTTTCTAAAATTGTTTTCTAGAAAAATAAAAACAGTATTCTACAACCAAACGCACTGTTACTATCCTATTTGTGTGTATTGAAATAACCAAGAAAAGGGAGGCATGAGGAATTCAAATACGGAGTGGGGGTTAGGCATGGTTGATATCATCCTTTTGCTATAGATTTGAAGTTTGAATAAATATGAGATATTGTGTTTGAAAATCTCCTATGAAAAAGTCAAGTTTTGGGGGAGAGAAAGGTAGAAAGTCACAGGGAAATGGCAGGTAATTTGAGATGTATTGAAAAACTTGTACCTTATGTTCATTACTTGTAATGTTTTATACAATAAAAGCTTGTACATGATGCATAAAAGTTGCTTTTAAGAGTTTTGGCATGAATGCTCATTAATATAGTAATATAGTATAGATAATATAACAAATTATAAATTATAACATTTATCAAGAACCATATTTACTGTTCATTGAATAGTACTCACAAACTTTTCAAACATTAAAATTTTAGTCCCTAAACTATAATAGTTATTCACTTTATATTTTTTAGGCTTTTATATTTCATTTTACGTTTTAATCGTATATCGTATATTGGCTAAAATATATTATAAAAATATGTTTTAATTTTAACAACTTACGGCATTAGAATCGTATCATCGATACGTTCGAAATGAACCCAATATTGAATATATTTTGATGTGATTATTTTATTATATACTATATATAGTACGATTATGTATTTGAAAACATTACATTTTAGCCCCTGAACTTATAATATTAATTCACTTTATATCTTTTAACACTGTTTGTCAATATACCAACATTTGCAAAAATTACATTTTAGCCCCCCTAAACTTATAATATTTATTCGATTTATATCTTTTAGTTTTTTATATTTCATTTTATGTTTTCGTCATATATCTGAAGTATGTTAAAGTACAACTTTAGTCACTGTAGTTTGATATCTATAACGTTTTTCATCCTTGATCTTTAAAAACTACTTTTTCATCTCTGTGGTTTTTTATTTTGTTCCATTTTCATCCCTTCGTCCAACTTCGTTAAATTATGTAGTTAACATGTTTGATTAATTTACATATTTGGTTCTTATAGTAGACCATTTTTATATTTTTTATTCTCAAATTACATATTTCACATTTTGTTATTTTTTATCTTTTTATTTTATTTTATTATGACATTTGGTTCTATTGGTTAATAGATAGTACATAATATCTTTTTCCCAAAGCTTAAGTTAAAATTAATATTTTTATTTACTGATTATTAAATATTTTTATTTATTTTAAATAATCATTGACATATACCCCCTATACCTATCTACATGTAAACAGCCGCGTAAAATATACATCAATTGCATCATATACCTCTTTTCTATTGTAACCATATAGTTAAATATCCAACACAATTTATGAAGTTCGTCATACTATTCTTTCGTATGACAACATATGTACAAACTTTATGTTTCATATAAATGATAAAATCTATCACAGCTTATAACCCGATGCGAAGCCCGGGCTCTTAATAACTAGTATAATATAAAAGGAAGTATTAAATAGCACCAATATATGGTTCACACGACTTTATATGAGAATATGAGAACCAACAAAATTATATGGTTCACACGACTTTATAGGTCGCGTCCAAAGTCGTCATGTAGCTTCTTTTCGAAAGTTGATGCAAAATCATATACGATTTTTTGATTCTCGTATTCTTTTAAATAAATATTGTTCCCGTTTGAATCCAACTCCATAACATTATTTACTTCACTAAAAATTTAGATTATAGATTAAGGAAAAAAAGTAAAATGACTAGAAAACCTTTATGAATTGGTTTTAAACAAATCTTTTTTTAACAAAGTTAGTATAAAAGAATAAAGGCATTATAAATTGTAAACCACAAGTTTGTAATCCACAATTGTTTTTAAAAAGACTTGATATGTTATAATATATAAACCATAAACATGTAATTTACTTTTAATTCTATTTCAAATTCATACTTAAAATATATCAAATATAATCTATTGGTCATATTTTACAAGTATAAGTGTTTTTTCCCAATCATAATAGATCATTTGATTTGAAAAGGAAATAGTAAATCAATAACTATACATAGGCCTGTAAACGAACCAAACAAACACGAACGGAATTTGTTCATGTTTGTTTGTTTAAGTTTAAACGAACACGAACACGAACGCTTAACTAAACAAATAATCTTGTTCGTGTTCGTTCATTTAGCACATGAAGATGTACTTGTTCGTTCATTAAACTCTTAAACGCATGTAAACGAATGGTTCACAAACACAAACAAATATAAACGAATGAACATGAACAAACAGAAAATCCTACATATTCTTAATTAACATCCAATAAATTTTATTCGAGAGGAGAAAGGCTTTGTAGTTTTTTTTACTTTATTTAAAACATAGTTAAATAATTAAATTACTTAATAAATAATATATTATTTATAAATAATTATATATACTAATATGAAGGAACGGACATAAACAAAAAGTTCATGAACGTAAATGAACAAATGGTTCACGAACGTAAACGAACGAATGGTTCACAAACATAACGAATTGAACGAACATAACCGGATGTTCACGAACATAATTGAACGAACAAGGATGTTCGTGTCCGTTTGTTTATTTAAACGAACGTTAAGTCTTGTTCGTGTTCGTTCATTTATTAAACGAATGAACATAAACGAACTTTCCGCCGAACAAAATCACGAACGGTTCATGAACGTTCAATTCGTTTACGGTCCTAACTACGCAGAAATCAATTAAACTATAGATCATCAATAATTCTAATTAAACTTCTAGATTTGACTTTTTATTTTTAAACTTTTATTGGTAAGGTTTGGCTCTTATGAACAACACATTATTTAAACTTGGTGTTTTCTTTCTCTTCTTAAAAGTGAAAATGGGACCATAAAATAAAGTCAAGAATTTCATAAATCATATTTATCCATTACTTTTAGTTCCTAATTTTCTTTTTATATATCTGACTTGAGAAATACGTTTAGTTTTTTGCATCAGTCAAATACGATGTATGAAATGGCTAAGTGACCAAAAGTCAAAAAACTAAATTTAATCAAAAATTAAACTAATGAAGTCAACCGATTCAGTCATTCATGTATGACTAAGGATAGACCCTTACACATCATACTCCATTTGAGATCCACATTTGGTTTATATATATAAGAAAGTGCACACATTTATATCTTGAAAGGATGTTAGGATGGAGCGCTAACCACATTCAAAATTGTCTTTTCTATCTTTACGCAATAGGGTTAGGTCTTGTGGATAAGATACAATGGCATAGGCCACACTGCTTTGCTCCTTCGTTGTAAGGTACATGATTTACGTTCATAAAAGGTGTTATCGTATATATTTTGAAACTACAATAATAACACAAGTTTATCTTAGCATGGTTGTTTCGGATGGCTTCTCTCCCATCATCCTAGGCGCTGGTTTGATCTCATTTCACTCATTTCTTAGTCTTCAATGATTAGTTTTAGGTTTTTTATGTTTCTAAAAAAAATATTGCAATAAAAGACTTTAAAACAGGACATCACATACAAAAAAATAAGAAATTAACCAACAGACCAATGATAATTTTTGAAAAATATCTATAATTTTGTGTCTTATAATTAAATGGTACCACCACTCGAAAAAATTCTAAGTGCGCCTCTAACAAATAAGTTTCAAAACCTTTTATTGGTAACTCACATATATATTCGAGGGAACATATTTCTTCATTGTTATACATGATGGTTTATTTCTTGATTTGACGAAACAAAACGAGTGTCGTTAATGACTAAAAACTTCTAATAATTAACAACCATTAAAATATGTAAAAAGTTTGTTTGTAGATACCAAAGCTTATGAAATAGTAATACATAAGATATACATTCACAACAACAAAATTTATACCATAAACGAGTCCCCAAGTAAGATATCGTCGATGTTGCTCTATTAAATGGTCATCCATAGCAGTTTCAATAGCTCATTTATGGGAAAATTTCGTCTATATCCTTAAAAACTTGCTATATTACGCATATATCCTTACAAACTTTGAAACTACGTATATGTCCTTCTAAACCTCAAAAACTCACACATATATCATTCTCCCTAATTTAATTAGATTTTAAACATTTAAAAAATAAAAATCATTATATACTAATTGAATATATTTTGCCAGTTACTTAACTACCCTTCTTAGTTTCCTACACAAAATCAAAATCAAATCAGCCTATTCCTTTAAAATCGATGACCCCCAATACAATTTCCATCCATACACCGTAGCCATATCTAACTATTAAGCAACCAAAGAAACAAAAACAATGGCAAAATCCCAATACGTGTAGCAATCTCCATTTTCAAAGAGCATTTTGTGTGTAATCAATAGAGAAATTGACATTTTTCTACTCATAGTATTATGGACGGACCATCAACAAACGACTTTTGTTCAATCTGCCATGGCAACTTCCACATCCCTCATCAAGCCAATTGCTCTCATGGGTATTGCATACGTCTTCATATTTAAACCTAAACCGCTTTCTCTTCTGTTCTTCCGATTTTTTTTTTCTTTGTTGGATTTGCCTAATCAAAATTGCATTCGATTCAATTGAATTCCATACCATCATGGTTTAATTTGTGAAATTGAAGTTGGTTATGTGTATGGTAGGTTTGAATTTGGGGGTAAAAATACGCGATTGAAGTATTTTTGTTTGTTGTTTGATTATGCTAACACATGTTAGATATTACTATTTCAATTTGGAAATTAGGGTTTTGAGATGACTGTGATTTATACGATTGTGAAGGAAAACTTGAGGAATTTGTGTCATTTTACAGAAATTGTATTGGGGGTCGTAGATTTAAAGGATAAAACTGATTTGATTTTGGTTTTGTGTAGGAAACTAAAAAGGGTAGTTAAGTAATTTACAAAATAAATTCAATTAGTAGATAATAATTTTTATTTTTTAAGTGTTTAAATTCTATTTAAATTTGGGAGAAAGATATATACGTGATTTTTTTAGATTTAGAAGGATATATACATAGTTTCAAAGTTTATAAAGATATATACGTAATATAGCAAGTTTTTAATGATATAAATGAAATTTTCCATTCATTTATATTTAGACTCCACTTTTGATGGTTAACTTTTGTATTTTTTTATTATTTAAAAATGGTTAATGTAATACCCCTAACCCAATTGACAAAATTTAAAAATAAAATTCGAATAAAAACCATCTCATAAAATTAAATAAGTAAATCATCCTCAAAACCCAAGTCAACGTATTAATATCCCAAAATAAATTCAATAATAAATAGTAATCGGATCGGAACGCCATCAGCCGGGTACCCTCAAGCCGGAGCTTTGCCCTTATCAATATCGGAGCTCGTACCTAAAACATTTAAAACACGAGGGGGTAAGCTCAACTGCTTAGTGAGTAAAGTCACATACAACACATTATAATTAAATGCACATACACATCATCCACATTTACCGCTGAACGGTTTCCCGTTACCGGACCATCCAGCAATCCGGTCTCCGCGGTTTCCCGCCCGTTGGGTCATCACGCAACCCGAAACATCACCATGTAATTTAATAGCACGTATACACATAAAACCATAATGCATCGCATGTAAACCCACTCACCTCAATATATCACGGATAAGATTCACAACCGAAATATCGACTCAAACCTCTCCAGCAACTCTGAAATATCATACATAACATATACAAATTAATTCCCCAATCGTAACAAGGTCTAATCCTAACGGAAACACCCGCGTCCTATTACATACTATTTTTATGGTACAAGGTCATCTCATGCAAACCCCAATTACCCCTAGTAACGATGGCGATCGCGCGGGACCACCACCGTCACCGGCCAAACACCCGCAACCACGAGGCAGTGGCGATGGAGATTACCCACCACCACCGCCGGCGACAACAATCACCGATGCAACAGCCGGCCGGCTGGCCGCCGGCGCCAATCGGTCAAACGGTAGGGTAGCGGCGCGACGGCGGGAAAACCCTCGCTACCGCCGGCCGTCCCTTGGTGCACTCCACGGCAGCGGCGGTCAACGGAACCACCACCGCCGCTGAAACTACCTCGCAGCCACAGCCGCTCGACGACAGCTAGCCGTGGCTTAGCCATCGTCGGCGCCGGAAAGATCCCACCCCTCACCACCACGCCGGTGATCCTCCGTCGACCAGCAGCAGCAGCGGTGCTTCACGCCACCACCACCACCGCGCAAAACACGTCGACGGCAGCAGCGGTCGTAGACCACCACCACCGCCATCATCCAACGCTAAATGGCAGCGGCGGCGTGTATAGCCACCGCCGCCCGGCCACCTACCGATTCCGGCGGCCGATCCACACACGACAGCCCACCGCCACCGGCCAAAACCGGCGACGGCTGCAAACCCGGAACGCGGCGCAAGAGAACGGGGGGGGGGGTTTACCTCACAACGGCGACGATAACTCCGGCGATTCTCCCGACCCCTCCTCTTTCCGTCGACCTCTCACTTTCTCTCGGCCTTCTCTCTCTCGATTGCTTCCTTGACAAGAATCACAATGAAAAGAGAGTTGCACCCCTAGGGTTTTTAACCTAGATTTAACGGGCTTTTTCCCTTCCTCTCGTTACTTAACCCGCAAGACATTTGGTTAGTCTAAACCCTAACCCTAATCCCACCTATATAATATTAATAATATTAATAATAATAATAATAATAATAATAATAATAATAATAATACACGAACGGGATGTTACAACTCTCCCCCACTTACAAAGATTTCGTCCTCGAAATCAATCCGAGAACAGCTCTGGGTAGTGCTCCCGCATCTCTGCCTCTGGTTCCCAGGTCCACTCGGAACCCTTCCGATGCTGCCACTGCACCTTCACGATTCCGATCTCCCTGCGTCGCAACCTCTTCACCTTCCGGTCTATCACCGCTACCGGCCTCTCGACGTAATTCAGGCTCTCGTCCACCTGAATATCGTCTAAAGGAATATGAGCCGTCTCGTCGGCGAGGCACTTACGCAACTGCGATACGTGAAAAGTGCTGTGGATCTGGCCTAGTACCGCAGGCAGCTCCAAACGATAAGCTACCTTCCCAACACGCGCGAGAACGGTGAATGGCCCGATGTAACGAGGCCCCAGCTTGCCCCTCTTTCGGAACCGAATCACGCCCTTCCAAGGAGAAACCTTGAGTAGAACTCGGTCTCCCACCTGGAACTCCAAATCTGACCTACGACGATCAGCATAGCTCTTCTGTCGACTCTGAGCCGTCCGCAACCGCTCCCGGATCCTCTGAATATCCTCCGTGGTCCTCTGAACAACCTCGGTGCTACCAAGAACACGCTGCCCTACCTCGCCCCAACAGATAGGAGTACGGCATCTCCTTCCGTAGAGCATCTCAAACGGCGGCATCCCAATACTCGAGTGGTAACTGTTGTTATACGAGAACTCAGCCAGAGGTAGATACGTATCCCAACTGCCACCGAAATCCAGAACGCAAGCTCGCAGCATGTCCTCCAAGGTCTGGATCGTCCGCTCACTCTGACCGTCTGTCTGAGGGTGGTACGCGGTGCTAAAATGTAACCTAGTACCCAATTCCGAATGAAATCTCTCCCAAAACCGAGAAGTAAAACGTACGTCCCGGTCTGAAATGATCGACACTGGTACTCCGTGCCTCGACACCACCTCATCCACGTAGATCTTCGCCAGTTGCTCCGCAGTCGAACTCTCCCGGATAGGAAGGAAGATAGCGCTCTTGGTCAACCGATCCACTATGACCCAAATCGCGTCAAACTTCCGAGGGGTTTTCGGAAGCTTGGTGATCAGATCCATAGTGAGGTTTTCCCACTTCCACTCGGGAATCTCAAGAGGTTGCATCTTGCCGTGAGGCTTCTGATGCTCGGCCTTGACCTTTAGACAGGTCAAACACGACTCCACGTACCGAGCCACGTCCCTCTTCATCCCTGGCCACCAGTAACTCGTTCGCAGATCCCGATACATCTTTGTAGCTCCCGGATGAATCGAGAATTTAGACTTATGAGCTTCATCAAGCAAGGTCTGTCGCGCCGAGCCCGCCCGAGGAACCCACACTCTACCGTACCTAGTCAGCAACCCTCGACTATCCTTGACTAACGCGGCCATCTGCCCCCGAATCCGTTCTCCATTCTGGTTCTCCTCCCGACTCGCCTCCTCTTGTGCCCGTAGAACCAGGTCCACAAAGGAGGTAGTCACCGCCATCTTCAGGTGTGAGATACGAAGCGGCGCGTGCTCCGTCTTCCTACTCAAAGCGTCAGCAACCACATTAGCCTTGCCTGGATGATAGAGAATCTCGCAATCATAGTCCTTGACTACGTCAAGCCACCTCCGCTGTCGCATATTCAGGTTCGGCTGCTCCAAGAAGTACCTCAAGCTACGGTGGTCTGAGAAAATGGTGCACTTCACCCCATACAGGTAGTGCCTCCATAACTTGAGAGCAAAAACAACCGCCGCAAGCTCAAGATCATGCGTGGGGTAATTAGCCTCGTGAGACTTCAGCTGCCTCGAAGCGTAGGCTATTACCCGCCCCCTCTGCATCAGAACACAACCCAAGCCCAGCCGAGACGCGTCGCAATACACCGTCATGTCCTCTACTCCCTCCGGTAAGGTCAGAACCGGAGCCTCACACAGCTTCTGTCTCAGCGTGTCGAAAGCCATCTGTTGTTCAGAACCCCAAACGTACGGCTCACTCTTCTTCGTCAAACGCGTCAAAGGTACCGCAATCTTAGAGAAATCCTGGATGAACCGCCGGTAATAGCCGGCTAAACCCAGGAAACTCCGGATCTCGGTAGGTGCCTTCGGAACTTCCCAATTCATAACCGCCTCGATCTTTGCCGGATCCACCTTGATGCCTTCCCGGTTTATAATGTGGCCCAAGAATTGAACCTCCTCCAACCAGAAAGCGCATTTCGAAAATTTGGCGTAGAGTTGCTCCCTCCTCAAAACTTCAAGCACCTCCCGCAGTTGCGTCACATGCTCCTCTTTCGTCTTCGAGTAGATCAAGATGTCATCAATGAAAACGATTACGGACCGATCGAGCATCGGGCGACACACCCGATTCATAAGGTCCATGAATGCGGCTGGGGCATTGGTAAGCCCGAACGGCATTACCAGAAACTCGAAGTGGCCGTAACGGGTCCGGAAAGCGGTCTTGTGAACGTCCGCTTCCTTCACCTTCAGCTGGTGATACCCCGACCGAAGATCGATCTTAGAAAACCACGAAGCCCCTTGAAGTTGACCAAACAGGTCATCAATCCTAGGCAGAGGATACCTATTCTTGATGGTCACCTTGTTGAGTCCACGGTAATCGATGCACATACGGTGACTCCCGTCTTTCTTCCTTACAAACAGAATCGGTGCTCCCCACGGTGAGCTGCTCGGGCGGATGAATCCCTTCCCAGAGAGCTCCTGCAACTGCTCCGATAACTCCTGAAGCTCCGGCGGAGCCAGACGGTAAGGAGCTCGCGCAATCGGTGCCGCCCCTGGTACCAAGTCGATGCCGAACTCGATCTGCCTGTCAGGTGGAAGGCCAGGCAGATCCTCTGGAAATACGTCTGGAAACTCGCTGACCACTGGCACCTCTGCTACCGACAGCTTCTTCTCCTTCGCCTGATCCGCCATAGCATAGACCAAGAAACCCGTACACCCCCGCTGGATGTACTTCTGGGCTTTCGCGACAGAACAGAAGGATGTAGATACCCTTCTCCCCTTGCCGTACACCACCAGTTCTCCCCCACTTGGATTCTGGATGCGTACCAGCTGCCCTGCTACGTCAGTCGTTGCCCGATTTGGAAACATCCAGTCAATCCTGACAACCACGTCCACTCCGTTCATGGGAATGGGGATGAGATTGATGCTGAAACGAACTCCGAAGATTTCAATACTGCACCCCCGGTACACATGCTCGACCACTTGCACTTCCTCCGCAGCTACGTCGATTGCCTGAGGACTATCCAGATTACCGAGCTCAATCTGGAAGTCCTTACAGAACCTACGCGACACATAGGACCACGTGGCCCCCGTGTCGAAAAGTACTAAAGCCGGTTTCGAGTTGACAGGAAATATGCCTAAAGTACACAATTGACGACAGATACGCTATTCTTAATACTAACAAGTAAGGCAAGCGACTAACAATAATCGCATAAAATATAACAAGGAAAACCTGTAATCACGTCAGGCGCCGTCTGCGCTTCCTCAGCAGTCATCTGAAAGGCTCGCCCACGAGTAGTAGCTCCGCTCTTCCCCTTGGTAGTACCGTCAGTGATCATAAGCGTCGCTGGTGCAGGAGCTAGGGCTGGCGTCTTCTTCAGCTGAGGGCAATCGGGCTTAATATGCCCCGGCTGGTAGCAGTGGAAGCAGAGTCTAGCAGTCTCCTTGCAGTCCTTGCTGAGGTGGCCCGTCTTGCCACACTTGTAGCACGATAACTCCCGCGGCCTGCACTCTCCCCGATGGTAACGCCCGCACTTCGGGCAACTCGGGGTCCCGCTCCTGGTATCGGTCCTCGCCCCCTTAAACTTCTTTGCTGGTGCGGACTGATCTTCTGCTTTCCGCTTCCCTTGCTGCAATTCCTCCAAGACTAGCTCCTGAGCCCGTGCTACCTCCTGCATGTCACCGAAGGTCTTGCACCTCCCCGTGGCCACCGCCTTCTTGATCTCCGGCTTCAGCACTCCCAAATAACGAGCCATCTTCAGCGACTCGTCGTTCGCGTATCCAGGTACAAACAACAGCTTCTCCAGAAACTGCGCAGTGATCTCGTTCACCGACTCCGTCGTCTGAGTCAGTTTCAAGAACTCAGATGCTATCCGCTCCTTTTCGATGCGAGGTGCGAACTCCTCGTCGGACAAGGCCCGGAATTCCTCCCAGGTCAGCGCAGTGATCTGTGCCTCCGTGTACTTCTTGAGGGTCAGGTCCCACCAATCCTTTGCAGCTCCACGAAGAAGGTTCACAGCGAAAAGAACCTTCGAACCATCGGGGCACCCACAAGTGCGAAATGCTCCCTCGACCGCCGAGTACCAGCGGTAGCAAGCCATGGGATCCTTCTTCCCGTCGAATAATGGCGGTTGGCACGCCATGAAATCCTTGAAGGTGATCCCACGAGGTTGGGACTGACTCGTGCTCCCAGTACCTAAGCTACGGGCCGTGAGGGCCGCATCAATGCGCTGGTCCACAGTCTGAATCAGCTCATCCCTCATTTGGTTGAACAGCCCCGGCAGCATTTGCTGCAGGGCCTCAGTGATTTGGGCAGCAATGTGATCGGACTGCTCGGGCTCATCATCAGTCTGGCTTCGGGTTAGCACCATTCTAAAGATTTAAAATTTTTAGTCACAGCCTAAACGAACATCACTATGCACTACTAAGGTACTCACACGCAACCCTAATAATAGTGATCATGCCAACCTTAAAGCTAGCCCCTACCGCGCATGCTAAAACAAATAGGTTACACGGCATCTATTCACACAGCGTCACAATATCGTAAGCATGCTAGAACCCTAACCGTCGTCAATAAGTTTAAAGTCTCCAGAACGTAATCAAATCCAACACTACACAGGTGTTTATAGTAATACTATTATTGGCGCCGTATTACTATACCCAACCATGCATGGTAGCCGGATCAAGACTACCGGGCAACAATCAAACAAGAACATGCCCGACAACCCATCCTCGACGTACCAAGGTGTTTACGTTTGGTCTTGATACCGTCCTAATTAGACCTAATCCCATTGACTAACAGTCACATAAAATCATAGAATACAGCTCAGCTTCATTCCCAACAAGCCACATGCAATTTTTATAATTAAGCATGTGATTACAAGTAATTAATACTACACACGTGTATATAACGATTTAGCAACTATGGTACTAAAGCTTACCTCCGCCTTGACGGTTCCGCTGGCCGTCCCGATCTTATCCGATTAATTTCAACTGCCTGGTTTAAGTCCAACCACACACACACACCCACGAGTGTATGTGCTGATTCTCTTAAACCCGGGCTCTGATACCAAGTTGTAATACCCCAAACCCAATTGACAAAATTTAAAAATAAAATTCGAATAAAAACCATCTCATAAAATTAAATAAGTAAATCATCCTCAAAACCCAAGTCAACGTATTAATATCCCAAAATAAATTCAATAATAAATAGTAATCGGATCGGAACGCCATCAGCCGGGTACCCTCAAGCCGGAGCTTTGCCCTTATCAATATCGGAGCTCGTACCTAAAACATTTAAAACACGAGGGGGTAAGCTCAACTGCTTAGTGAGTAAAGTCACATACAACACATTATAATTAAATGCACATACACATCATCCACATTTACAGCTGAACGGTTTCCCGTTACCGGACCATCCCGCAATCCGGTCTCCGCGGTTTCCCGCCCGTTGGGTCATCACGCAACCCGAAACATCACCATGTAATTTAATAGCACGTATACACATAAAACCATAATGCATCGCATGTAAACCCACTCACCTCAATATATCACGGATAAGATTCACAACCGAAATATCGACTCAAACCTCTCCGGCAACTCTGAAATATCATACATAACATATACAAATTAATTCCCCAATCGTAACAAGGTCTAATCCTAGCGGAAACACCCGCGTCCTATTACATACTATTTTTATGGTACAAGGTCATCTCATGCAAACCCCAATTACCCCTAGTAACGATGGCGATCGCGCGGGACCACCACCGTCACCGGCCAAACACCCGCAACCACGAGGCAGTGGCGATGGAGATTACCCACCACCACCGCCGGCGACAACAATCACCGATGCAACAGCCGGCCGGCTGGCCGCCGGCGCCAATCGGTCGAACGGTAGGGTAGCGGCGCGACGGCGGGAAAACCCTCGCTACCGCCGACCGTCCCTTGGTGCACTCCACGGCAGCGGCGGTCAACGGAACCACCACCGCCGCTGAAACTACCTCGCAGCCACAACCGCTCGACGACAACTAGCCGTGGCTTAGCCATCGTCGGCGCCGGAAAGATCCCACCCCTCACCACCACGCCGGTGATCCTCCGTCGACCAGCAGCAGCAGCGGTGCTTCACGCCACCACCACCACCGCGCAAAACACGTCGACGGCAGCAGCGGTCGTAGACCACCACCACCGCCATCATCCAACGCTAAATGGCAGCGGCGGCGTGTATAGCCACCGCCGCCCGGCCACCTACCGATTCCGGCGGCCGATCCACACACGACAGCCCACCGCCACCAGCCAAAACCGGCGACGGCTGCAAACCCGGAACGCGGCGCAAGAGAACGGGGGGGGTTACCTCACAACGGCGACGATAACTCTAGCGATTCTCCCGACCCCTCCTCTTTCCGTCGACCTCTCACTTTCTCTCGGCCTTCTCTCTCTCGATTGCTTCCTCGACAAGAATCACAATGAAAAGAGAGTTGCACCCCTAGGGTTTTTAACCTAGATTTAACGGGCTTTTTCCCTTCCTCTCGTTACTTAACCCGCAAGACATTTGGTTAGTCTAAACCCTAACCCTAATCCCACCTATATAATATTAATAATATTAATAATAATAATAATAATAATAATACACGAACGGGATGTTACAGTTAACTTGATATCGACAACAAAAATGAAACATATTCATTTTTTACTAGGTTTTAACCCGTGTAATACACGGAGTAATTTTTTTGTGAGAAAACTTTTTATTGCAAATTTAGATTCAGACTTCATCATAGCTGAAATAAGACTTTAGACTTTAGACATGTTAAAAACAAACGATAGCATAGCATCAACAATTCAGAAAAATAAACTATACTCCATAAAAAAAGCAAAAAAAGTAACAAATTGAAAGAATCATCCAAATCATATCTTTGAAGAAAAATGAACAAACTTAATCACTTATTCCAAAGTGTAACACCCCAAAAATTGGAGCAAACAAAAACTTTCATTTAATAGAAAGTTGGTGATACAATGTACGCCAAGGCGTGAGCTCTTCCCAAAAACAGGGGTATAATGGTGTATAATTACAATGTCTGTAATTTAATTAAAGAATGTGACAACCATCTAGTCTAAATCCTATATAGGAAAAAGACTACACAAAAGGGTTGTCAGTCTGTCTACGCCAGTACGGTCTAAAGAACCGATCTCTTCACACAATCCCCCAAGCTCACTCTAAACCCAAGCATCTACTTGGGGACGGCATCCCTAGTACCTGAGAGACACATCGACACCAAATCAAGTGTTAGGCCAAAGGAGCCTAGTGAGTTGTATCAATAATACTATGCATGTAAAAGCATGTTAAGACATGTGAGATATACAAGATCATACTAACAACAAAAGTAGCATGTTAAACTGGTTTATTATTTATCTTCGGAAACAATGGGAGCGACCCACTTCCACCAACCAATGCCCCTACACTCGTTACTTCCCAACACCTCGATGCCATTTCAACTATGACACCTTTAGAGGCCCGCGCACCTCGGAGCCACCCGAGAGCCTGCGACATAGGTGCGTACCTGTTTCAGTACCTCCCAAGACTGTTGGGTGTGGACACATTGTGTTGGATCGTCCATGTTATTTACATTTAATCAACCTCGATGCCATTTCTATCATGACACCTTTGGAGGCATATATGTACTGTCTAGAAAGACTCATACATTCATCTCAACCTTTCACAGGTATCAATCGAGGGTCTCAAACCCTTCGTTCATTTCATATAAGCCGACATGCTCGAGATACAATTCCTTCGCATCATTCTGTGGCATACATAATAATACGTATTTGTCATAAATACATTCATCATATAATCACATGGATTTAACTCGCACTTTAGTAGCATACGATTATCTACTTCATGTATGCAATAATCCGAATCAACCATTCATACAAGTACTCATTCTCATATATTTCATAGCAAATACGTAACCTAACAATTTAGGCATTTCATCCAATTCACATTCGTTTGCAACAACTAAGCATAACATGTAAATCAAACAAGATGATGAGCTCTCAGTTTTAACAAAATGATTTTAGTAACTCACCTTGCGGCTCGTAAAGCCAAAAGCCCCAAATTTCGCCAAGAATCCTAGCTTAACGCTTGAGTGAACACCTAAACTGATAAGGATTTAATATCTTGGATTAATTCTAGATCCACAACATATAAGACTAGATCTACACTTAAAACCCATAAATAGAACTTACCTCCTCAAGATCTCGGGTGAAAACCCTAAGATGAAGAACCTTCAACCATGGTGGAGAGGTGGTGAAGAAGATGAAGCCACGGAAGTCTCCACTCTCTAAACTAGTAGATCTAGCCTCTAACACCACCCAAAACATGAAATCCACCTAAAACAACACTAGATCTGAGATAAATATGGAAGAAAAGGTTTGGAGATGAATAACCCCAAATCTAAGCTTAAAACTCGAAGGAGATGAAGAGATTTACTTACACCAACGTTTTTGAACCACCAAATACTTGAAATCCATTGATGTACTCTTGAAGAGCTCAAAAAATCAAGAAGATAGCAAAAAGAATCGGGAGAAACGGAGTTCGGATGAGAAAGATATGCTCAAATGAAGAAGAGGGGTATTTAACCCGATTCGGTTCTGACAGACACCTAGCGATCGCTAGGTGTCTCAGCTAGCGATCGCTAGCCTTGGAAATTTCGAACCTAGCGACCATAGGGTGATAGTGAGCTCCAACAGCACCAATAAAAACCTTGCCTAGCGATCGCTAGCCATCTGGGTGTTTTGGGTGAAATCTTGTTTTGGCCATAACTTCTTCGTTATAGCTCCGATTTCGATTTCGGAAGAACCGTTGGATTCGTATTTCAATTTCCCATCCAACAAGACCATAAAATCTAGGTTTTGATCAATAATCCTATTTTTCATATTCGTCCCAAAAGGTCTAATTCTGAAATTACGGGTGTTACAATCCTCCCCACCTAAATAAAATTTTGTCCCCGAAATTCCTAATCTTTTTCCCGAACCATAAAGGCGACTTCTCTCACGTTTTGCAAGACTAAGACATTATGTTCTCTCTATACCCGTTGGTCAAATTAACATTGGACTTAGTTATGTTCACAAAGTGATCAGCGATATATAGTGTACTAATTTTAAAGGTGGTTCGTCAAAACACCACAAGCTGCTACTTTACGTCTACCTTTCGAAACATGACGCGTGATATAAAGATAAGATCACTAGAATACGCAACCTTAGCCCCTTGCGCAACTTAGAGGGAAATAATTCAGTCGTCCAGATACAACACTTACTATTCCGAGTTACTATACACCAATCGCTTCCTAGTAAAGTCAATCACTCAGCCAAGAGTCTCTTTACTACCAAGAAGTGTCTTAACACTCTCACTAACGGTGTCTAGCCGTCGTCATTAATTCTCAAGAACTCAAAAACTCCGTCTACTCGCCTATGGGTACCATAAGGAAGGTAAGTTTCTTCACTTAGCAAATCGTTAAGTTCCACTAATTCCATAACTTCCACATTCGTACTATCATATCCCTTCAACTTGTCCAATCACCTACGCAATTCTGACTTTGCCTTAGGTGACTTAATCTTGAGTTTCTAAGTACGAATTCCCCTCAAATTCATCTTGATTAAATAATACAAGTCCACTACTTATCCCCATCAATACTTGTCATCATATTCTAAGTTTCATGCTTAGTCTGGCATATCACGCCATTATGTCTGATGGGTTTTATATGAACTATAAATAACATGGCAGCGGAAACAATGACAATAATCATATAACGAAACCCGATAAGAATCATAGTAGATGATATTAACAACAAGATTTAAACAAAAGATCGTCTAACCGTTAAGAACTCGAACACTTCGATTCTACGATGCTTAGGAAGGTAGTAACCAAAGTAGATTACCTCTAATGGTTTGTACCCAATAAGTCCAAGATTATCCTTATGAATATCCACCCAAGTGTAGCACGAGCACCCACAAGGAATGGAGCAAAGAGAGAAGAAAGAACTCAAGTAAGAAACTTGAGTTGGTGTGTTTGAAAATGAAGTCATGGACTTCTATTTATAGTGGTGAGTTGCTTAGGGCCAAAGCAACTACTCAAGTTGCATATATAACCTTTAACTTTTAAAGAATAACCCATTGGCCCTTGCTTAGGGCCAAAGCAACAAGTTATTCTTTTATAGATAACCTTTATCTTTCAAAGAATAACCAATTGGCCCTTGCACCTTTAATTGGCACAAATTAAATCTAAATTAATTCCAGTTAATTCTATAAACTTTACAAATTAATTTCTAATTAATTATTATCAAATAATAATTAATAAACTATTTATCTCTCTCTTTCTTGGTCATTCTAATAACCTTGGACAATTGAGGGCAACCCAAAAAGGACCCTGCTATTAATGGAGAGTCATGAGTAATTAGTTATGACGTTGGACATCTATTCCAATAGTCTCCCACTTGGACAAGTCATAAACTACTATTACTCATAAGCTAACCAAACAATCAGCAGAGAGTGCTTCCTCAGCAACTGCCGAACTCTGATTAAGAGACAGCCCTAGATATGTGATCAGCTTATTCCTTCGTTCTTCAAGATATCGTATGAACTGAGTCATGGATATGAATCAATCTCAAGTTCAAGGTTGTTTCCCGGTTTTCGATTTATGAGGACTTTATTAGACTACTGAATTGATCGCATCAATCTAGTCTAGGCTGGGCCCAGCACTATAATGTCGTCATCAAATCACCGAGGGGACCACAGATATCGCTTTTCCATTAATAGGCAAAAGGAACGAATGAATTTTGACTACATAGTCCAAATCTATTCTTCAAACCATACATGGCAACATCTTTTATAACTTCCAGTTACGGCAGCGTTTAGATGTACCAATGCACAACTGAATCATAAACCTAAACTCATGCATCTCTATTCGAAGAATAACAGATATTATCATCTTAGAATTACTTGTGATTTTAATCCATGAAGTAATCTCTAAGTGCGGGTTTCTCTAATACTTAAATCTCTATTTAAGTACTCATGAGGGTTAGATGCATCTCTATACTATGTCTATCTCTATAGACATCAACTAACACTCCATGACAGTCTTAAATCAATACTTACTCCCAAGAGTATGACCGACTGTAGAGGTTTGAATATTTAGTTGCATTTTCATGCTATGTTTATCTCTATAAACATCGACTTAATACTTGAGAAGTTAAACATGCAAAAAGAAACACAATAATAAATAACTCAAATGGCAGTTCACTAACACATAAATAATCTCTATTACTTATCACCAATTCAGTTACAATTTATTATTGTTACAATGTTTCGAATATCACTTAACTACTAAAACTAACATCTTGTCTCAAGCCAATGCTCCTAGCATGTAGGTCGTGCTTAGTTTTGCTAAGCGCCTTTGTGAAAGGATCAGCCGGGTTTTCTTCCGATGATATCCTACTCACTAAGATGTCTCCATCCTCTAATCTATGTCGTACATAGTGAAATTTCCTCTTGATGTGTCTGGACTTTCCATGATCTTTTGGTTCCTTCGTAAGGGCGATAGCACCAGTGTTGTCACAAAAGATCTCTATGGGTTCATTAATAGTTGGAACGACTCCCAGATCACCAATAAAGTTTTGCAACCATGTAGCTTCCTTAGCAGCTTCAGAAGCTGCTATGTACTCGGATTCACAAGTAGATTCCGCCACAGTAGGTTGCTTGGAACTCTTCCATGTAACTGCACCTCCATTCAACAAAAACACCCAACCGGACTGTGAACAACTGTTATCCACATCCGTTTGGAAACTGGCATCGGTATACCCAGTAACTCTAAGTCCTTCACTCCCACCAAACACCAAGAACATATCTCTCGTATTTCTCAAATACTTGAGAATGTTCTTCACAGCTGTCCAATGACTTTCGCCCGGATTACCCTGATATCGACTCACCATACTCAAAGCATATGAGACATCAGGGCGAGTACATGTCATGGCATACATGATCGATCCTATAGCCGAAGCATATGGGACTCGACTCATTTTGTCCACCTGATCACGAGTGAGGGGACATTGAGCTCTACAAAGCTTTATGCCTTGATGAATGGGTAAAGACCCTTTCTTGGAATTTTCCATATTGAACTTTTTCAATACTTTATCCACATATGTACTTTGGCTTAGTCCTATTAGACGTTTTGTTCTATCCCGATAGATCCTTATACCTAATATGTATGTTGCTTCTCCTAGATCCTTCATAGCGAAACATTTTCCAAGCCAGGATTTTACACCATTCATGGTTGGGATATCGTTTCCTATGAGGAGTATGTCATCCACATACAATACTAGGAAAGTTACAATACTCCCACTAGCTTTGACATATATGCAAGACTCATCTTCACTTCTAGAAAATCCAAACGCTTTGACCTTTTCATGGAAGCAAAGATTCCAACTTCGAGAAGCTTGTTTAAGTCCATAAATAGACTTCTCAAGCTTGCACACTCTATTAGGATGCTTTATGTCTACAAAACCTTCCGGTTGTGTCATGTACACATCCTCCGAAAGTTTCCCGTTAAGGAAAGCGGTTTTGACATCCATCTGCCATACTTCATAATCATAGAAAGCGGCTATGGCAAGCATTATCCTAATAGACTTGATCTTAGCTACTAGTGAAAAGGTTTCATCATAGTCAACCCCTTGGGTTTGAGTATAACCCTTGGCCACCAACCTAGCTTTGAATGTTTGTACATTCCCATCCATGTCGGTCTTCTTCTTGAAGATCCACTTACGACCGATCGTCTTACGATTGGGTATTTGATCAACCAAAATCCAAACTTGGTTATCATGCATGGACTGAATCTCGCTGTCCATTGCCTCTTTCCATTTAGCAGCCTCAGGGCCTTCCATGGCTTCCTTATAGCTAGCTGGTTCATCCAAGTTAACAAGTGTGCTATCACTTATCAACGTATCCCCTTCCGCAGTAATATGAAGACCATAGAACTCGGGAGGGCGGGTAACTCTTGTGGATCTACGAAGAGGTAATGACTCGTCAACTGGCTCAACAGGTATTTCTACCTCAGATTGAGTGCTAGTGCCAACGTCAGGTATTTCATCATTTGATTCTTGAACTTCTTCAAAATCAATGTTACTCCCACTGACTTCTTTAGCTATAAGTTCTCTTTCTCGAAATACTCCTCTTCGAGCTACAAACACCACATTTTCAGTGGGTCGGTAAAACAAATAACCATAAGACTTTTGTGGGTAACCGATGAATAGACATTTCTCAGATTTGTCGGCAAGTTTATCTTGGCTTTCGTGTCTTACGAAAACCTCACAACCCCAAACCTTGATATGTGCGAGTGAGGGTTTCTTCCCAGTCCACATTTCATGAGGTGTCTTTTCAACCTTCTTTGCTGGTACAAGATTTAGGATATAGGCGGTTGTCTCTAAGGCATATCCCCAGAAATAGATTGAAAGAGGAGCTCGAGTCATCATGGAACGAACCATGTCTAACAGGGTTCTATTGCGCCTCTCAGCAACACCATTATGTTGTGGTGTTCTAGGAGGTGACAATTGTGAAACAATTCCACATTCCTTAAGATACCCATTGAACTCAAGACTAAGATACTCACCACCCCTATCAGAATGTAGTATTTTAATCTTTCTACCCAATTGATTCTCTACTTCGTGCTTAAACTCTTTGAACTTTTCAAAGGTATCTGACTTATGTTTAATCAAGTAAACATAACCATATCTACTATAGTCGTCGATAAAAGTCACGTAGTAGAGATTGCCATCTTTTGTGGTGGATCTAAATGGACCACACACATCTGTATGTATTAGGTCTAACAATCCTTCACCTCTTTGTAAAGAACCGGTGAATGGTGACTTGGTCATTTTTCCAAGTAAACAAGACTCACATCCTGTTGGGTTTTTGTGGGTATCCTCGGATCAAACTGACTCGAGGATTATCTCAGATCTATCAAACCTCGCTGGTTTGATATATCTCATGGGTTAATCAAACTGATAAAACCTTCGAGATCAGAAACACGCTGTTTCTGATCTAATCGTGCGGAAGCGATAAAAGCTAAAAACCCATTAAGCCTAATGATCTTTAATCGTTATAGTTTTAAACCTAAAAGATCAGGTTAGATCAATTTACCTGGATTGCTTGAGACTTAGTCCACCGGTGATCGACCAACGAACGTTCTTCTAGTTGAACTTTTAGAAACCCGAACAAAAACTGAAATTCGACCGGGGGGGAACAGCGCCGGTTTTTGGAGAGAGAGAGGGAGGAGGAAACTGAGAACTGGTTTCTTGACTGAAAAGCTTGTTATTTTCCTTAACCCATAGGCTTTATTTATATGGAGGAAAAAATACAGTTTGTATGGAATCCAGTTTCCTTATAATAATTATCTCAAATCCTTTCCTTTTTAATTAGCTGGAAAAGAATTTGCATACGATAATTACGATTATATATATTTATCTAATATATATAAACCTTATCAATTAACTATTATATATTTATTTATCTAATAAATATATAATATCCTAATTAATTAATAACCCTCCAACTTTGGTAATTCTGACTGAAATTACCCAACTGATTTATAATACACTATTATAAATCCTAATTCTCCATTTCGGGGTTTCATCTAACTTGTTCGACTTATAGGTCCTCACAGGTGTGACCCTCAAGTGTCTTGTAACATTGGATGTGTAACCACTTGGTTTGTCAACTCTGCACATAATTCCTAACAGACTCCCACTTGTGCAAGTTGGCAATACCACCTTTGATTATACCGACCTAAGGAGGCCCCTAGACAGGCACTTAGGCTGACCAGGTTACAAGAACTCTTATACCCAGACTGGTGATATAAATATTCCGTAAGGAATTGGTATCTATGAAACTACTGTTCATTGATTGGGTATATCTTGGCTTTTCCCTTTGCATCGCGATATTTCATCTGTGAGTATGAGCTTGGAAAGTGTCAACTCTAAATACTCAAGATTCTGTTATCTTGATTATCTGACTTTCACTCATAGGTAAACGACAAAGAACTAATCAGTTCGTTTGGGCATGGCCATGCACTTCATCAGTATACTTAGTCAGTCAAGATGGGCCCAGAAATATCTCTCTTCTGAGAAGAGGTGCAAATCCCATCTTGCATATCTGCCTTTGACACCACGGCTTCCGCTGAATCTAGTTACACCCTTTATAGCCACCCTGTTACGGCGTAGCGGTTGAGTGCACTAAGAATTCAGTAGTCCTCATGATATCAAATCAGATACCTCAGGTGATAGGGACAACCACTGTGAGATTCACTTATGACTTTATTCCAAGAAGTAATCTCAACCGCGGATCACGTCCGATATTTGCTACTCTATCAAATATCTGTGCAACTTTTAGTCTACAACACTTGTAGCTGTTATTCAGCAACTGATCATAACTACCTAAAAGTTCACAATGACTTTAACACCTTATCATGCTCCCACATTGATAAGTTGTCACGGACAGATTTTGAATGAAAACTGGAAACTAGTTTCATTCCTGGATTAATTAAAACATGCAAAATGTGAAAGTGATAAAGAAATCAATCTTGTATAGTCCATATTACACGCTGTAATAATAACAAGATTGAATGTCTTTTCTTTAATAACTTTCATAATATCTATTTAACGTTTGTTAGATACTGGTCTAAAATAAAGTATCACCTATCTTTAGTTTAAACCCTTTGATTAAAGTTTACCAATCTAATCAAAGTGATAACCAAAAACACAAGTCTGTTTACTTGTATCTGCTAATTATTGTTTTGCAAACACCTCTTAAAACAATAATTAGTCTTTTATCATATTCCGTGAACTTGGAGACCTGGACTAACTTCCAGTTCCTGAATATGTAAGACTGCAACTTTCCTTAGTTGCTGTGTAGATGAATGATTTCTACCTGAAATCTGATTCCATTTGCAATACTGGCAAATCTACTGGAATCCTATATTTTAATCCAACACTTTAATTATTGATTTTTAAGTCAGTCACGACCTTTGTTTCATGGGTCTTGAAACTTTTATACTTTTAACTAAAAGGGTAAATTATATCTTATGAATTCTTATCCTACCTGGATTTATGAATTCCGAGATATATCAATAATTATATCTTTTATTCTTTTATCTCAGACTAGATAGAGAATAAATTGGGCTCCCACTTACTTGCATAAAAACTAACTATTACTCAAAATTTACTATTGACTTAGTCAAAACTTTGATTAGTCAATCCTAATTTCAAGTAATGAACTTTGAGAATTTTCCTTTTTATGAAACTCAACTGGATTTGGTCAAATCCTAATTCCAAACCTTGGAATCCTTCTAGTTTCATAAATACTGTTATTAACGTCATCTGAGTTAATATCCTAAATTCTCCTTTAAAACATTTGAATAAAACTTGATCAAACTTGATTAGTTAATTCTTGAGAATTTCTTTTATAAAACTTAACTGGATTTGGTCAAATCCTAATTCCAGAACTTGGAATCTTTCTAGTTTTATAAATGCTGTTATTAACGCTATCTGAGTTAATATCTTAAATTCTCCCTCTTGATCACAAAACTATTATTCATAAATGTTTTATTCTCAAAACGCATTCCTATAGAATCTCGTGTGTTTTGATAGTTTTTATACAAATTACTTCAATTTCACTAAAGTAATTATAACAGGCATCAACTAGGATCATACAGATATAAGAATATCAGGCACAATCAGATATTTCTATGTCAAGACAATAACTTTTGAAAATAAAACCATGAAATTATAAAATATAATTATCCAAAAAATGTTTAAAACATAAACCCCCAAAAATAACTGTTTTAAAACTATAAATTCAAAAATGTCTTGACTTAAATCATCTCATACTTAAGATCCTCGGCAACTCCTGGGCACTTCACTTCATTTCTGACCTCCTGCAATAATCATTTGCTCTAGGTATCAGTATACTTGTAAATCAACAAGTAAGAAGTGACAAGTCAAAGCAATCATAAATTTTCTGAGGTTTACATACCTGCTTCATGACGCTTAGGGCAGTTTTGCCTCCAATGACCGATCTCATTGCATATGAAGCAACGATTCTCGGTCCTAGCTTTGTTTGGCTTAACCTTCTTGCCCTTGCCCTTGCCCTTGCCTTTCTTGGGTGCACTCTGGATGGCCTGGACTGGTCCTTTTCCTTTACTGGTGCTAGTTTGCCCATTTTTCTTTTTCACCCTTCCGTCTTTCACCATCAAGACGTCCTTGGTCTTGTTCTTGTTCCCCATATTCAGTTCAGCTGTCTTAAGCATGGAGTGCAACTCTGCTATTGTTTTATCCATGTTATTCATATTATAATTGACTACGAAGGGCCTGTAGTCTTCTGACAGTGAATTGAGTATGGTGTCTGTTGCTAGCTGCAACGGAACAGGATGACCAAGCCTCTCCAGATGATCTAAGTGCCGTTTCATTTTCATGACATGGTCACTTACTGATGTCCCTTTTACCATCTTGCATTCATTGAATGCTTTGGTGGCATCGTAGCGTTCTGTACGAGCCTGAGTCTGAAACATGTCCCTCAGCTGGCGGATCATGTCATAAGCATTTGTATTTATGAGCCCTGCTTGCAGATCTGGGCTCATAGTTGCTAACATCAGACAGGCGACATCAAGAAGATCATCCGAGTGCTTCTTGTGGGCATTTCTGGCAGCGGCCGGAGCGTTTGCCGGAGGTGCCTCCCCAAGTGGCTCTTCAAGCACATACCACTTTCTCTCATGTCTGAGCACAATCATCAGATTGCGCTCCCAGTCGAGAAAGTTAGGGCCGGTCAGTTTATCCTTCTCTAGGATAGATCGGAGGGAAAGATTATTAGTGCTGGTAACAGTGCTTGCCATCTACACAAAATAAAACTTTTGGTCTTAGCAACTGTAAATAGATAAATTTCCAATAAAATATCAATAAACCCTTAAATGATCAATTTATTGGACTAGGATCCTTATTTCATACGTCCTGATGTGCGTAATGTTCTTGCTCCACCAGACCCGTATTTATTTCGGTAGGTAAGGACTTTTACCAATCATATCTAACTGACATGACTCCTAGATCTTTTCGGGACCATGGCAACTACCTGTGCATGTTTTAGTCCCTCTTAGTGCTTTTTGGCCCGGTACCACCCGGTGAACTTTATAGTACCAAAACAGATCTCACCATTTTGGGAACCTGATCACTATACTCTGGCGGTACCACCCGGAGATAATTCGCAGAGTTATGTAACCCCTTCAGCTTCAGTTTGAACACAGACGTTGAATGTGTGATCACTTACAACGCCTATGTACTTTACGCCGATGGTGCCCCTAAATGGGTTGCACTACTGATCTATGATTTTCGGGGTTTTGAAAAAACTTTACTTCCAGGATTTTGAAAAACTGATTGTTTATAAAGGCCACTGATGTTTTAAACTAACTGTTTCAAACATGCATGCGATTTTAAAACCAACTGTTCTAAAATTACTTGCTTATTAAAACTAACTGTTTTAATAGCACACTTAGTTGATTAAAACTTAACTGTTTTTGTCAACTTGCCTTTTATATAAAACAATCATCTATAGGTTTTTAAATCAAAAACTATCGTTTTGAAAAGTTTAACGAAACTAAAACCTATATTCCTTTTGTGATACAATTTAGTTTTAAAGTAACTCTATTTAAAACTTATAAACAAGCAAGATATCACAAATAACCATGCAATTAAACAATAATTAATCACATAGTACCTAATTATAGTTTTTGCCAACGTTTCCTAGGGACCAATAATGACCTATACTATTAAAAGCTTCAAAAACCGCGTAGCTCCCACTGGCCTCGCCATGTTTTGTTAGTATTCCGGTAGTGATGAATTTTAGCAGCTCCCACTGGCCTCGTCATTCCGAAAGAATAAAACAAATATCTATCCTAAGGTCATTATTACATAAGGGGTTGTAAATGGCACGCAGGCCTCCCCGCAAATATGTCAAGGGTCTAGGTTGGCAAAACACTATAATAGATATAGATACAAACTCAAACTGGGATGTATATATATAACTCAAGCAATCACGGAATTATATAAATAAGCAATATTATAATTACGAGAAATAAATCTGGATCCGTTAAAATTATCTTGTCTCAATTAAAAACTTGGTTTTATTACAGATTCGAAAACAAACTGTCTTATGAATCAAAAATATTTTAGGTTGAAAAAAAATGGTTTTTTAATTAAAACTGAGGTTTATAAACAATAAATCCTACTTTACAAAAACTAAAAACCATTTTATCTAAAAATAATTCATTTACCCAAAAATTATATCAAACGGGTTTTATTGATCCAATTTTATAATACTGGCCCTTAGTGTTTTAATAGTAAAACAAAAGAAAACATAAAATTAGGCCTATTTGAGAAACCGGTAAAATTTTAATTCCGAAACTCAACTGGTTTGAATAAATTTTATTGGATACAGAAAAATAATTTTTGGATAAGAAAACTTTTAAAACCAAGACAATTTCTTTTGGGCCATAACTTGGTCCAAGAACTGCCTTTGGGCCTGATTACACAACTTGGCCCAAACGAGAAACCCTGGAAGGTTAGACAGCCGTGTTTGTGTCCCGAAGGAATGACTCGTGCCGCGAGGGCCGCATCTGGTGGATGTTGCAATCGGCGACCGTCATCATCACCGGGTGATCAACAGCGGTCAGCTGTTGATATTACCGCCACTGGCGATGACGATGCGTGAACGCCACCGCCACCGCCTCGCCTCGATCGGCAACCATGATCGCCGTCACCATCGTCACGGTGGCTTCTGGCCACGGTTTCCAGCAGCAGCAGCAGGGAGGATCGCTCCCCACCGCCGCCGTGGTCATCGCAAAATGCCGCCACCACCAACTGGTGGTGCAGCCATGGTGATTTATTCGTCCAACCACCGCTTGGTGGTTGCGTCGTATCATCAGTCGGCGATTAAAGAAACACCTCTGCCAACGTCTAGACGCGGTGCGTCCCGCGGTCGATCGTCATCTACCACTATCGCGAACACCGCCATCCACCACCGCGTTAGCGGTTTCTGATGGTTGCGGGTTTGCGGCGTGATCTCAGCCACAGTTGAGTGGCGCTCCACCCTCGGCCACCATCGACCCTCGACCACCGCCAATTGGCGGTTCGGTCTCGGCTTGGTTCGCCGCCTCCATCTATGGCCTAAAACCGCCGGCCACCACCACGCTGGTGGTGCGGCCCTGGCGTTAACCGTGGTTCGGCGCACGGGTTCGCCGCGGTTCATATGACCACCCACCATCACCGTTTGGTGCGGTTTTTCGACTATGGTCATCACCATCCGCCACAACCACCATGCTGTGGTATGGCCTGGTGGTTCTAGAGCGGCAGCTGGAGCTGCTACCATACTCCATGGTGGCCGGCCGCAACCACCACGCTGGTGGTGCGGCGGTTGATGTGATAACCGTAGCCACCACCAATCTGGTGGTGGTTCTCGGGTTTTTCGTACGGTGCAGTTTTTAATGCGATAAACAAATTATAAACCATAAATTTTAGAATAATAATTAAACTCAATAAAATTCAGATTTTTAAACTTGATACGCAAGAAACAATAATTTTAACGGATCACGTATAAACAGATAAACTGATAAATTGATAGACAGATAAAAACTAAACGATTTGTTAACAATGGCTCTGATACCACTGTTGGGTTTTTGTGGGTATCCTCGGATCAAACTGACTCGAGGATTATCTCAGATCTATCAAACCTCGCTGGTTTGATATATCTCATGGGTTAATCAAACTGATAAAACCTTCGAGATCAGAAACACGCTGTTTCTGATCTAATCGTGCGGAAGCGATAAAAGCTAAAAACCCATTAAGCCTAATGATCTTTAATCGTTATAGTTTTAAACCTAAAAGATCAGGTTAGATCAATTTACCTGGATTGCTTGAGACTTAGTCCACCGGTGATCGACCAACGAACGTTCTTCTAGTTGAACTTTTAGAAACCCGAACAAAAACTGAAATTCGACCGGGAGGGGAACAGCGCCGGTTTTTGGAGAGAGAGAGGGAGGAGGAAACTGAGAACTGGTTTCTTGACTGAAAAGCTTGTTATTTTCCTTAACCCATAGGCTTTATTTATATGGAGGAAAAAATACAGTTTGTATGGAATCCAGTTTCCTTATAATAATTATCTCAAATCCTTTCCTTTTTAATTAGCTGGAAAAGAATTTGCATACGATAATTACGATTATATATATTTATCTAATATATATATAAACCTTATCAATTAACTATTATATATTTATTTATCTAATAAATATATAATATCCTAATTAATTAATAACCCTCCAACTTTGGTAATTCTGACTGAAATTACCCAACTGATTTATAATACACTATTATAAATCCTAATTCTCCATTTCGGGGTTTCATCTAACTTGTTCGACTTATAGGTCCTCACAGGTGTGACCCTCAAGTGTCTTGTAACATTGGATGTGTAACCACTTGGTTTGTCAACTCTGCACATAATTCCTAACACATCCATCATTCGATTTTAAGTCAAATGATTCCAAAACTCCATCCTTTTGGAGTTGGGCGATGCGTTTCTTGTTTATATGGCCAAGACGACAATGCCACAAAGATGCATCGTCTAACTCATTAGAAGAATCAATAGCTAGCACATTACTCAAGTTATTATCACAAACAACATATTCATAAACACCATTGCAAGGAGTAGCTTTAAAAACAAACAAGTCATCTTTATAAACCAAAAAATTTCCATTCAGATTATCAAAATAATAATGGAATCCTTGTTTAAACAACGCATGAAATGAAATGATATTCCGAGACATATCGGATGAATAACAGCAATCTACTAACTCTAATCTAAACCCACTATCCAAGACAAGCTCAAAAATCCCCATCTTCGTAACAGGTGATGAACGCCTATTGCCCATGATGAGATTTAGCTTTCCTGGCTGCAACTCTTTGCATTTACTTAGTCCTTGTAAAACAGAACAGATGTGAACACCACATCCTGTATCAAGGACCCAAGAATTTGAACATTTCAAATTAGTGTGTTTGATTAAGTACATACCTGAAACAGTGGCAACTGATTTGCCCTTGTTATCTTTCAACTCTTGAAGGTATTTTGGGCAGTTTCTCCTCCAATGCCCTGTTTGTCCACAGTGAAAACACGTTGCCTGTTTCGGATCTCTAGAAGGAGGGATGTCACGATTAACCGTTCTCTTTGAACCTTTGTTGGACTCTCCAACATGGGCTTTCCCTTTCCAAGCGGGTTCAGTAGTGGCTTTTCGTTTCTTCCCTTTTCCAGTCCGAATGGCATTAACCTGTGCAACATCAGTCGAACTTGCTAAGGCATGAGATTTCTTCATGCCTTGCTCAGCTTTTTGCAGAAGGTTATGCAGTTGCATCATATTGGTCTCACCATCATTCATATGAAACTGCATAATGAACGGATCATAAGAATCTGGAAGTGAATCAAGAACCATGTCAACGGCCAAGTTCTTGTCGAACTTCACATCCAGTTTCTCGAGTCTTTCAATGAGCCTTTGCATCTTTTGCACATGGGCACATACTGACTCACCATCCCTGTGTTGACACTTTTTTAGGGCCTTAAGAACCTCCAAGCGCTCTTGTCTTTGTCCCTTAGCGAACATTTCGCGAAGCTTCTCATTTATTTCATATGCCCAGCTCTCATCGAACATCTTTTGAAGTTCAGAGGACATGGTGGACACCATGATGCAAGATGCCTTGGTAGAGTCTGTGCAATGCTTGCTGTAAGCATTAATTTCTTCAGGAGAGGCAGTGTCATGGTCGATTTCGACGATTTGTTCATCGAGTACATATTCCTTGTTTTCATAGCGCAAGGTCAACCTTAGGGCACGCATCCAATCAAGATAATTGGGTCCCACAAGCTTTTCCTTCGCCAGAATAGGAAGGAGAGTGAAACCGGAGTTTCCGGTAGGAGCAGTAGGAGGAGGAGGAAGATCATTATTGATTCCAGACATCTATGAGACAAGTGATTTTAGTTAGTGATATTTAAATAATCCTTAATTATTTACCCAATTAATATATTAAGGCTAGGATCCAATTTCTAACATTCACTATATAAAGAGGGATGCCGTAACTATATATGAATTTAATTTAGGTAGGCATACAACTTGCCAATTTCATCTTTATGAAATTCCTAGAACATTTGAGACTCCTTGTACAATTAAGGGCATGTTCAGTCTCAGATATGCATCTTACTCATTGTGGCTGGGATGCCGAATACCACAATTAAGATTGTGAATTAACCATGCAAAACAGCTTTGGCATATTCATTCTATTTATAGTTCTCAAATTGACGTACCGGTTATCCACACACGCTCCATCAATAAACTATAAAAACGAATTGCCACATCACCTGGCCTATCATAATCTCAAATTAATGTGCCGGTTATCCACACACGCTCCATTAATAGACCATATAGAAGTGATGTGCGTTTTCATGGATTTGCATACATATTCACATTTTCCTATGTGTATCTAAAAAGGGAATTTATTTTAGAGATAGGTTATAGATTAATACTTTTAATCTTAACATCGACAATATTGGATCTGTTCGATAACTCGCACTCTTTCACACAAAAGGTCGGTGAGTTGGAAACGCAAAGCATTTAAAAACCTTCTCATTCGCCGCCATTTTATAGGCAGACTCCTTGTACCTTCTCATAGTGTTAGGAGTTTGGTGGGTCTAGTAGTGATCCAACTACGATGTGTTAAACTTCAGGTTATACTATATACTATATAAACAATTTATAAGTATAAGGTAATTTTAAACATTTTAAAACTTACCAATTATTTAATCAGATTAATTCTAATTAACCATGAAACCGAACAAGATAATTTTAATTCATAATTAAACATTCTAATCATGTGAGGGCACATGTTAATAATTAACAATAAATAATACATGCAGAAAAATCTATTTGCAATTCTATTAATCCTAATTATCAAATTAAATCATATGACAATTTAAATCTAGGCAATCAAACTTAAATCATATGAGGGCATATGATAATGATTAATAAACAAGTTATATATTACATGCATATATAATCTTTTTTTCAATTTAACCTTTTAAAATGAGCCTATTAAATCTTCTAATTTGCCAAATAGCCATAATTATCCAATCTTTCATGTAATCCTCAAGTTATCGGAAATCTTGACTATTAGATGAACATTGTATAATTGCTATATAAAAATGTTTATCAAAAGTTAGGAGATAATAGCCAAACTACCAAAACAATTTTAATAAATAATGGCTCCTAGTTTTCAATCAAACATATATATATATATATATATACATCAAAACTTGGCAAACAACATTTAAACAAGTGCTAATATCAACCAAACTAACGGCTCTGATACCACTGATGGGTTTTATATGAACTATAAATAACATGGCAGCGGAAACAATGACAATAATCATATAACGAAACCCGATAAGAATCATAGTAGATGATATTAACAACAAGATTTAAACAAAAGATCGTCTAACCGTTAAGAACTCGAACACTTCGATTCTACGATGCTTAGGAAGGTAGTAACCAAAGTAGATTACCTCTAATGGTTTGTACCCAATAAGTCCAAGATTATCCTTATGAATATCCACCCAAGTGTAGCACGAGCACCCACAAGGAATGGAGCAAAGAGAGAAGAAATAACTCAAGTAAGAAACTTGAGTTGGTGTGTTTGAAAATGAAGTCATGGACTTCTATTTATAGTGGTGAGTTGCTTAGGGCCAAAGCAACTACTCAAGTTGCATATATAACCTTTAACTTTTAAAGAATAACCCATTGGCCCTTGCTTAGGGCCAAAGCAACAAGTTATTCTTTTATAGATAACCTTTATCTTTCAAAGAATAACCAATTGGCCCTTGCACCTTTAATTGGCACAAATTAAATCTAAATTAATTCCAATTAATTCTATAAACTTTACAAATTAATTTCTAATTAATTATTATCAAATAATAGTTAATAAACTATTTATCTCTCTCTTTCTTGGTCATTCTAATAACCTTGGACAATTGAGGGCAACCCAAAAAGGACCCTGCTATTAATGGAGAGTCATGAGTAATTAGTTATGACGTTGGACATCTATTCCAACAATGTCCACCACAAATTTCTACTTCACATAATTTAATTATAAGTCACGTCTTCAAAATCACCTTTATACTCACAAAAGGTTCCTCTTACATGGCAATATTAATACCCTGACAACATGCACCTCTCGGTCGACGTATAAAGTCATTAGTATACATCACATAATCACCAATGTGGTACCACTGATAACATTCTCTCGCTCCCTAGACACGCATGGAGAATATTTATTCATCTATATCACCAGGGTACTACTAAATTCTTTATTGAACTTTAGAGTCATCGATATATATATAGATATATACACACTTAACTATGTCTTTGCCTAGTTAATAACAGATTTCCTTCTAGATGAGGGTCTCCCATCGGACCACCCTTCTCCTCGTGATCATGGGCAACACGGTGCTTCTCAACAACACTCTCGTAAAAGAGGTACGAAACCAAATCCCTATGTAATCTAGCTTCGATCCACATCGAGCACAACACAACTCCGTCCAACATCCCAAGTGTTAATATATAATAGCATGTTCATAAAAGATAAAACCAAATTAATTCATGTAACACATTGGAGGATAACATGCAATCAGTCCGCACATAGGCATCGACCTTCAACCAAAATTTTAGTACATCAAGAAATTCGATAACTCCAAGATTATGCATGGAAACATTTATCGAAGCACGCAGTGGGATACAAGCACGCATGTATTTTACACAAAAGACTTGACAACAACGGCATGATCCGTATTCTCGGAGAAAGTGAAGGCACATAGAATGCATAGCTTATACCATATTAATCGTACAACACTTCAACCCACAAAGCTCTAAGTGCTTGCTATGACCCCCAACTAGTCTTACTAAGAGACAACTAATTTCGTGCCAAACACCTATGAGTCGCACTCCTAGAGCTCAACAATATTCGAGGGCTACTTAACGAAAATCCAACTCGAATTCGCACACTTAAGTCTACTCATCGAAAATCAACCCTCAAAACAAGAGGTCCATAATATGATTGTCAACCGTGGTAGACCTCTCAGATTTAGCCCTCTTAGTGACCACTAACCAGCTAACCGTCATGCGACACGGGTTCCCAACCAAATCTTGCGACACCTAGTAGTCCAAACAACCACGACTGTCCTAAGTGTAAAAGCATCAAATGCAACAAAGTCCTAAAGCTCATCGCCATGCGATTAATAATCCAAGCTTACCACTTCGTTATTTTAGAACCCAAAGCTCATAACTGAGCTATTTAAAATCGAAGCTTATAACCAAACTATATAAAAAATCAAAGCTCGTAACCGAGCTGTTCTAGAAATCAAGTTCATAACCGAGCCCCTTTAAAATCAAAGCTCATAATCGAGCTATTTTAGAAATCCAATTCATAACCGAGCCCTTTAAAATCAAAGCTCATGATCGAGCTATTTTAGTAGTTGGGACTTGTTCCCAAAGTTCTTAAAGTCAAAACCGAGCATAAGCTCTAGACTCAATTTACCCAAAGGTTGATCGTCTAAAAATAATTTTATCTTGTTCATCCCGCTAGTGTGGACGTAACTCGCGAAGTCATTTTGACCCAAAACTCAACACAGTTTAACAAAACAGTTATCTAAGTGGGTCTACACTTTTATAAATCTCATATACAAGCATTTTACAAAATCCATTAGATAAACGCACTCGGTAATGAAACACAACAAGTCGTTAACTTTGAAGACAACTTTATGAAAATGCACATGTCTTGGAAAAATATCATTTTGGCACACATGAAGGATCTTGTCCTATCCACACAATCATTTTATCCCGACATTCTATACAGTTGAAGTTTGCAAGGTCATTTAGTACACACAACTGCTATTAGTTCGTCTGAACCATCTCGCACTGAAATAGAAGTCATCTAACGAACTCATCTATCCCGAACCCAAGACATCTTGTGATCCTCGATAATACTCTCATGAGGGCCTTACAGAACTTAATCCTCCATAATCTAATACTGATTCTGATCGAGTTTAGACTCGACTCCATCCATACTTTTCTAAGCGCTACCCTTACTATCCAATAGCATATATGGATTTACTTCACCGACATGATTACACCGTGTTCTACTCGATAGAGCCACAACCTCCTTTAGCATCATGTTTTCGTGACCTTCCTCTAAGTTTACAACTTAGTCATTTTAACCACAATAATTCCTATTGCATAATTCAAGTATTTATCCCAAAAGGGTCTCGTGACCTCTATCATTATGTAACCACGTTCATCCGATAACAATTATTCACATGCCAATTCCTAGCTTACGTAAACACTCGTGTAATTTAAGGTAAGAGTGTACAAAATATAGATGCACCCTAATATTTCACACATACTTAAATTGTCGCAACTAGGCCACCCAATTCTTAACTCCCGCAATTCTAGTTTTCCCTTAACTTAGAATCTTAAGCTTTTATCAGAAATACGATTTATTTGAAATATCCCGACTAATCAATCTTAGTCCATCCGTACATGCTCTAATAACGCCACTAGGTCATGCATCCATGATTTTCCTAAACCTTGCTATTTGTATAATCTTATCCACGGTATGACTATTAGTGCTAGAAACGCGTAGAAAAGTTACTATTCCTCAATATTCAGACCCTTCCAAATTCATGACAGATTCAGACCACTGACCCCTTTAACATACGCTTAGTTATACTACTTAGCTGCTCAGTTGCCACTTCGGTAAGTAGGCCGTATAGGTCAACTGTCCCTAAGTTCTTCCGATTCGATTTACCTTCACTTAGTCATCCGGAGTAATCATTTGCTAAACATTAATTTTCACTCTTAAGTAAGAAGATTCACCACTAAGATTTAATCTTAAATCAAAGTATTTAAACTTTCCCAAGTTGATGCCATAACACGACCCTCCCTAAGTAAAGCGTAATTGGGGTCCTTAGATGTCAGATCAAATGTTCTATCATAAGAAGATCGAGAAGAAAGTAAGAACAAGCTACCTTATGAACCAACATTTATCAATCATTACATCAATAGTAACCAAGAATGCTCAATGACGATACATTCATAAATCAGTAGCTAAGTGCTTTATGAATAGACCATACACGAGATTCCCTGCCTCTATCGACGTAATTTCTCGACTCATGTATTTTCATATCCCTAGCGCTCTCCCCACCTAAGACTTTACCCAAGGTAGGTGTCATATTCACTAACTTGCTAAGTTTAAGTCTAAGCACCCTATGGTGATTACCTAGTTCGCTTAAACTAAAGCTCTGATACCAACTTGTAACACCCCAAAAATTGGAGTAAACAAAAACTTTCATTTAATAGAAAGTTGGTGATACAATGTACGCCAAGGCGTGAGCTCTTCCCAAAAGCAGGGGTATAATGGTGTATAATTACAATGTCTGTAATTTAATTAAAGAATGTGACAGCCATCTAGTCTAAATCCTATCTAGGAAAAAGACTACACAAAAGGGTTGTCAGTCTGTCTACGCCAGTACGGTCTAAAGAACCGATCTCTTCACACAATCCCCCAAGCTCACTCTAAACCCAAGCATCTACTTGGGGACGGCGTCCCTAGTACCTGAGAGACACATCGACACCAAATCAAGTGTTAGGCCAAAGGAGCCTAGTGAGTTGTATCAATAATACTATGCATGTAAAAGCATGTTAAGACATGTGAGATATACAAGATCATACTTACCTCCTCAAGATCTCGGGTGAAAACCCTAAGATGAAGAACCTTCAACCATGGTGGAGAGGTGGTGAAGAAGATGAAGCCACGGAAGTCTCCACTCTCTAAACTAGTAGATCTAGCCTCTAACACCTCCCAAAACATGAAATCCACCTAAAACAACACTAGATCTGAGATAAATATGGAAGAAAAGGTTTGGAGATGAATAACCCCAAATCTAAGCTTAAAACTCGAAGGAGATGAAGAGATTTACTTACACCAACGTTTTTGAACCACCAAATACTTGAAATCCATTGATGTAGTCTTGAAGAGCTCGAAAAATCGAGGAGATTGCAAAAAGAATCGGGAGAAACGAGTTCGGATGAGAAAGATATGCTCAAATGAAGAAGAGGGGTATTTAACCCGATTCGGTTCTGACAGACACCTAGCGATCGCTAGGTGTCTCAGCTAGCGATCGCTAGCCTTGGAAATTTCGAACCTAACGACCATGGGGTGATAGTGAGCTCCAACAGCACCAACAAAAACCTTGCCTAGCGATCGCTAGCCTGATGCCTAGCGATCGCTAGCCATCTGGGTGTTTTAGGTGAAATCTTGTTTTGGCCATAACTTCTTTGTTATAGCTCCGATTTCGATTCCGGAAGAACCGTTGGATTCGTATTTCAATTTCCCATCCAATAAGACCATAAAATCTAGGTTTTGATCAAAAATCCTATTTTTCATATTCGTCCCAAAAGGTCTAATTCCGAAATTACGGGTGTTACACAAAGCCTCAAAAAATTCAATCTGAAAAAAGTGAACAAAAATAATCAACATTTATGGAGTAAACAATGAACACATAATCAACCCAACATTTGAGAAACAAAGTAAACAATGAACACATAATCAACCCAACATTTGAGAAACAAAGTAAACAATGAACACATAATCTGCCCAACATTTGAGAAACAATTCACCATTGGCAAATTAAAAATATGAAGGGAATGTCAGTTTTCTTAAATGGTTGTTAGAGATTCTTATAGTAGAGGGAGATAGAGATAAAATAGTTTAATATTTGAATTAATAGAGATAAAATAGTTTAATATTTTTAAATTTTGAATTAGTTTGATAGCTTAATAAAACGAAAACCTCAAATAAATAATTCCATAACCAAGATGCCTACAAAATTCTTATTTTTCGTACTTCTAAATTTATAAAGTATAATTTTATTTATATATTATTAAATAAACTTGCTTGATTATATATATATATATATATTATAAGATTATAAAAAACTTCACTTAATTCGTTGATTTTTACTTTTTTATATTAACTTTAATCTACTAATTTATATATTTTAGTGTAATATATTTAAAAACCATTTTAATAGCATATATATAAATTTTTTAAAATAAAGATAATAGATAATTATCTCTTTAATCACCCTACAATTATGATGAATTGCCTAGGAAGCTTATATTTTAAATTTATTCGTTCAACCAATTAAAATGCCACCACCAATTCTAAATATTAAATTATAATAAATTATTTTCTCCATAAAACTTATAACATATATTTTCGATTTCATAAAAGGGATGTTCATGATATTTTTTATATAAGAACATTGCCCATTTACAAATTGCATAATTGAAAAGAACAATATTATTTGTATCTCTATTGATGTTATATATATATATATATATTATTACGTGATATAAAATTATCATTTATTATTTTTTATTATATATATGTGAATTAATAGAAAAGTGTCTAAGTTCATGTTTTGGCGGGAAAAATAGAAATTCGGCTCACCAGATTGCGACACGTGTCGGCCAGTTACTCTTTTATTATATATAGATCGGATGTTTGTTTTAAAATGAAAACTAAGATAAATTTTACCAAAGAATGCAAAAGTTCTTGTCTTATACACAACACCACATATTTTAAAGAGTAGATTATATAAAAGAAATATATTTCATTTTGATTCTCATTTTTAGGACCTATTTTCAGTTACTACTTTTTATTAGGAAAATATTATATTTTTAAAATATATAATATTTATATATGGTAAATACTAACGAACCTAATTTACATTTTTTTGGTAAGGTTTGATAGACCTTTTAGCCAACAGTGTTGCTATAATAGTATTGCTATAATACTAACTAACTTATTTAAGAGCATCTCTAATAGTATTGCTATAATTTTTTCTAAAATAGAGAAAAAAAATATCAAAATCTCTAAAATCATTTCTTTTCATCTCGAGTTTTTCTATTTCAGCCAATAGTATTGCTATAATACTAACTAACCTATTTAAGAGCATCTTCAATAGTATTGCTATAATTTTTCTAAAATAGAGAAAAAAATATCAAAATCTTTAAAATCATTTCTTTTCATCTCCAACAGTTTTTCTATTTTAGAAAATCTATCACCACTTATATTATTAAAATATACACTATATTTGTTATCCTAATAAATTTTTTAAAAACTTTTAAATAACTAATTATACCAGTGGTGGAACCAATGAATGTCTAGCCTAGCGGTAGTAGGTAGCATCCTTGCGCTTGCCTTGAAAGATAGGTTGACGCGGGTTCGAGCCCCGCTCGGTACAAATAAGGCCAAAGGCCTTATAGACCTCTTCTGCGGTATCCAACTCTTGACCGGTCTTCGGGTCGGTTCAGGGGCGAGTCCATGGGTTGGCCTTCGAGTCAGCTCATGGGCGCGGGGGATTAGTCGGTGCCCGTATGGATCCGGATACCCCCGGAACGTGTGTGTGAGGTAAAAATGCCCTTCAAAAAAAAAATTATACCATTGGTGGAATAAATTAAAATAACATTTGTTTCTCTTCATATACAGATTTCTCTGAAATCTCTATATTTAGAGAAAACCCAAACTTTTTCTATTTTAACAATCACTTTAGCAATGTTGTTAGAGCATTTTAGAGAGAAAAAACAACAATTTTTCTATTTTAGCAATGTTGTTAAAGATTCTCTAACAATTTTGATAATATATTATATCCTTTATGCAATTAACTAAACATGTTATGATTTTATGAAGAAAAGATAGATGTTATATGACTTCATAAATTATATTTTATTAACATTATCCAAAACTGTATTATTGAGATATCATAACGTATTTTGCCAATAAATTCTATAAATTATGAACCAAAAAAGGTATTTATTTTATTTTATTAGAATTTGCTTGTTTCTAATAAAAAATAGTGTAATTATGAGCACCAACCTTGTGACTAAGTATTGTTGGTGTAATAAGTAGCAGCATTTAATAGAAATAGTAACATAAATAGAATAGATAATTTTTTGGTTATTTAAAATATCAAAAATATATAATAATTTAAACCATTTATAATTTATTTTTGTTTTAAATTAGGAAAAAGTTCAAAAAAGATTAAAAAACCCAATAAACTATTTTATTTTGAATGGTTAAATCCCTAAACGGCCTTTTTTTAAATGGTTTTTTGAAAGAAAAAAATTAAACTTTCTCATTTTAAATGATTAAGTCACTAAACTATTCTTTTGAATAAAAAAATCATTAAACCTTTTCATTTTAAATGATTAAGTTTTCAAACAATTTTCTTTTGACAAATAAACAATCAAATTTTCAAAAATTGGTTACTTACCATCTTTTAATAAAAATTATTAAATATAATCGACTATGATGGTTTTAAAGGTATAGTATAACTATATTAGTGTAGGTTAAATGAAAATAAGTAGCAAATTTTTAAAAAATTTCATGATTTATTTTATTGGAAAAAATGTTGAAAGACTTATTTCATCGAAATGAGAATGTTTAATGTTTTTTTCATTCAAAAGAATAGTTCAGTGAATTAATCATTCAAAAGAATAATTCACTGACTTAATCATTCAAAATGAGAAAATATAATGATTTTTTGTTCGAAAAAATTATTTAAAGACTTAACCATTCGGAGTGGAAATAGTTTGTTGGGTTTTTTGAACTTTTTTCTTTAAATTATATTACATCTTTGTAATTATCATTTATACATGTCTAAATCATTTACACTTTTAAAAATAGCATTCATTGCAATATTTATTAACTATTTGTTAAATTATTATACACATTGTAATTACTTTTTAGTTTATAAATACATGATCAATATTATTTGATTTAGTATGTATAATTATAATCTAATGTAATTATCAAATTCTTTATTTAAATAAATTTGATTATATTGTATTTATACTTTATTTAAAAAACAATATATATATATATATATATACACATACATATAATATTTTCATAAAGAATAATTAACTTAATTAAAAAAAAATTAACATTATTAAATCATCAATTATATTTATTTTATATAATAAAGTAGTTTATTTAAACAATAAAAAAACGAAAAAGAGTGGGGCCTATGTCTTGTTGCAACAAGAAATGCAAAATTTACAATTGTTATAGGGATCACTTTGATGAGGTGATCTATTGCATTCGTTTTCCAATGGCTATGCAAGCCCTATTGCCGATTAGGGATGAGCATCTGGCATTAAAATTTTGAGCCGAATTGGGACCTTATTGGGATCGGTATATGTTATATAGTTCGATAATCGGTTCTAGGATTCGACCACATTATGTTTCTGTACAGGCAAAGAACCGGAAAAAACCGGAACCAAACTGGTTCCCTGAATATATATGGTCCCTTTTCAATTTTGGGCTACCTTTGCATTGGTTTGACAGTTAACCATCTCTTTATTATCAATTTTATCAATATATATATGGTCACTTTTCAATCTGCTTTGGTTTTCAAGCCCAACATTCTAGATTTTTGTATTGACATAATCAATGTTTGATGAATGTTCATTTTGCCGATAAGTTTTGTGGTTTTCAAGGCCAACACTCTAAATTTTTGCAGATCGAGGTCTTACACTCAATTGTAATAATGATTTTTTGAAAATTTAGATGACATTTCATGTAGTTTCGACTTCTGTTGCCGGTTATATAAGTTGCGGTTTTTTGTCAAATTGGTCGATATTTTGAGGTTTGCAGAAGTGATGGCTTGTGTCTCTATAACTTGTGGTTTTGACTTCTGTTGCCGGTTCTTTGATCGGATTTATGTTCTGGTTATCGTCGATTAGTATGGAGATTGTTGATGTGTGTCTGACTTTCTTGAGAACTCATCCCAAAATTCGGTACCAATAGGTCCTAGAACCGAACTTCTTGGAACCGCATTGGAACTGAACCGGTACCTAGCCGGGGGTATACGGTTCGGTAATCGGTCCTATGATTTGGCTTCCAAAAAATTCAGTCCATCCTGGTTCCGGTCCGATTCGGCCTGGGAATGAACCGAGCTCATCCCTATTGTCAATGGTCTTAGTACATGTAAGTGGTTTACACTTCTAAGGCTAATATATAGGTTTTTTTTAATAAGTTGACATGTTTTGAAATTGTTCCTCCATCAAAAATAGAATCATCATTTACACTTGTATCATAGGTTCGTATGTTTCAATTATCAATAAATAGTTGGCAAATCTATAAACATACATGTGTGTGTGTGTCTATACATATATATGTGTATATGTATATGTATATGTATATATAGAGAGACTTACGATCATTTAATACTACCCTCTTCTCATGAGATTAATTTAGAGCTGTTGGATTGAACCTTAACAGGAAAACATCATGACGAGTGTGAATGTTTGTTTCATGTTGTGAAGGTTTCTTTCGTTGTGGAAGTTTGATCGTCGAACGACTTTAAGATGGTTTCACGAGTTTCACAAAAAATATGTGGTCTCACCAATATTCAACTCTATATGTGTACAACTTTCAAAATTTGAATTCCTATATCTTTCAAGTACCACTTTTATTAGAATTTGACAAAATACCACCAATTTAATGACAAATGCAATTAGACATCAATAGATATAACTTTATACAAACCAAACAACATCACTTAAAAGGGAAGGCACTAGTAGTCGAGAACAAGATATACCAAACTAGACCAAAGAAACCATTGTTCGACCACTCATCTAAACACAAAAATCTTGATGAACACCTAATTTTGTAATCCATATGCGACATTCGTATTTGCTACAAAAACACAAACACAAACACAAAACATTTTTAAAACAACTAGCAAAACCAATGAGAAAGTACATCTCAACCATCAACAATCTTAGCTTTCAACCCTAACCATTTAAATCATTTAATATATTCCTCCAACCATAACCAGCATAAACTTTCAATCAACTCATAAGTCTCAAAACCGATTCAAATACCATTCATCTTTTAACAGGATACCATATAAGCATACGTTGCATGTTTTATACAATATAGAAACACATCCACCTCGACCCCATATCATAATTTCCGTAGGGACACAACATCTCATTAAAAAAAACAGAAAAACAACGTTGTCTTAATTAACATGCACGCTTACGTTCATACATTTATATTTCTTCTTTTTTATTTCCGGTATTTTAATAACTTTCATAATTTATAAACAATATGAAACACAAAAGAGAATGAAAGTGTGTAATTACTAATTAGGGTTTGGTTTGGAGTAGAAATGGTAACAAAATTGGGGATTTAGGGTTAATAATAATAAACAAAAAATTTCCACAAATTGTAAAAGGTTAAGCATAAAACTCACCCTTCACCTCACACCCCAAAAAAACCAACACAAGAAACCTTCCTGAATCCCTTTTTCATTCTCCATAACCATCTCTCTCTCTCTCTCTCTCTCTCTCTTCTCTCTCACACACACACACACATACACACACTGAGATAAAATCTCTTCTTCTTGTTGGCGCAATCAAAGCGGCTTCTTGGTGTTTTCTGCGATACCATCATCATCTTCGTAGTATATACATACATGCTCGCTGTATCTATACATCAGCGTCTCTCCAATTGAAAACCTTTGTTGGCTTTTCTTTCGTGTTGTTCACAAAGAATTTGAAATTTTCCATTTGTGATTAATCGCTAATTCGCACTGACAGATATATAGAGAAAAGAGAGCAAGAGGCGGCGAGTTAGGGTTTTTTCGGGTTTTCGTTTAACCCAACAAGCCGTTAAGGGTTAGTCAGTTTAATATTTTTTGATAAATTTGTGGTTTGATATTACGAGTATTACGAATTTACGATACTCCTTTTCTTGATTTTTACACCTTACTAGACAAACCCTAGGGGTTTCAGGTTTCAATTTTCTCTCTGGGTTAATTGTGGTGTTTTTGGGTTCTAGGGTTTGAGTTTTTGCAATGGGGTTGGGCTAATTCATCCAGAAGTGTTCTATTTTGTGATTTCAGATGATATAAGAGGGTTTTGGTTTCGTTAGGGGTGCTTATTGGACCTTTTTATAAGACTAATGTCTTGTAAGTTTGTTCAATTGTTGGATATGGATATGGAAGCCTTCTGAATAGTGTGAGAAGCTTTGTTTGATCTTTGTTCTTGATCAGAATTTGGAACTGGAACTACAGTGTGTACAAACTGTTAGGGGGATAAATCATAAATAGCCCTATTTTACTGTGTAGGTGATAGTTCTGAATTCTTTTATTAGACATTGGTGGTGGTGTTGTTCTTCAATCAAGGGTTAGAGATTTTGGCGTTGATGGTCGGAATTAACTGATTAAATTGATTATCTTGATTCATTAATCGACGGTAACTCGGGATTTTGTTAGGGGAAAAAGGTGGAAGTATTTGAGAGTTGTTACCCTGATATGCAAGTTAGGGCTTTTATGTTTGTTTCTTGTGATGTGTAATACTAATTATGGAAAGAACTGAGCCAACATTTGTGCCCGAATGGTTAAAGAGCAGTGGAAGCTCGAGCACAACATCTCACCAGTTTACATCATCTTCTTTGCACCCTGGTAATAATTCTTATATTTACGTTTGTTTTAACATTTTTTCAATAATGTTGGTGTTAAACTGTTAATGATTGTTAAATATGTTTTGACTATTTTTTTTTGTTGTTGCTGTAGACGAACAAGGCTCATCAAAGTCGGTGAGAAATAAGTCACTAGTTAATAGCAGCGATAACGATTTAGGACGAACTTCTGTTTCAGATCGAACAACTTCCTCGTATTTTCGACGCAATCCCGTTGGTAATGGTTCGGCCCACTTAAGGTCTTACAGTAGTTTTGGTCGAAACCATCGTGATAGGGATAGGGACTGGGATAAGGACATATATGAGTTTCGTAGTAAAGAAAAGTCAGAAAACCGACATCGGGATTATTCCGATCCTCTTGACAACATTTTGCCGAGTAGGTTTGAGAAGGATGGGTTAAGACGGTCACATTCAAGTGTTTCCGCAAAGCGTGGAGATTCATGGCCCAGAAAAGTTGTAAGCGACTTGAGCATTGCCAGCAAAAGTAGCCACACCAATGGCACTATTCTTAGCAACGTAAAGACATCTTTTGAGCGGGATTTTCCATCTCTTGGAGCAGATGAAAAACAAGGAGATCCTGATATAGGAAGGGTCCCATCGCCTGGATTGAGCTCAGCCATTCAGAGTCTGCCAATTGGCAACTCCGCTGTGATTGGTGGTGATGGGTGGACCTCAGCACTGGCTGAGGTGCCTGTAATCGTTGGTAGCAATGGAAACAGCACCTCTGTTTCACAACCTGTTCAACAACCAGCTTCAATCGCTGCAACTACAAGTATGACAGGTGGTCGCAATATGGCTGAAACCTTGGCGCATGGTCCTCCTCGTACTCAGACTACTCCACAGGTATGGGAAAATGGGAAATGATTCTTATGGGTCCCACCCACTGTATAGTCGTAGTCTTGGTAGAACCACTGTTGTCAATAGCGATAAATGGCGCATAATAGCGGTAGCGACCATGTACTGCTATATTGTATATAGTGATTGTGATGGTATTTTCGTAATTTTTTTTTACGTTGATAAATACTAGGGTTTTACCTATTATATTTTGTTATCTAATATATATATATATATATATATATAATAGTTTAAGACTTAAGACAATTAGTATTATGTTTTGTTCTCTAACATATATAATAGTTTAAGACTTTTAAGGTAATATATTAATAATAATATAAATATATAATTTATCTTTAAGAAGGCCATCGCTAAATATTAAATAGCATAGCAGTAAGCTATTGCTGTTTATCACTAAATATTAAGGTAATATACTATTTATTGCTATTCGCTACGTAGCATAGCAGTAAGCTATTGCTATTTATCGCTATTCGCTACTGACAACTATGCGTAGAACATACATTTACATTTTACTTTTTTACTTGTTGCAGTTGACTGTTGGGACTCAAAGGCTCGAAGAGCTTGCTGTCAAACAATCCAGACAGTTGATTCCCATGACTCCTTCCATGCCTAAAGCCTTGGTAAGGGTTATCTGTCACTTTGTTGATTTTGCATACCCCAAAATCCGCATTTTTGTTCCTGTCTTGTAGTATTTACACCAGACCTTTTATTTCACATTCTAATGATTATTGCTATGCGTCTTAGGTGTTTCTTCTCCTTTAAAAAGATACACTGTCCTTTGGAACTTCTTGGTTCATGTAACCTAAGTTCTCTCTACCGACATTATTTGATAAAAGAATGTTCGAAACTTAAAGTACTCATTTGTAGAACTTTTATTTAGATGGACTAGTTTTTTCATATATAATATTGTATCAAACAGTAAATGTCTTGTGACTTTCATGGGTCAGAGGAGGTATCCTTTTGAATAACATTAATAACTCATTACATCACAGTTGAAGAAGAGAGAATAATCACCAGGGCTGAATGGGAAAGTCTCTTATCTTTGTAATTAATAACTTGATGTGATCAGTACAAAGTTTGTTGGTTTGCGTTATAATTGTCAATGTTAAAGCTTAGAAAGAGTATTTTGGTTACAAAATAGGCAAGTGTAACCTGTTCATGATGAAACTTGGCCAGAAAAAAGGTAAAAGTGCAAGCAGAAAAAGTAATGGGAAGAAGTAAGTGATGCTTGCCATAGATCAACTTGGTTTAGGACTAGTCTGGCGAATCAGACGAGGAGACAGGAGTCATAGATATGGAAGAATTTGAGAATTTGGGAAGGTGCTTTGGCACTATACATAAAGGGAAATTAGGAGGGTATACTGTTTGGTAGATCTTAGTCAGGAGCGTACCTTACATCAGCTCTGAAATTGTAGATTCAAGTTTGCCAAAGTAGGTGTAGAATGGCAATTGGTAATTTGGTAGTGTTAGCAGTTTGTTGTACGTTCAATTGGTTTGTCTTTTGATTTTGTATTGAAAAGTTTGTTGAATAAAATCTCTAATTTTTTGCCAATGCTTTTCATGCTAGGGTGATCCATCTGCCATTTGAGTGTTCATTTTGTTTTAGGTTTGGCAATTGCAGCATTGGTGACAGATAGTTTCAGTGTGTTTGTAGTTTAGTTAGATTTTTGAGTAGTTTTTTTAGTGGGACATTTTTCTTTTATCAGTTTTGCTTTTCCTTACTTCAATAAGTTTTTATTTTTTATTTTTTTAATACTATTTCAAAGAAAAAAACATAAGGCATTTTGGGTAGTAGTGGAGTATGAGAATTGCTATTTGTTGACACCATATGTTTGCTCACCCGTCACCATGGTCTGGTTGCTCTTTCTGGTTGTTCACCAAACTGTCTCCTAATGTTTGCAATATTACCTTCTGTGAAGCCTGGTATAAGTAGAAGTGTAGATGGGCAAGTGTCAAATCAGTGGGTAGAATGTTGTTTGCAGCTGGCCTATTTCTTCATCTAAATACCATTGTGGCTTATTCAAGTTCTTGTCCGCTTGTAAGTTGGACAAGATAGAAATAAAATGGTTGTAGCCTTGTAGTTATGCTAACACACCAACTGCAGGCTGATTATACTCTATTGATATGAGTTTAGTCTGTCCCATATTGAATGTCACTGTGAATTTGCGTCTTAAATGAATGTGCATTAGGCTCTTTCCATATGATGATTGGAAAAGGTAAACCGTACTGTTGTGTATGTCTGCCTGGGATTAGGATTCTTCTCACAGCAAAAAAAGTAAGCTTGGCCTGGTTAGGACCCGTGGAAGGCTAAGCACTGGCTGATTATGAAGGACCTTGGATTTCACATTTAAAGTTTGCATGCATCTTTTACAAGTATTGTTGTTATAAGAAGTTTCTATTCTAACAATCTTGGATTTACAATGTGTTTTAACTTCCAAGTGTTCTAATTTTTAACTGAATTGAAGTTCCTAATTTGTAATTCTATAAAAATAATGCAAGTGTTAAGAAGTTCTTGTTTTAGTTCATGTTTGTTATAGATTACCTTACCTTCTAATTTTAGAATCCTGGCTATAAATAACTAGGACTGTAACATTAATCACGTGGTCTAGCTTTAGATTAGGCTTTGATGAGTTGCACGTTAATTCACTCCTTAGACGAGTAACTAGGAGTTCATTATTCCATCTCTGGTTGCAAATCTTTTTAGTTATGACACATGGATTAAGGTTTGAATATTTGAAATGTCTTTTCCCTGTTATACTTTACAGTGGAATTCGTTCTTGCTGCATATAGTGACCATAGTAAGAAATTGTGTTCCATTCATTTCCAAAAGCACTGCCATTGTTTCTAATAAGTGAACTGAATGAAATAATTGATTTATGCTGTAGCCGCACATAGAAGATCTAGTTATGTGAGAAAATGGATAAACATGAACCCTAGAGCAGCCTTTACCTTCTAGATCTGATGAGGGTGAATGCCACTTCCTTAAGCCTACACAGACGGTGATTTGGATTGCGTGGTGGTTATTCCTTGCTAACATTTCGTTCTTTGGGATTTGTGGCCTTTGCTTATGTGGTAAGAAGTGATTCAAGCTCGTTCTGAATTCACCAGAATCATTGAGATGATAGATAGCATCACTGGTTCTTGTATCATTTCATCCTGCCTGCGAAGGTCACTCATCTATTTCTCCTTTTTTTATGAGTGTGGAATGAATCTGTTGTTCGAGATATGAGACATGTATTGTGATAATCTTTGTTGCGCCCACTTTCACATTCTTCTTTATCGTTTGTATGTCATATTTTGTTTCTTCTGAAATTCTATCGTTCATTTTCTTGGAAGACACGCTTTCTCAGTTTAGAGATGTTAACTTTGGGATGATTCATATCCGAAGCTGCATTTCTGTAAGATGCCATGTATACATGAGGCTGATTCGGCTGGGGCATATTTGGTAACATTGAAAAAAAAGTAAATAGGCACGATGATGCATGCTGCACAAGCTGCTCGACAAAGATAGAATGTTTATTTTGGCTTTTTTTTAACGCATGGCATGATAGAGACAGAGTAACCACAGGAGTAGGGATAAAACCATCTGAAGCTGCATTATGCCTTTTTATTACATCTATGCATGTAGTTGGAACATAATATTACTGGCTTTATGGTTTTCTTATTGTACGCACATTGTTTTAATCTAACATTTTCAACTTCTTATTAGGCCTTGAACTCTTCTGATAAGCCAAAATTGAAGATTGGGCAATCACAGCTTGTCAACCATCCACACACTCCTCGATCCCTGCCTGTGAAGCCTGATGTTTCAAAGACGTCTACCGTTGGAAAGCTTCTTGTACTCAAGCCCTCGCGAGAAAGGAATGGTGTCTCACCGACTGCAAAGGAGAGCTTGAGCCCAACAGGTGGTACCGCCAAATTACCAAATAGCCCACTTGCTGCTGTACCTTCAGCCGCTCCAGTGAGAAACAATCCAGCCGTTGCTGTTGTGGAGCGCAAGCCTAGTGTGGCCGCTTTGGAGAAGAGGCCTTCGTCACAAGCTCAGAGCCGAAACAACTTCTTTAATCTCATGAGGAAGAAATCCATGATTAGCAATTCTTCTGTTGCCCCTGATACTGGTTCTTCCGGTGAAAAGGCTATCGCTCTTCCTGCCCATGAGGGCGGGTCTGAATCTGGTATAGCGGTGGAGGAGACTAAGGTTGATTTGGCCAGCAAGGGTGGTGATGCTTGTGTTGCAACTAATAACGGGAAGAACCATTCGGGCCCTGATGCGATTCTTTATTCAGAGGAGGAAGAGGCTAGGTTTTTACGCTCTTTGGGATGGGATGAAACTGCTGAGGAGGAGGAAGGCCTCACCGAGGAGGAGATTAGTTCTTTCTACAAAAATGTAAGTAGTGCATTACCCTTTTGTTGACTTTTCCGTTTTTATTATCTGGGCTGCGGATTATACTTTCCCCATCTTAATATAAATGAGCTATTTTGTCAAAGTTAAAGAGTAAATTACATATTTGGTCCCTGTGGTTTACACTATATTGCATTGTTGGTCCCTCTTTTGAAATAATTATGGGAAAGTCCATGTGGTTTACATTAGATTGCAGTATTGGTATCAATCTGTTAAGCATAGGGACCAATAGTGCAATATAGTGCAAGTCACCATGACCAACAGTGCAATGTAATGTAAACCATAGGGACCAACAGTGGAATATAATGTAAAGCATAGGGACCTTTCCCATAATTATTTCAAAATAGGGACCAACAGTGCAATATAATGTAAACCACAGGGACCAAATATGTAATTTACACCAAAATTAATTAATCAAGAAATTCTTTTTCCATTTTAAAACATGTCTTCATACAAATACAAGAAGCTGAAGTTCCCTTTTTTAATGACCATAAAAGATTACATTTCGCAAAGGTTCTATCGAAAAGCCAAATGACCATTTTGATTTGGGAAAGGGTTTTCTGAAAGCACAAATGGTGCATTTCTTGAGTATGGGCACACATATTGCATTTCTTGAATATGCATGCTATCTTAAACCAGAAATGGTGTAGACAGTTGGATGGTGTTGACGTTGAATTTTGTGTTTGCAGCTGAATTTAAAGCCGACATCAAAAATTTTGAAGACGAAGACATTGATGGAGATATCTTCTTCTGACTCGAAGGTGGAGTCTTGAGCAGGAAGGGGTTTGTTTTTGTTTGTTTTGGTGAGAGGAAGGGAATTGGGAAGTTTTGAAATCCTTGCAGTTGAGTACATAAACATATTGGTCCACAAAGAAAAAAAAGGCTTCAACTTTGCTTTGAAGGTGTTATCCCCCTCCCTCCCCTGACTTTTAAGGGTTGAGATAGTAGAGACTAGGGTTTAGGGATTTACTACTGGTTGTGCAAAAAAAGAATCTGGGGTTTTGTTGGTTTTTCTTTTTCTTTTCTTTTCCTTTCTTTCTTGAGAGGGATTCAGCTGAATTCAACAAAAAATAGCTTATGATGGTTTATTAGGCATTTTCATCAAAGAGAAAATTAGGTTTTACATGTTTCTTGCTCCGTTTTATTGCTCTCAATTTGCAGGTACAATCTGGGTGGCCAAATATCCAGCCTATAAACCGTCCTAAACGGGCTAGTCATTCCATAATTATGTAACGGGAACCGGAGGAACATGCCAATGCCATAATGTAAGAATTAAGAAGGGCAATGTTATTTGCATCTACACTTGTGTCAAAGTTGAATCAGAATTGAAAAAAGTTGATGTTGACATGTTAGAGGAGATAATTAAATGATATTGATGAACTTAGCAATGCATAAGGGTGCAAAGCCCACTTCATTAAGAAACACATGGTACTAAAATCAATGAACAATGGTCTACAATCCCTCTTTAAGTACATAAGAATCTACATGGTCAATAAAACGCCCTTTTTATGACTTAGGTAGGGTTAAAGTTTGTATACATGTAATATTTTTAGACCTTGTTTCTATTTGGGATTTATTGATTTGTTTGATTTGTAATAATTCATATGATGGCATTAGACACTTCTAATAATACAAACTTTAAATAGAAGTTAGTAGTTGTGCGAAGGGGTTAGAAAACCGACATGGATGATAGCAAGGACTTGGCATGGTTGAGTTTAGGGATCTAGTTGTAGTACCTTGTTCTACAACGTTTGGTGTGTTTGAGTTCTTTCTTCTCGTAAATGATTTGATGTTACTATTTATTACTCTTTTTACCTGCTTGCACACATTCTTTTTGTAAGTGTTGTCTTGTGTTTTCCGCTATTCGGTGTCTTTTTAAAATGCAACTTTCTAAACCTTTTTCACAAATCTTTACAAAAGTTCTGACAAGGAAAGATTTGTGTATATAATACCTATTTTATATCCCAGTAAGATGTATCTGATAATTTTGATTTGATTTGGTTGTGTTATCACATTTCGTGATGATTATTGTTTAAAAGTCCCATTCACTAGGTTTGAAAAAAGTTGTAATGTGATTAGTTTGTTTAAGTAGTAAATTCCTTGATTCGTTTGTGTTGAATCAATTTGAGATTTGAACCAAACAATGACATCTTATCTTATGATGATGATGGTAAGCACATGAGGAGGTCCCTTAGTCCCTAAGATACCAATGCCTTACTCATCTCAATTATTCTTCATCTTCCATGCTTTTCTTTCTTTCCTTTTTTGGTTCTCTTCTTTTATCTAAAAAGTATTACATTTGCCTAAACAACTAGTTGTTATTGGTGATTTGATTTAATATATTTTATGATCCTTTTGCATAATCACATGTATATGACAAGGACTTTGAAATCATGTAAGCATTGAGAATTTGAGATGTAATTAAACATGTTCTTCATGATAAATGGTTAAACAATGGTTCTTAAACTCTCTAAAATTTATCCTTTTTTTTTGTAAAATAAATGTCCACATTTTAAAAGGTATAATTTTTGGAATAACTATTATACTTAAAAGGGATCATTTAACAAATACTTAAGATAAGGGCTTACCAACAAAATTCAACACTATTACTTATTGGTAAGATTCTAGTCCACAAAAATGGTATCATTGCAAAATATACCCGGTAAACGCCAACCGTGGAAAGAGACAACGATCCTCACTTACCATGTAAAACTCTTGCTCTTTGACAAATGACAACAAATCCTTGCCATACTCGGGTAAGTGTTTGGTAGACAATCCTTAAAACAACGATTTTACTCTTGGAAATTTTTAGAGTAATAAAATTTTCCAAACTTGTAATTAAGGATTTGATTAAAAAGTAGAAATTTATATTTTAAAGTAGATTTAATGTCTAAGAGAAAATAGACGGGTAAGCTAAATGCACCTCCTCTATATATTGTTAAATGTAGCTTTACATATTAATTTTCTCCTCGTATACATTTTCAATGTATAATTAAACTTGATTCTAACATAATAAAGGGTTACATTGCTAAATGCATCCTACAAAACAATTTCCTCATCATACACATCAACATTAAAATCAACTTTTACATTAAAATGGTTAGTCCGCCCCAAATAAAATAGAGAAGTCTAGCATAACATCTTATGAGAACTTTTCTACAATCTTTTTTAAAATGGAAAATAAAATATTTGAGTCTAAATAAAATATTACATTTACTTCCAATAGATTCTTTATTTTAAAGATTTCAATCTTTATTATGTAATTAAAATATTTTATAAATTTATCATCAAAATAAACTTTAAATTTTTTTTACATAAAATAATGGTGATTTAATTCTATTGGTGAGAATTAATAAAACATTGAATCTCTCTCTCTTTACCCCATCAAATTTAAAAATACTCTTATTTAGTTTTTTTAATTGTCAAAAAAAAAACATATAAAATATCTGTTAAAGTAAAACACAATGTAAATAATCGGATGCACACGTCAAGTCCCACAAAACATTACCAAAGAGTACGTAAATCATACATAATCGCTATTTAAATTATACACTATCTAACATACCAATCTATATAAATAAGATTATAATTTAGATAAACTTTTTAACTCAAAATTCAATTCTCTATATTTTGACACATAGATACAAATTTACACAAAGGGGCCTTCTTCTTTACCTTTACTAATAATTCCCACAACACCCCTCTTCCTCACTGGACCACCATAAGCCATCATGACCCACCATGTCTCTATACCTCCCACCACCTCCCACCACCACTCCACCACCACCTCCCACAATCACCACCACCAACACCACCCACCCCCACCCTCCCACCACCACCACCCCCGCCCTCCCCCCGCCTTCTACAACCACCAACCTGACAACCACAACCACAACCACCGATACCGGAACCAAGAAAACCACCACTATCCACACTCCTCCTCTTCCTCCGCCTCCATCCGCGGCTGCTGCTGCTGCCTCATCCTCCTCTTCTCCTTCCTCGCCCTCGTCGCCGCCACCGTCGTCCTCGTCATCGTCCTCGCCGTAAAACCCAAAAAGCCCCAATTCGAACTCCAACAAGTCGCCGTTCAGTACATCAACCTCGCCGCCCCGGTGAACGCTCCGGCCACCGCCACCACCACCGCCTCGCTGTCGCTGGCCGTGCGGATGCTGTTCACGGCCAAAAACGACAACAAGGTGGGGATCAAGTACGGGGTGTCCACCTTTAATATCATGTACCGTGGGATCCCCCTGGGCCGGGGCACCGTGCCCGGGTTTTATCAACCCGCGCACAGTGTCAGGCAGGTCCAGACCACGGTGACCGTGGATCGGGTTAATTTGATGCAGGCGGACGCTGCTGATTTGGTCAGAGACGCTTCGCTTAACGATCGGGTCGAGTTACGGATGATGGGTGATGTCAATGCCAAGATCCGGATCCTTGGGTTAACTTCACCCTCTGTGCAGGTTAGCAGCTACCACCTTGCATTTTTTCTTTTTTTCATTTTGAAAATTAATTAAACCATGTCATTCAAAAACTTGGGTTGGGTTGAATAAATGCTATTTAGTTATGTATAAATGAACAAAAGTTCAAATGGAAACTCAAATACTTCTAAGATTCACTCTAAGTAATCATGTATTGTTCAGGTTGAATTACACAACATTCCGAGTTATTCACGGTAAATAATAATACAGCCTGACTAATACTACATTGTGTGTTATTCATTCCGGATAATACGTGATTATTTAGAGTGAATATGCCACATGACACGAGCTAGCCTGTCCTAGTGTTTGCAATGAAAAATGACTTCTCTTTTGAATCTAACCCTATATAAATGTCATCAGGTTAGATAATTATCAAAGAGGTGTAGCTCAAGTGGCAAAAGCCCTTGGGGCTAGTGGATGGTATCCATTGGTCTCAGGTTCAAACCATGGGAGTAGCATTTCGGCGATACCCAGACTTTGGGCCGGCCTTTGGTTCGGTTTGGGTCTTGGTAACAGGCATGCCAGTCTGTGGGCATGCAGGCTCGGGCTTAGTCGTGCCTGGGCGGGTCCAGTCTACGTGGACTGGGCCGGGGTCGCTGCGGGTTAGTCGGTCTGTCCAATTGGATGCCCGAATACCGCTGGTGCGTGTGTGAGTTTACTGAGGTTAGACAATTAAAACTATTGGAATATTGGATAATCTATTTAAATAGGAATTTAGATATGATTAGGATTAGCAAATGCATACTAGAGGGTCACCAAGCAAATTTTCTCCAACTCATATTTTTGAAGAATGTAGTACTAGCTGTGTTCCTTTGTGATACAATGGGATTTCGAACAAATTTGAAATTATAATCATCTGTAATTAATTATACACATGTATATAATAAATGATTAAATATCCTAGACTTTTTTCTAGGAAACACTAGCATTGTACTAAAGGTTTAACTCATCGCGAATGTAGGATATGCTTTTATGTTACTTATTTTATCATATAGTCTAAATATCATAGCTTTTAATGTATTATTGATTTGTACTTTGGTGGTGTTTGGGATTGCTTATGAAAACAACTTTTCTCCTTATTTCAATATGGGGAAGTCAATAAGAAGTTTTGGAGTGTTCGGAAGAAGTGCTTATAGCTTCTCCAAGAAGGATATAAGCACTATTAGCACTATTAAAGAAGACATTTCATTTTAACTTTTTGAGAAAGCAGATAAACACTTTTAAAGAAGACATTTCATTTTAACTTTTTAAAAAAGCAAACAAGCACTTTTGGCTTATAAGTTATAAGTAGATATGCAATTCCAAACACCCCCTTAATTGAAATTTAAGAGTTTTACTAGTATTATTAGTTTTTAAATGTGGTAGAAGCTTTATGATATATATGGGGTTTGTTTTATACAAAAAAGGAAGAATTTATGATTGATACGATGATGATGGTTTTGTAGGCGTCGATTGATTGTGCAATAGCCATAAGCCCAAGGAAGCAAGCTCTCACTTACAAGCAATGCGGATTTGATGGTTTGAAAGTATGATCCATCTCATTCTCATCTCATCCAATTTTAACTAAAAACATGGATTGATTTTATTCGATTTAAGTAGGGTTCGTTATGCACGGTTGATTTCAAACGTTTTTATCAACCATTTGCTTTATGGTTACTCCGATTTTTTTTTATACTTTAATGCAAAATAGTGATCAGAAATTGTGTAGGAAATTTGAACTTACTTTTATTTATATCTTATTTTGAAAAAAAAGTGTTTTAAGGGTTACCTTTTGGTTTCTAATATTTCTTTATTCTTGAAAGAATAGGAGACTTTTACGTTATTTGTAAACTCCGAACTTGTAATCCACGGACGATCAATCAACTTATGAATCTGAATTACTACCCGTTCTAGCCATAGGTGCTTAACTTATGAATAATTTGTACCCTAAGGCTTAGAATACTCCTTTACCGCAAGGCTAGCTTTGTATCTCTTGAGCTCTCCTACTTCATTAATTTTGGTTATGTAACATTTCAAGCTTATCATTTATTTGATCCACTAAACGATATCATATGTAGCAATTTGTCTAGTAAGTATTAATTGTGGTAATAGATGACGACCCTTATTTACTAGGTAATACTCATGGTCTTTACTTTTACTCTTACTGAATAAGATTCTTGGACATTGCCATATACATCTGATAAGATAATGTGACTTGATAAACACTTACTTAGATACGTGTTGTTTGGCAAACAACTTCTGATAACGGTTAGGGCTGGAAATAGGTAGGGTATGGGTAGGGTAAGGGTTAATCTGTTATCCAATCCATTTAAAATAACGGGTAACGAAACGGATAATTCTCCATCTCATTAACCTATTATACCTTACCCTACCTATTGAAATAACGGGTAACGGATAAATGGCAAACAAAATTTCATTTTAAATTATAGATAATATTTTTAAACCTCAAATAACTAGATTCTTATGGTAAACAATTTAGTATTACTTTATATATAATGACTGAATAATGTTTTAAACAGAGTATAAAAAATCTAAAACAACACTTTACGTTGTTTTATTTTTCCGGCCTAACATTGTTTCTGATTTAATCATCATGAACTCTTTAACTCGACAAGTATACAAAAGTAAAATTAAATTGTTGATTATTATACAACATATATGACAGCATAGTAAAAATATTAATATATAGATGTAAAAGGATAACTATGATGGATTAGGTACATGGGAGATCAAGTTGTTTTCGTGATACCGATGACACTAATACTTTACATATGGAACTTCATAACAAAACACTGTGAAAGTAAAAAATATTCGAATCTTCATTAGAAAAACATTGTAAATGTTACGTTCATAGTGTTTTTTACTGTGAAAGTTCAAATTTTTTTTTGATCTTCACAGTGTTTTTCTGTGAATGTTTGGATTATTTTTGATTTTCACAACATTTTCTACTATGAATGTTCAATTCTTTTTATCTTTACAATGTTTTATATAAAGTTACATTTGTAAAATTTTGGTATCACTTGAATCAAGTTCTAACTATGATAACTGCAAAATTTTATTTATAAAATAAATATAAATACCAATGATTTAGATAATCATCCAATCATTTATAGATAAGCATTAACCTATATATTCAAATTATAGAGAATATATAAAAACCTAATCTACATAAAAAGATAAGTAATAAGTCATTTTTAACGGAAACAAGCTATGGATGACCACCACTCAGCGACCGCGTCGCAAGACCAACTGCGGCCAGAGTCGCATGACAACCAGCGGCACCGGCACCGCCACCGCCACCGCCACCACTCGTCCTTCGCCTCAAATTGCCTCACGTGTTTCGGCATTACCATCGTCTTCTTCGTCCTTGCGTTCGCCATCTTGATCAGGTGCATCTCAATGGCATACCCCAAAAACCCGCGGGTGGATCTGCAAGAAGTGTGCGTTCAGTACATTAACGTGGTCAATGCTACGCCCACCCGCGCCTCTCTCTCACTCGCCCTACGGATGCTGTTCACCGCCGAAAACGACAACAGGGCGGACATCGAGTATGGAGTGTCCACGTTTAACATCAGCTACCGCGGGATCCCGTTGGGTCAGGGCACCATACCAGGGTTTTACCAACCGGGTAATGGTGTGAGGCGGGTTGAGACCACGGTGACGGTGGATGGGGTGAATCTATTGCGAGGGGATGCTGCTGAGCTGGTGAGGGACGCTTCGGTTGATGATCGGGTTGAGTTACGGGTCATGGGTGATGTCATTGGCACCGCGAAGATTCGGGGCTCTACTACAGCCAATTTGCAGGTTGGTTAGCTACCACCTTGCATTTTCTTTTATTTTCAAACAAATCGAGTTCAATAATAATCGTCCAAAGTCCAAACTAGTAACGTACTCGATCAATCAAATTGATTTTCTAATCATTTTTCCCCTATTTTACATAAATGTCACTATTTTCGTGATATGAAAATCCGTAGTTATGTTATGAACCTAATAGAAAACAATCACTTAAAAAACTGAATACGGTCTTCTTGAAGAAAATGAAAAAAGAAAAACAATTTTACGGACTTGGAGTCTGTAATTACAGAATGAGTAATTATTCTTTTTTTTTTCTCTCTGAAAAAATCTTAAAATTTTACATTTTTGGCCGGGGTTCGTAATTAGGGATACATACATTACGGAAGTAGTGACAAAACTGTGAAATAAGGAGGGAAATCGTTGGATGATCAATTTGATTGAGTATTTTGGCTAGTTTGAGCAATTTTCCTTGAATAATGCTATTTAGTTATAACCATAAGGGAGTTTTTTGTAAAAATAGGGTGGTTTTGAGATTCCTTTGTAAAAATAGGGTAGTTTGAAAATCCTTTGTAAAAATAGGGTTGTTTCATATGTGGTCCACCATTTTTCATATTAACCGTATTATTTTATTTTTTATTTACATATTAGACCCTATAAATATTACAAATATAACCCTTTAACTAACATCAAATTTTTACTTTATATTTCTTTGTTTAGAAAAGATTACTTTTAACCCTTATTGTATATTATATATAAATTGATTTTATCAATAAAATGTAATTAAAACACATGCATTATTTTTTTAAATTTATACCATTAAATAAATCTTTTTGATACCTTCAAAAAGATACCAATATTGAATATATTATAATGCTACAGAATTACAACACAAATATATTAAAATTTTATGAAATTACAAGATCAAGAGCATATGACATTACAAATAACAATTACGACGGCTAACTTAAGATACAAATTAATCGCTAAATTACGACATCAATTGAAAAGTTACCAAAAAGCTTTCTTGCATTAAAAATGATTTATCAATATCTTTTTCTAAAATGCCGTTATTCATTTAAAAGTATTTCACTTTACCCCTTTAAATTTTCAACTAACCCCCTCATTCAATATAAATTAAACTTATTAATCAAATATTTGAAATAATGTTAAAAATTTATATAACAAAATATATTATTAAAAAGCTCTCATTGAGACGATTAAAATGAGCCTAACATTGAGTGTATATATATAAACTCTCTTCTATACGGTTAAAATATATCAATACCGAATATATGAAAAAATTCAAATTATATAATATATTCATCTTTCTATAAATTAAGTGTGTTTTAAATGTAAAAAAGTATTACTTATTAACAAAAAAAAAAAAACTTTTTATAGAAGTCATTGCATTGAGGAATATATTTCTTAGCATTGTAATATATTCAATATTGGTATCTATTTAAAAGTATAGAAACGATTTATTTAATGGTATAAATTTTTAAATATAATGCATGAGTTATAATTACATTTTTATTGATAAAATCAATTTATATATAATATACAATAAGGGTTAAAAGAAGTATTTTCTAAACAAAGAAATGTAAAGTAAAAATGTGATATTAGTTAGAGGGTTATACTTGTAACATTCAAAGGGTGCAATATGTAAATACAAAATAAAATAATACTGTTTATATGAAAAATGGTAGACCCCACATAAAACAACCATATTTCTACAAAGGATTTTAAAACTACCCTATTTTTACAAAGGAATCTCAAAACCACCCTATTTTTACAAAAAACTCCAATAAGGTTCTGGCGTAATGGTTATTTCAGGCAATTGTGGCCGATAAAAGATCGGTTTGGACGTATAACCAAAAGATTCTGGCATAGTATTTTAGGCTTCTGTGGCCAATCAAAGGTCTGTTTGGACTCTGTTTCAATTTTTTTTGGAGGTACGGGTTGGCCCGAATCAAAAATGTTTTTTCAGTTTTATTATTTATTAAGTTTCTTTATTTTTCTGAATTTTAAAGTTAAAAATAAATTCTTTTAATTTAAAATATACATGGAAGTAATAATTATATTATAAAACTATACATTTGTCATAGTGTTTGATGAGTTTTTTAATATTTTTTTTACTATTCATGAGTTTTTTAATTTTATATTTGTCATCATGTTTGATGAATTTTTTAATATTTTTTATTGGTTTATATAAGTTATTTAATATTCATTTTCCTTATTAAAACTAAGTATATTATATCTTAATAAATTTAGTTTTGTAGGTTACATTTTACCCCTTAGGCTTATAATTTTTATTCACTTTATAATTTTTAGTTTCCTATATTTTATTTCACGTTTTAGCCATATATCGTATACCGGCTAAAACATGTTAAAAAAATACGTTTTTCAATTTAAACAAATTACGCCATTATAATCGTATCGTCGATACCTTCGAAATGAGCGTTATATTGAATATTTTTTTTTATCTAATTACCTAATTCTATATCATTTATATTACGATTATATATTTACTCAAAAATAGTAAAAAGACTAAAAACGTTATTTAATCAAACTCATTAATCAAAAATTTATGAGTGAATCACACTTTTGGTCCCTGTGGTTGTCACACATTTTCAATTTTGGTCCCTAAATCAAACTAATATCAAAAATAGCCTCTGACGTTGCCACTTTGTTTCATTTTTGGTCCCTCAACCTCACGACGTCAATTTTTGGCCGTTAAGGGTTATCACGTGCCTTGCACGCCAAGGGCAAAATTGTCCAATAACATATAATGAGCAATTTTCATATGTTCAAGCAATTTTCATATGTTCATCTTCACTACAAACTACACACTAAATCTTTATTATGAATGGGAGAACAATAATTGAGTTATAATTGATTCACATATGAATGGAAGAAATGGTTGGTATATAATAACATAACTAAATCCATCAAATAAATTTTGTGAAAAAAGGAATGACATACAAGAATAAATAACCCATTTAGAAGAAGCTGCAGAATCAACAAAAAAAATCCCAGATTTCTATAAATCTGTAAATCAAATTAAAAAAAAATCCAATATTTCTCACTTGTGTAAATATATGTCTTCATGGGTCTTCATCAAATGCCTCCATTTTATCAACAAAATAGTCACCACACAATCAAATCTGTAAGATCGCAACTAAACCCACAAACACAAACCCAAGTTTCTTTCCCAGATTCTTCTTCTTCGGCGGTGGCGGCGGACGGTGGTGTTTTTTGTGGTGTTATTTTGATCCCATTGTGTTTCTTGAATCTGGAGGTGGAGGTGGAGGTGGGATTGGTGGAGATCTTGGCGGTGGCAATGGCGACTGCGGTGGCGACGGCGGTAAATGAGACGGTCTCGGTGGTGATGGCGGTGGCGGTGATGGCGGCGGCAGTAGCAGTGATGACCGCTGAAAATCTTGTTGTGAATCAACACATAGAAAAAACACCCAAAATGTAAGAAAACGAAAATCAACAATGAGTAGATTTATGAATTAACATCTGGGTTTGTTTGATCGAATTAAGAGAAGGGGGCTTTTCTTCTTTTTCTACTCATCAACGAGTCACAGAGATGAGAGATTTGTTGGATCGAGATCGAATGAAGGGAGAATTTAGAAGGTGAAAGATTTGTTGAACATGGTGTGTGTATGAATCTAATTTTGGAGTTGGAGAAAATTGAATCGATTTGGGTATGATTTGTGAAGGTGTTGGCAGATGAAAGAAAGGGGGTTTTTATCCTTTCCAGCTTGGACAATTTCGCCCCTGGTGTGCAAGGCACGTGATAACCCTTAACGGCCAAAATTTGACGTCGTGAGGTCGAGGGACCAAAATTGAAACAAAGTGGCAACCTCAGCGACTATTTTTTAATATTAGTTTGTTTTAGGGACCAAAATTGAAAAAGTGTGACAACCACAGGGACCAAAAGTGTAATTCACTCAAAATTTATTATAATAAATTTGAATCGTAAAAGTTACGGTATACCCTCTTAGACTTATAATATTGATTCACTTTATATCTTTTATTTTTCTATATTTCCTTTTACGTTTTAATCATACGTAGTATATTCATCAAAATATTTTTTAAAAATTCGTTTTAATTTTACCAATTTATGCCATTATAATCGTGTCGTCGATACCTTCAAAGTGTTTTAGTAATAATAATAAAATAGTTGATCAGTTAAAAATGTTTTAATCAAACTTTTATTATATATAGTACGATTATATATGTATTCAAGAATAGTTGAGAAGTTAAAAATGTCTTAATCAAACTTTTATTATTATAATAATAATAACCTATCAAAATAAACTACATCTTTCTTTCCACCGATTCATCATCATCTTCTTTCTCTCTCTGTTTTAATTTAAACAAATAATGTCATTATAATCGTATCGTCGGTACCTTCGAAATGAGCCTAATATTAAAAAAAATTATCTAACTATTTTGTTACATACTATATGTAGTACAATTATATTTGTATTAAAAAATAGTTGAGATGTTAAAACCGTCAGTTAATCAAACTCATTAATCAAACTTTTATAATAATAAAAACAATAATAATAATCGTTCTCAATAAAATTTCATTTTCTTTTATTATGTTTATATATCATCTAAAACTCTTTCATTCTCTCTAAGAATACTCTTCAATTATTAAAGAAACTATAAATACAATTACATATTCGCAATCCTCGCTACGAAACCTTGCTAGAGGTATAAATTTCACTATCTTTTATTATGTTTATATGTAGGGTCATTGAGATTTATTGGTACTAGTTATAGAATATGATTGGTATTGACGTTATGTGATAAGATACATGTATATAATGGTCGTCGATACCTTCAAAATGAGCATAATATTGCATATTTTTTTTTATTTAATTACCTTATTGTATACCATATATATATTACGATTATATATTACTCAAAAATAGTAAAAAGCTAAAAACGTCATTTAATCAAACTCATTAATCAAAATTTTGTTATAATAAGTTCAAATTGTAAAAGTTACGGTTTACCCCCAAAGACTTATAATATTGATTCACTTTATATCTTTAGTTTTCTATATTTTCTTTTACGATTCAGCCATATGTCATATATTCGTGAAAATATGTTTAAAAAATACGTTTTAATTTTAACAAATTACGCATTATAATCATGCCGTCGATACCTTTGAAATGAGTCTAATATTGAATATCTTTTTATCTAATTATTTTATTGTATATTATATATAGTACGATTATATAATATATATAATCGTAGTAGTAAAAGTTATATTTTACTTTCTTAGACTTATAATATTTATTCACTTTATGCCTTTTAGTTTTCTATATTTCATTTCACGTTTTAGCTATATATCGTATACTGGCTAAAATATGTTTAAAAAATGCATTTCAGTTTAAACAAATTACATCATTATAATCGTTTCGTCGATACCTTCGAAATAAGCCTAATATTCAATATTTTTTGATCTAATTATCTTATTACCAATTGTGAATAGTATCATACTATTATTTTAATTGCGTTTATCAGGAATGGTGTGCATTATTTAGATGGATGTTCACGACAATTTTTTTAAAATTTACATTTTCACGCCTAAACTTATAATATTTTATGAACAATAGATTTATATTATTTTAATTGTGGAAGTTACATTTTACCCCCTTATACTTATAAATTTTATTTACTTTATACCTTTTAGTTTCTATATTTCATTTCACATTTTAGCCAGATATCGTATACTGGCTAAAATATGTTAAAAAATGCGATTTGGTTTAAACAAATTACGCCATTATAATTGTATCGTCGATACCTTCAAAATGAGCCTAATATTGAATATTTTTTTTATCTAATTATCTTAAATACGTATATGGTCGTAATCTTGAGATTATTGAGGAAAAAAATGCAAGCAATTTGGAATTCAGAAATTTATCATTCATTAAAATGGTCCATCTTGAAATGGGTGTGAATACATTTTGCTCCCTTAGACTTATAATATTTATTTACTTTATACCTTTTAGTTTTGTAGATTTCATTTTACGTTTTAGCCATATATCGTATACTGACTAAAATATATTAAAAAATGTGTTTCAGTTTAAACAAATTACGCCGTTATAATTATATCGTCGATACCTTGAAAATGATTCTAATATTGAATATTTTTTGATCTAATTATCTTATTGTATACCATATATATTACGATTATATATTTACTCAAAAATAGTCAAAAGGCTAAAACATCATTTAATCAAACTCATTCATCAAAATTTTATTATAATGATAAAAAAAATAATACGATTCTATTATTCGAATTGTAAAAGTTACGGTTTACTCCCTTTGGTTAATGACACTCATTAATAATTTAATCATCTCAATCTACAACTTCAAAATTTAATTAAAAAAAGTTATATGCATAATGACCCGCAGTGAAACGCGGGTATCAAAACCTTGTAAACTTACGTTTGTTATAGTACTTTAGCAATTTTTTAATATTATTTTTATTGTTCACAACTTTTTTTAATATTTTCTTTACTGTTCACATTTATAATATTTAATTAATTTACATTTTACCCCTTAGACTTATAATTTTTATTCACTTTATATCTTTTAGTTTTCTATATTTCATTTCATGTTTTAGCCATATATCGTATACCGACTAAAACATGTTAAAGAAACGTGTTTCAATTCAAACAAATTACGAAATTATAATCGTATCGTCAGTACCTTCAAAATAAACCTAATATTGAATATTTTTTGATCTAATTACCGTATTCTATACCATATATATTACGATTATATATTACTCAAAAATAGTAAAAAGACTAAAAACGTTATTTAATCAAATTCATTAATCAAAATTTTATTGTAATAAATTCAAACTGTAAAAGTTACGACTTACCCTCTTAGACTATAATATTGGTTCACTTTATACCTTTTATTCTATATTTTCTTTTACGTTTTAATCATATGTCGTATATTCGTCAAAATATGTTTATAAAATACGTTTTAATTTTAACAAATTACGTCATTATAATCGTGTTATAGATACCTTCGAAAGGTCTTAATAATAATAATAATATTAAAATAGTTGAACAGTCAAAAAGTTTTAATCGAACTTTTATTATATATATAGCACGATTATATATGTATTCAATAATAGTTGAGCAGTTAAAAAGGGCTTAATATAAACAAATAACGTCATTATAATCGTGTTATAGATACCTTCGAAAGGTCTTAATAATAATAATAAAAAAGTTGAACATTCAAAAAGTTTTAATCGAACTTTTATTATTATATATAGCACGATTATATATGTATTCAATAATAGTTGAGCAGTTAAAAAGGGCTTAATATAAACAAATAACGTCATTATAATCGTATCGTCGATACTTTCGAAATGACCCTAATATTGAAATTTTTTTATCTAATTATTTTGTTATACACTATATGTAGTACAATTATATATGTATTAAAAAATAGTTGAGGGGTTAAAACGGTTACTTAATCAAACTAATTAATCAAACTTTTTGATCCAATTATGTTAAAAATCCAAAAAAATAAAGTAAAAAATAAATTAACTTAATAATTATAAAGTTATCGCATGTAATTTTAAAAGACACTAAATACGCTAAAAATACATATATAATCGTAATCTTGAGATTATAGAGGGAAAAAATGTAAGAAATTTAGAATTCAGAAATTTACCGGTCATTAAAATGGTCCATCTTGAAATGGTGTCAAAACATTTTACCCTCTTAGACTTATAATATTTATTCACTTTAATCATCTTTTGCTCAAAAATAGTGAAAGAGCTAAAAATGTTATTTAATCAAACTTATTAATCAAAAATTTATTATAATAAAAAATAATACGAATCTATTATTCGAATTGTAAAAGTTACGGTTTACCCCCTTTCGTTAATGACACTAATTAATAATTATCTCAATAACTTTAAATCATCTACAACTTCAAATTTTAGTTACAAAAAACGTTATGCACATAATAACTAGCGGCGAAGCTCGGGTATCAAAACCTTGTTATTTATAAAAAACATTTAAATAAAAACTAAATGATTTAATACTCATAAATATCTATAATTAATATAATGATAAGCGTGAAAAAGTTAACTAAACAATAGCATAACCAAAAGTAATAAATATTTGTTTTCAATATGAATAAGAAAAATATAGAAATTGTTAATTGCAATCAAGAAAAAAAAATCTGAGTATATCAAATAAAAAATGAAGTTAATAGAAAAATCATTAAAAAGTAAAATAAGTAAATAAGTATAACCTTTAACAGTTATTTATAGACAAAAAAAACCAATGATGAATATATAAACTAGAAAAAGAGAATGAATAATTAGTTTTTTCATAAAAAATAACATTAGAGCATCTTCAATAACTTTTTTAAAATAATGAAAATTCATTTTATAGTAAATTACGGATTTGGTTTATGTGGTTTGATACTTTTTACGGATTTGGTTCCCAAACTTTGATAATTATGGATTTGGTCCCTGTAATTTAAAATAAAAACTTCGTTTGAGTTAGATAATTTATTTGGTTATCTTAATAGTTCATAAGTTTTTGTATAATTAATTTACTTTCTGTTTTAATTTATAATAAAATTAAAACTAAAACTAAAGAAAAAATTATAAAGTTGGAACTGCAGATTAGAGGGTTTGATTGAACCTATAGGACTATACTCCCAAGGAGAGGAATGAGCTATCAAATGGAGCTCATGGCAAATTTGATTTACTTAAATGGACTTTCAAATACATATACCATTTATATCTTAATAAAAAAACTTAAAATCTCCGAGGCTTCCCGACAATCGGATCCCTGTTCAACAGCCTTAGGAATTGAACCGCCTTGTTAGACACCACACCACCATATGGTCGTCGAACCCATGGACCAATATGGTAGGGTCACTACTTTAGTTGAATAAAACAAGTACATAAATAATTATGAATGGCATGTAGAAAGCCTTATATAAGGTCACAATCTAAGTTCTTGGACTCTAGATAGATTAGTAGGTGCAATGCCAACACCCAATATGCAACTAGCGGCTTGGCAAAAAAACTTTCTGTAGGACCTCTTTGTTGTGAAGAGTCAGAATCCACTATCTTTACTTGCTTTCATTAGTTAGTTTGATCTTTCCTGTTATTAGTTTAACTGTTTCTTTGCCCTTGTTTAGAGGTATGTATCCTCGGGGGCCTTTATCGTACATTTGTGTAACTTGATCTTACCTATATAAGGTAAGAGATGTTAGGGTTTTTCTTATGAAATCATATTACCATTTTGGGCAACTTTTCCTCCATTGTTATACTCTTTCAAGCTCTCATTGATTTCAATCAAATTCAAGGATTTCCATCCATTTCTTCATTCATTTCATTGTTTTTGGGACAACAATTGGTATCAGAGCCAAACTTGTTGATTCCTTGGCTTTTGCTTTTTGATTTTGATATGTTTTCAAAAGGTTTTTAAGTTTTGAGTTTTTCAAAACTTTTGGGTTTTCAATCCAAAAGGTGTTTTTAAAGGGCTTAAATTAAGTGTTAAGTGATTCCCCAATGGTTTCTTAGCTTTTTCCTACATTTTGGGGGTCTAAACACTGATTTTTAAGAGGTTTTAAGCGTTTTTAAGAAATTTTTTGGAGCTTTCTGTGCAGGTTTTCCGCATCGGAAAACGAGAGCTGAAATATCAGCTCAAATTTTCTGAGTCGGAAATTGCATATTCTCCGAATCGGAGAACTCTCCTTTTCCGAATCGGAAAACACTGTTTTCCGAATCGGAGAACGAGTCTCTGACTCGGGGTCCTGCTCCTGAGATTTCTCTTTTCCGAATCCCTTTTCCGCACCCAACTTTTCCGAATCGGAAAAGCTCATTTTCCGAATCGGAAAAGCTGCTTTTCCGTATCCTACTGTTTTGAGCCAAATCCGAATCGGAAAACATCTGTTTCCAAGTCGGATTTCGCCTCTTTGAGCCAAAACTCTTGCAGTTTTGTTTCTCAAATCCGACACTGAGCTTGCTTTCAAAACATTTTACTTTTTCCAAGCCTTTTGTGTCCAGAGGCGCTCGAAATACCAGTTTTTTTTTCAAAACCTTATCTGTTTTTAAAGCCAAGTGAATAGTACAAGGAGGTCTCATTCCTTTTTAGAGATGTCGAAGGAAATCCTAGGGATTGGTTCCGAGACTCGCCCTCCCGTCCTGGTGATGGGCGAGTACCAGCAATGGAAGCGCCGGATGATCCACTTCTTGGACTTACTCGATGAAAACCTCATGAAGTCAATCCGTGAGGGCCCAATCCGACCGACCGTCACGGTTGCCGCAGTTCCCCGAACAGACGCATGCCCGGAACTGCCAGCTTACTCTGTCGAAAAGCCCATCGACATGTATAATCCAGAGCAAAGAGCCCGGCACCTCGTTGACAAGCGCGCACTGACCCTTCTGATTATGGCTCTCCCAAATGATATGTACGCGAGAGTGGATAGTCTGACAAACGCACGAGACGTTTGGTTAGAAATAGAGCAGCAGATGCAGGGAGGTGACACCGCCCTTGAGAGTCAAAAGGAGAGTGCCCTAAATGCTTACGAAGGCTTCAAAGCCAGGGAAACCGAATCCCTCAGCGAGTCTTATCAAAGACTGAACGCCTTCGTGAATGACCTACGAAGACTCGGGGTAGAAAAGTCAAAATACGAGGTAAATGTTAAGTTCCTGAAGAACCTAACGCCGGCATGGCAAAATCTGGCGATCAACTTACAGTTGAGCCGAAATCTGGGGATTATGGGTCTACATGACCTTTTTAGCATGATGGTTCAACATGAGGAATTCATCACTGGCGGCAAGTTCAAAAATACTGTTGACCCTCTGGCACTCGCGGCAGTGCCATGTGCAGGATCAAACTCAGCTCCCTTCCAGCATCAGCAGTACAACAACTCATCTCCTCAGCAGTACAACCACTCACCACCTCAGCTCTATCAGGAGAACTATGGTCCAAACTACCAAGAGTTCAACTCAAACTATGGTCCAAGCTATCAACATCCAGATGATCCGCTAATCATCTCAATCTCTGATGATGAACTCTTCCATGTGAATGAGTCTCTTGCCCTCATCACTCATAGCGTACAGAAGCTGAATTCCAACCGTGGATACAGCAGACCTAGGGGATCTGGATACCCCAGTGGAGGAAGGATGGGGCAAGGCCGAGGTGGACACTATCAGCAGGAACGAGTTCAGTTTGGGAATCAAGGAAGAGGAGGATACCAGCAAGGGGACAGATTTCCGAGTCAGCATTCAGGAAGATACCGGGGTGATCAAGGCCGGCATAGGGAAGTGAGAGGAAGTTACAGAGATAACACCTACCTGGACTATCAGGGAGGCCATGGAGATCAGGGAGATTGGAGAGGACAGGTCTCTAATATCAACTATCGCCAAAACCAGAGAAACTACACTCCTGAATCAGGATACATTGATCGTCAGGGATACAGCAGCGGGTATGAAGGTGGCCAAGATGGAAGACGTGAAGATGGAAGATATGGAAGATTTGAAGGCGGTCAAGGTGGTCCGGGATATGGACAAGAACAAGAAAGGAACTACCGTGGATTTGAAGGGCAAACAGATCACGGGAACAGAAACTATCCAGAAGGCAACCATCAGAGTGGTTCTTCTAGGCAAACTCCAAGAGAAGGACAACAACAAGGTCCAGTTGAAATTGGTGATCAAAGGATGAATGCTCCTCCAGCTCCAGTGAATAGTGGTGCCCCTACCCCAGCTCCTCACAAGACCGCAAGTGCCACAACCTCCTGCTTCAAATGTGGCAAGCTAGGTCACTATGCGAACAACTGCCCCGTCAGATACAAGGACGCTGCATACTTTGAGAAGAAAGCAGCATTGATGAGGAAGAAAGAGAAGGGAGTTGCTCTGCTAGTCGATGAGGAAAACTGGGTGTGTGAGGAAGAAAGCTCAGACGAGGAAGATCACCTAGTGGGGGGTCCGTGTTTGATGGCAGACTTCGAAGGACCTGAAGCTGTTGGCCCCAACACATATCGAGACCTCGACGCTTCTGAGGTATACACTATTCCTGACTTAACTGATGATGTGACAATGTTAGAATCTAGAATTTGTGAACTTGAGAGATGTCTCCAATCGGAACGATCTCTCGTCACGAAATTTAGAATCGACAGTGCCATATACAAAAGCTCTCTTGAGGACTTGACCATAGTGTACAACCGTGAGACTCTTGAGTCTAGCGTCAGAGAGTCCAATTTGTCCAACAAACTCAGTTGTCTTCAGAAAACCCATGAGGAACTTAACAGTGACCATGGAGAGCTCCAAATAAAATTCCAGTTGCTTTCAGAAGAAAGAACTAGACTGTTTTCCAAAATTCAAGAGCTTGAAGATAACAACTTTAAAAGAGGACAATCTGAACAGACCTTGAGCATTCTTACGCAGCATGCCAATAAAAATCCTTTCTATAAAGCCAGACCCGGACTTGGACTGTCTGAAAACCATGTTTTAGAAAAGGCACCTTCTTATCTATACAATTTTGAGGACATGGCCGCCTCCAAACCCAAACCTGCCTTTGTAGGAGGACACGTCACCGAAGAATTTGTTAGGCAGACCGTCACTTACACGGAAGTTATTAATGGTGAAACCATTACCAGAACCACAAGTCCGCCCAATAGTTCTTCAGGTAGTCCAACCTCAAGTCCCGCTCCTAACAAACCTATATTTGTCCCAGCCAGTGATCCAACAAACACTAAGTCCACATGGGAAGGCATCAAGGCAAGAACACCTAGAGTAGCTATGCCTCCCATCAACTACTCAGACCTTAACACTAGTTATGACACTAGGAAGATGGATTATTCAGAGGAGACCTTAGTTATCCCTCCAGAGGATGTTTCCGCAACTAAGGGTCCCGACCTAGTCGAACTAGAGAAGGAAGTGTTTGGACTTAGACTAAAAGCCATGGACCTGGACGCATGTCAACATCAGATACTGAATCTGAAAGTGCTTATTTCAGAAAAAGACAACTTGGTTCACACTTTGAAGAAAGACTTGATCGAGGCAAATGCCGAGAGAATTAGAATGTCTTCAGAGTGTGAGACCGCAGCCTCAACCTTTACTGATTTTCAACTTAAGGTTGCGGATCTTAAGGCACGATATGTTCTCCTAAATGTTCATTCACAAATTACAAGAGAACTTGATCATGATGAAAAGATCAATTATCGTGTGGCCTTAACCAACCAACGTGTGTCAAATTCCATTTTGAAAAGAAAAGTCATGTACTTTGAAAACCTTTCAGACTCAGTTGATGATAGGACTACTCCACTCCTCAACCATCCGATAGTTAATTCCCAAACCAAATCTGTTACGGATCTAGAGGACTATTACACCCTACTGTCAGATGATGATGAACCCCACAACTAACACCACAGGATAGCTGAACCAAAGACTATCCATGATCCTAATGTTGAATACGATCTGAAGGTGTTCTTAGATGAAGGTGATGATCCTTCAGGCTTTATTCCAAAAAGGCCAAAATCTGTTTTTGTAAAACCTAAAAAGTCTGTTGAGTCACGAGCTCCTGTTTCTGAGAACAGTAACCCTAAGGGTGAAAAATGTGTTGGTACTGACAAGGGAAAGTCAGTTAAGCCTCACGCACCCAAAGGACTCCAGAAAAAGCATTCAAAGTCTAACGATGCTCGTAACTCAGCTAAACCCATTAAAAGTCTTGACCTTAATTCAAGCAGCTTTGAAGTGGGTGAGACCTCTCAGTTAAAACCAAAGCAACCTTTCTCTTCCACAAAACCTAAATTTTCAAAAACATCTTCTAGAAAGGGTGGCAACTCTTCTCCTATTAAACCGTCATCTAACTCACACCATGCTCTTAATGCAGATGGGAGGAAGAAGGATGGTGGACAGGAAGTGAAGCCACCAAGGAAGGATCACCGAGGAAGACCCAACTCTTTTCAAGCTTTCCCTAAGCAGCATAGTCCTAACCGTGCGGGTCTTGGCTATGCTCCACCTAGCGTAGGAATTAATTCAAACATGTCTGTAAAACGTAATCAACATTTAACTCATGCTGTTGACTCGTTGCGTAATGACATGTGCTTTATGTTTGACAATTTTCTGCGCTATGGTGTTTATAATTCTTTTGATGCTGATGTGCCTAAAATCAAATCTCGAAAGAGAAGAGGGAGAAAAAGAGGAAAGGGAAAACCTTCCTCGTCAGTGCAGTCCCCTGAGCCTAAGGAGAAATCCGAAAAGGAGACTGCATCGACCAACTCAACTGTTTCTGACCCTAAGGAACCCATTTGGCAATGGATCCCTAAACAAGCCTAATTGTTTTGCAGATCAGTCATGTGTGGTACTTTGACTCGGGGGCTCACACACACATGACTGGGCAGCGGTTCTTCATCTTCGACTACGTTGAGAAGTTTGAGGGATACATAAAGACTGCCGATAGAACGCCGTTGCCGATATTAGGGTCGGGAAAAATCACCAATGGAAAGTACATCATCAAGGGTGTACGTTATGTGGAGGGATTGGGGTACAACATGTTTAGCTCCAGCCAGTTCTGTGATAACGGATACTGGGTGAAGACTTTTCAGTACGGAAGTGACGTGAACGATGAAGACAACAACGCTATTCTCTCCGCCAGGCGAAATGGCAATCTCTACACAACCGTCTTCCGTTCAATCCCTCAAACACACCCCCTGTTTGAAGCTAAACCGAAGAATGCAATCTGTCTGCTCACAAAAGCATCAAAAGGGGACAGTTGGTTATGGCACCGCAGACTATGTCATCAGAACTTCAAAGATATGAACAAGCTGGTTTCTAAGGGTTTAGTCAGGGGACTACCTGAGCTTCGCCTTTCCAAGGACACTCTTTGTCCTGCGTGCGAACAAGGAAAGATGACCAGAAGCTCTCATCCACCGAGAATGGATACGAACTGCCAAAGTCCCCTCGACATGATACACATGGATCTTTGTGGACCTATGAGAGTAGAAAGTCTTGCCAGAAAGAAGTATATGCTGGTTCTCGTAGACGAATTCTCTAGGTTCACTTGGCTTGAATTTCTTCGAGTCAAATCAGAAGCTGCTGAACGAATCATAGCCTTCATCAAACGCACACAAGTTCTCTTGGGTCGTCGGGTGAGGAAAATACGTAGCGACAACGGTACTGAGTTCCGCAACGCAAAGCTGCAATCCTTTCTCGAAGAAGTGGGGATCACTCACAACTTCTCGGCAGTTCGCACACCTCAACAGAATGGGGTCGTAGAAAGGAAGAACCGGACGTTGGTCGAAGCAGCAAGATCCATGATGGCTCATTCTGGAGTTCCTCAACAGTTTTGGGCTGAAGCCGTTTCCACAGCATGCTACACGCAAAACCGGACTCTGATCGTAAAGCGGACTGGTAAAACCGCCTACGAGATGGTCGAACAGCGTAAGCCAAACATTGACTTCTTTAGAGTTTTTGGTTGTAAATGCTATGTTCTTAATGACCGGGAGAATTTGGGTAAGTTTGACCCTAAGTCTGATGAGTCTATCTTCATCGGATACTCACATAACTCTAAGGCTTACAGGGTTTTCAACAAACGGACCCGAACTATCCTGGAAAGCTCAAATGTTGATTTCTCTGAATCTGAAACCTATCTGAATGCTAGCTCTAGTAATGTGTCTGCATCTTTCCCTGAACTGTTCCCTTCACCACCGAGCACAGATCCGTCTTCTAACTTTTCTGCTTTAGACTTTTTAGATCTCGCGGAATACGATCTGCACACTCTAACGAGTCCAATCGTAGTTCCCGCTCCAACAGGTTCGACCACAACCACAGTGACATCCGATGCCTTCGTCACGGAGCCCTCCTCCAGCACTTCAACTCACTCCGTGACACCTGAGTCCGCGGCTCCCCCATCTGAAGTTTCATCCGCAGCTTCACCGGCACCTGATCAAGAACAGACTCCGCACCCTGTTCTTACTCCAATTCCAGAAGAAGCTCCACTACCTTCCCCGAGCACAACCCAACGATCATATGCTCAGGTAGTCAGAGAGCCCCGGTTAGAGGCTGCACCGCGGATCAATCAGGCTGAAGGCTCATCAAGTGGGAACCTAGAAGAGGTCTTTGCCGTGCAAAATGAGAATGACGCCACCAACAACCGACAGGCTTATGTCACTCACCCTCACACTCGCAGGTGGACAAAAGATCATCCCCCCTCCCAGATCATCGGGAGTCCCTCACAACCTGTAACCACTCGATCTGCAAAGCACACTGAAAATCTGATCCTATTCGGTGGATTCTTGAGCGATTTCGAACCATCGGATGTTTGGCAAGCTCTCACCGATCCCGACTGGGTGATCGCCATGCAAGATGAGCTGGCCGAATTCGAGAGAAACAAGGTTTGGCGCTTGGTAGAACGACCATGGGGAAAGACAATCATCAGCCTCAAGTGGATACTCCGGAACAAAACCGACGAGAATAATCTCATCATCCGGAACAAAGCTCGCCTGGTCGCCAAGGGTTATCGCCAACAAGAGGGTATCGACTATGATGAGACGTACGCGCCAGTAGCCCGAATCGAAGCGATCCGAATCTTCCTTGCGTATGCTGCACACAAAAACATGACAGTCTATCAGATGGACGTCAAATGTGCCTTCTTGAATGGAGTTCTTCAAGAAGAAGTGTACGTGGAACAACCGGAAGGGTTCGTCGATTCTCGATTCCCGAATCACGTATACATTTTGGACAAGGCGCTTTATGGTCTCAAGCAAGCTCCGAGGGCATGGTACGAAACTCTCACTGACTACTTACTCGGAGTTGGCTACAAGAAAGGTACTATCGATCCCACTCTATTTCTCAAGAGGTCAGGTAAAGATTTAATTATCGTTCAGATATACGTGGATGACATTATCTTTGCGTCTACAAAGCCTGAGATGTGCCAAGAGTTTGAGAACACCATGAAATCCCAATTCAAAATGAGCATGATGGGCGAGTTGACGTTCTTTTTAGGACTTCAAGTTCGACAACGCCCTGATGGCATTTTTATAAATCAAGCCAAATATGTTCAAGATCTTTTAAAACGATTTGATTTCGGTGGTTCAAACTCTGCGGCCACACCAATGCCCAGAAATTTTCAACTATCTGCAGATACTTCTGGTAAACCGGTTGACCAGAAAACCTATCGGGCAATCATTGGTTCCCTTTTATATCTCACGGCCAGTAGACCAGATATCGTCTTTTCCACGGGTGTCTGCGCTCGTTTTCAGTGTGACCCACGGGATTCACATCTGTCTGCAGTCAAGAGAATCCTTAGGTATCTGAAGGGCACACCGGATTTTGGCCTTTGGTACCCAAAGGATTCTGGTTTTGAACTAATTGCCTATACAGATTCAGACCATGCAGGTTGTAAGCTAAATAGGAAAAGCACATCTGGTGCTTGTCAGTTCCTTGGAGATAAGTTGGTGAGTTGGTCATCCCGCAAACAGAATTGCGTTTCCTTATCTACCGCGGAGGCAGAATATATTGCTGCCGCCTGTTGCTGCTCGCAAGTTCTGTGGATGAAAACTCAACTCGCTGACTTCGGATACAACATGCATCGGATTCCCATCTACTGCGACTCCAAGAGTGCAATTCAAATCACGGCGAATCCAGTTCAACATTCTCGGACGAAGCATATCGACATTCGCTATCATTTCATCAAGGATCACGTCGAGAAAGGTAACGTTGAACTTTACTTTGTTGAGAGTGATTATCAGCTTGCTGATTTGTTCACCAAGCCGTTTGACGAGAAGCGTCACTTTTTCCTCCTAAGCAAATTAGGAATGCTAGACCTCCCCGCCTGAGGTCTAGGGGAGTCGGGAGTTCTTATAGTGTATGCATGTGTGCAGGGGGAGTCCATAGGGACTCTGTAGATATTGCATGACTCGAGGGGGAGTACTAAGTCCGGTATTTAATATTTGGTGTGCTCACTAACGTTCTCGGATCCACATCACCTTGGATACCATTCTTATATTCTATTTTGTAGGTGTGGATCCTCACTACGACTTCTGGTTACTTCAGATCAGAACTCGCGCAAAACCTTGTCGAGACGTACCAGGTAAGTCTCATTTCTAGGGAGTCGAGCGCTGAACTTGTAAATTTTTTTTGTGAACTTGAAAGTTCAGGGGGCGGTAGAGTACATGTCTTGAACTTACAAGTTCGGGGACTAACTTTGCCACTTTCTGTTTCTAAAAGTTCAGGGACTCGTTTTGCAAATCTTGTGAAACTTATAGTCCAGGGTCTGTTTTGAAACTTTCTGAAAATACAAGTTCAGGGACTTGTTTGTAAGTTTCCCCAAACTTCAAGTCTAGGGGTGGTTTATGCCAAATGGTGAAAGTCGGGTTAAGAGAGCCAAAAGGAGAGCCAAACACAGTGTTTTTGACCCAAACACAGTGTAAGTCGGTAAAAATATAAATACCGGTTTTCAAGATTAACTTTTCACAAATTTCAAATTTTCATCTTTTTCTCTCTGGATTCTCACCCGAACCCACTTCGCGCTCGATTTCGAATCTCGTTCGTTTGTGCTCCGATCGTCGATCTTTTTACATATTCGGATTCCTGGTAAGTAAACGATCACCCCTTGTATAGTTTTAACATCTATATCTTCTATTTTAAGGCCTGGATCGAAGCCTAAAAGTTTTAAACTTACCCGAAACCCAAACTTCTTGGAATGGGATTTCGGGACGTTAAAACGATCCATTGTTGCTTAAAAACTTGTTATGAACTGATTTAGGATGCATGTTGATAGTTTAGGGCTTTAGATCGATGATTTTTGAGCGGTTTTTAAGTTGGAAATACGAACAGTCTTCGTTTTCCGACTCGGAAAACTTGAACATTCAAGTTTTCCGATTCGGAAAACTTGAATGTTCAAGTTTTCCGCTTCCTTAAAACGATGATCAGTTATGTATGTTTTCCGATTCGGAAAACTATGTTTTCCGAATCGGACTTGGTCTCAGTTTTCCATTATATCTTTTCCGACTCGGAAAACGTGGAACTACCCTTATGGGTTTCCAAGGTTTTCCGACTCGTTTGAGAGACCAAGTTTTGCCAAAATTTTTCTAAGTATCGTGACATTTTCCGATTCGGAAAACAATGTTTTCCGACTCGGAAAACCTACAAGTTTTGTTCTCTTATTTTTTCCAAGTGTAGGAGTTTTCCGAATCGGAAAACACCCTTTTCCGAATCGGAAAACTTGTCTGTTTCAATTTATTCTATCTTTCCTAAGTGTTGAGTTTTCCGAACCGGAAAACATCCTTTTCCGAATCGGAAAACTCCCCTCGTATAGTTTGCTCGTTTTCCGACTCGGAAAATACGAAATACTCATTATTGGGTTTTCGAGGTTTTCCGACTCGCGCTTAGTCAAGGGTGTAGTCTTTTCACGTTGTATTATTTCTAACACTTAATGTCTTGCAGAAATGGCTGATCAACAACCAATTGCTCCTACTTCACCCGTCGCCAGTGCTGCTGATCTCGCACTGATCAACCCGGCTGAAATCCGCGAGATCCACCAGAACAACCAGTTCGTTGACTTGGCGAACTTCACTGTCCAAGATGACGTTGTTCTCGAGATTCTCCGAGCTCATCCCCTTGCATACGCGATGCAAGCCACTGCTGACATCCCGATGATATATCTGCAGCAGTTCTGGAACACTTCCCGTGTCGAGAACCGGGACGGAGTGCCAACCATCATCGGCCGAGTGGACCAGACTGATCTGGTCTTCACTGTAGAGGATCTTCGAAGAATCCTTCGTCTGCCAGCTGAAACTCCAGAGGCCCCGTTTGACCCTCTCGTATCTGGACCTGAGCTCTTCAGCGAAGTGCTCGCTCTCGGAGTCCACTACACCGAAAACAACAGGCCGAAAGGAATCTCCCAGATCACTCAGGGAATGCTGCCCCCGATCTGGTACTCTTTCTTCAACATCCTCAACCGCACGCTCTCTTCCAAGACCCATGGCGTGGACAAAGCATCCACCCAGTTCTGGCACATCATCCATGCGGTCGCCTACGGGAGGCGGATCGACTTTGCTCAACAACTCTGGGCAGACATCATCAATGACGTCAGAGCTGGGCCAGCACGTGCGAAACACACATCCATCCCGTGGATGCGCTTCTTTAGTCTGATCATCCGAGACCACATGACTCAGAACCGTGCTGTCCGACGCAGATCAAGCCATCTCCGCTTCGAAAGCCAGTAGATCGGCCGAGCCAACAAGAAGAATCTGAGGCCTGGTCAGGTAGAGATGCACATTCCAGCAAACGTGCTCAACATGGCAGATCGTAGGTCAATGAGTGTTAGGATGTACCGTATCTCCATAGGCTTAGAAGACACGTCTACGGACTCCTCAGAGCCGGGGAGCCCTGCCCAAGACGTGCAACCTGTCCTACCTAGAAGCCGTGCCTCTGGTACGGCGGGCCAGAGCTCCAGTGGGGGAGCTTCTGGCTCGGGAGTGATGAGAGTTGACGTTAGGGGAGGAGAGGGTAGAATTGTCGGTACGTCTGCCACTCCGCATACTTCTCGAGCCGGTGCATACCAGACGATGATTCAGAACCGTGCCACTCGTGCTCGCACTCCTACTGTTGTGGAGGAATCATCTGATGTCATCCGCGAACGCGAGTACACGAGTCATTTCCGGGTAAAGCAGTACATGGGCACCCTTCAGCAGTCCCCGATCCATTCGTCATCGGAAGAACGCAGATCACCGACGCCGCCGCAACAACCTACTGGGGAGGACGTGGAAGCTTCCCCACAAGAACAAGCACACGCTCCTCCACCATCTCACTCGGCGGTCGTTGCTTCTCAGGGAGGCGAACCCTCCGGCGAACCATCTGGCAATGACTCCGACGGTCACGAGTCCTCCGAGCACACTCCTACGGACCGTCGTGAACCCGATGACGAGGCAACTGAGTCAGAACAAGTGGACTACGGATCCGACTCCGAGTTCCAACTGTCAGAACCACCAAAGGGCGGGAAGGCCCAAGTGATAGATTTGGATGAAGCCACCTCTTCCTTCAACGACGACCGGATTTCAGGTGATCCCACTCTTATTGCGGATCTGGCGTCTGATGACCGAACTGTCGGTCAGGAGGAAGAAGGTGAGGCCGAGGTTGCTACCGGCTGGGGACGAGAAGACAGCGAATAAGAAGAAGAGAGAGAGAGAGGGGAGAAAAGGAGAGAGAGAGCAGAGGAAAAGAGACCGAAGACGTTGAGGTCCAGTTAAGCGAGCCTTGGGCTCAATTAGAGGAGGCGGACGCAGAAGTAGAGCCGCACAGGTTAGCAACGGATGATTCCTTAACCCTGAGTCCAATCCCCACAGAGGCAACCCTCACACAGACCGGTCACTTGCTGACGTCGGGTCAAGTCGCTGGCAGCCAACCAGCGCAATTGCACGCCCAAACCGACCACTCGACCATCTCTCAACAGATGGTCGTTTCACATTCTCACGGGGACTTAGCTCAACTTCCACCAACCACTCGTTTGGAGTCTGTTGGTGTTGAAATAAGAGAGGAACCGCCCCGCCTCTCGACTTCTTTTCGTGCACCAGTCGTCCTAGAACCACTCACAGAGACCTTTAGGGTCATTCATTTGGATAGGACACTTTTGGATGCATCATCTGCCCGCCCAAGTGGCGAGGCCGGAACGGGGAGAGTTGGTGCGTCAATGGACGCCCTTCGAGGATCCACCGGAAGCCCCGACACCGTCAGCATCATACCAGCGGTGACATCGGGCCGAGAGAGTACCTCTTTAGGACTCTTCTCGTCAACTGGAGCCCAAGTGGCACCGGGTTTAGTTCTTCCGGGACAGGGTCCGACAGACTCGAGCAAAGTCTCTAAAGATGCTCACGCAACACCGGGGTTTTTGAGCCTGACGGATTCGGGCGGAATCCCTAAAACCGCCCCTGCACCAACGGGACTTTTAGGTCCGACGGATTCGGACGACATCCTAAAAGTCGTCCAAAGCAGGTTACTAGCTGTGGAGCAAGCAAACCAGGCTCGTGATGCGCGGGTCGAGGCACTTGAGAAAGCCTTGGCCGAGACGGAGAGGAAGAGACTAGCTGATCTTGAGGCGTCGCGCAAGCTTCAAGAAGACCGGGATGCGGAGCTCTACGAGCTCAAACGGAAGATCAAGGGCAAACACTCTGAGGCTGCCCCGTCTACTGAAGCTCCCATTCCCAGGCCATCAGAAGACGTCCTCAGGCTTGCCCCTCCGACTTCGGGCGACCTTCCTCCGATCCCAGGCTATGTCACTGAGGTGGAACACATGATGCTGATTACTTCCTACACCACTCAGAACGACCGCCTGTCCGCCCAAGTCAGAGATCAAGCGGCCCAGATCGAGCTACTACAACAAAGGATTCGAGAACTGGAGGCCGTGTGTCGGTCCCAGGCTCAGCCTTCGAAGAGGAGGCATGATGACGCTGATGACTCCGCACCAGGTCCTCATGAGGGGGAGGTACAAGCTGCAAAACGGCTTCGCACCGACCTCCAACCTGGTTCCGGCTCCGGTTCAACAGCTCCAGGTTCCTCAGCCGCCCCTTCGAGTGCTCCCACAGACTCCGATGCCGCCGAAGCTCCCTATGTCGACTCTGAGACAGAAGACATTCCGGACATGGGGAGTTGGCGATATGAGCGGATCCCGGAAGGGGAGTCAGTACAGTTTCCCCAAATGACGGACACGGCTCAGATTGATGCCGTTCTCCCAGAAGCAGCACCGACGGATCCTTCAGAGTTCCAAATTCCGGAAGCAGCCCGGAAGATCTTGAGGTCGCTTGCACAGAGCCTAAGGGTCTATCAGAAGGGAGACGACATCGTCAAGGATCCTGACTACGCCAACCTCCTCTCAGCGCTCAAGTTTCCAACTCCAGAAGCCCCACGGACCGTCCACTCTACTGATCCAGAAACCGCTGCTCCTACTGTCATCCAGCTCAACTGGAACCACTCCATCATCTTCCGCCCGTTCCTAGAAGAAACGTTCACCTGCATCTACCAGCAGGAAAAGCTGCATGCTTGGTCTCGAAAGGTCTACTTCGGGATCTCGCACATCAAGAACAAGAGAAGAAGGACAGCCTACGTTCACCAACGGATGTGCAATTGGGCCACTCATGGACGCCAGAGGATCAGACGTCGCTTTATCAAGGTAACTGCTATGCGCCCCTACAGACATGGCCATCAGTTATTCCTTGAGTATGATGTCCGCATGTACGGCACCAGTGTCCCTCGAGGTGAACTGCAGAACTGGACCTTCACGGAAGCTGATTTAGATCGGGTGCATCTGGAAGACCTTCTCACGATCATCAAGTACCTCCAAGGCCCGATCCTCCGACCAGAGCACTACAGAGATGGCACAGAGATACTAAAGAAATACGTCCGTCACGCAATCTCTCTCGCGAGAGTGACGGACTACCAGCTTGCCATCGAAAGCCGCCAGCCGAAGGTCAACCTGCTTAGACCAAACCTGCTCGTTCCTGGTATCGATGCCTACATTCCATACATGCCAACCAGGATACCTGAGCATGGGGTCCTTTATATGACTCGGAAGAAGAAGGAGCGCAGGTTCATGAGGTTTGGAGAGCTCTCCAAGTTCTGCGACGGGACCCTTCTCTATGTCTACAATGGCATGCAGAGCAGACTGCTGGCGGATCAGGTACCAAGTCGGAGAATCATTGACGGAAAAGGAAAGCTGCTGGAGGCAATGAGGTTGATCGAGAAGAAGCTCAAGGAACGGTTGATGTACAGACGGGCAGAGGCTGCAATGCAGATGAGAGCGCGGATAATCGGCGAATGGGAAGAGTACCTGCAGATGTCCAAGTGGGAACCAGCACTGGAGCTTCCACCACCATTCTGACTTCTTCACAAAGGGGGAGATTGTAGGACCTCTTTGTTGTGAAGAGTCAGAATCCACTATCTTTACTTGCTTTCATTAGTTAGTTTGATCTTTCCTGTTATTAGTTTAACTGTTTCTTTGCCCTTGTTTAGAGGTATGTATCCTCGGGGGCCTTTATCGTACATTTGTGTAACTTGATCTTACCTATATAAGGTAAGAGATGTTAGGGTTTTTCTTATGAAATCATATTACCATTTTGGGCAACTTTTCCTCCATTGTTATACTCTTTCAAGCTCTCATTGATTTCAATCAAATTCAAGGATTTCCATCCATTTCTTCATTCATTTCATTGTTTTTGGGACAACACTTTCTCTAACTATTCTCGAAGAATGTAGTACTAGTTGTTTGATACTATAAAGTTTTACTGTAAAGATATATCTATTTCGAAACTATAATCTTCCGTAATTATACGCATGATTAGATATGCTAGAATTTTTCTAGGAAACATGAGAAATTTATTACTATAAAACGAACTAGTCTCTCAACCATCACGTTGTAATTACATCCACACTCTCAAAAGTTTAGCTCATTACGCATGTAGGACATACTTTTATGTTATTTCTTTTATTACAGTATGAATACACCATATAACTTTTAAATTTTAAAGTGTTTGTAATTTGTACTTATGAATGTTGGACTACTATTGAAATTCAAGAGGTTTATGAGTATTATAAAATTTTTGTATCATGTATAAGCTTCATGACACACACATATATAGAAAGAGGTTCAAACGAGAATACCAACCTTTTAAGAAAACACGAAAAACTTCACTCATTTAAAAATCATATATGATATTATACCGACAGAAAAAATGGACGCGGACGACTTGTCACACGACTTAAAGTTGCGGTGCAAAGTCGCATGAATTGTATATGATTTTGTACATGAATCATATATGATTTTGTACATAATCACACCTTTTCGTGTTCTCTAAATTGTTAGGATTCTTGTATAAATCCACCCATATATATAGGGAAATGTATCAAAATACAAACCATAGAATTCTTACAAATCCTGCAATCCTAATCTTAAACACTGATTTTTTTCACCTCCTAATTTTTAGGCGGTTATTAATTCACATCGTTGACCATCTATATGTATGGTTGAGATTGATTTGTATAGTTTGTAAGAATCTCATTGTTTATAGCAGATACGATCCCTATATTATATGGGTTCTGTTGACCATGTGTTCTATGAATGTAAAAGATGATAATGGTAAGTGATGATGGTTTTGCAGGCATCAATTGATTGTGTAATAGCCATAAGCCCAAGAAGGCAAGCTGTCACTTACAAGCGATGTGGATTTGATGGTTTGGAAGTATAATCATCCGATTTTAACTAAAAACATGCATTCAGTTTATTCGATTCTAGTAGAATTCTTTATGCTCAATTTGATTTCCAACCCCATTTGCTTTTATTACTCCAACTTTTTATACTTTAATGCAAAATGGTGATAGGAAATTGTACTTAACGTACTTTTTTACACTATATTATGAGATAAAGGACGTGTTTAAGTGTTTCTTTTTGGGTTTGGTTAAAAAAATTTAATTCTTCAGAGAAGGGGAAATTTTTACGATCTTATTAGACAACCAAAACTTGTGATCAATCGAGATGATCTTTTGGAAACCCCTTGTATAACCGATGATTGAAATGATAAATTTCTTAATAGAAAAAGGATATAAATCTCTAATTATATAGAATACAAAGATGAAATTAAGTAAAGTTCTATTAACTAGAAGAATAAGTTCGTATGTGATTGCTAGTTTTACAAGCTTTTCGACACGTGATTTGGGACAAAAGATTGTTTTATTCATATGGAAACCTAGATTCTTGGTAGTAATGGCCGTGTACTATTCAATGATTGAAAAATATTCTAGCCACTTACGATCCCTTATTGAGGGTAAAAACACAAGATTTCTAATCTCTACTATTATATAAAAGAAATAACTCAACAAATTAGTTTTTTAGCCAAAAAAACTGATTTTACACAGTACAATATTTTAAGCCCTAGGTACAATCTTTTAAAGCACATTGAATTCAATTTCTCCTCCACAAACCTATCATCTGCTTCTCGATCCACGTTCACCATGAAATCCTCCATTATATGAACTTCATCTCTATTCCAATGCAGTATCTTCTGCTTATGCAATGAAACCTAAACTTATATCCTCTCTGCCAAATTTTTCCCCGTTATCGTATTTTGATCACCTGATTCAATGGGTTAACAAAGTTAACACACTGTTTGCGATTAATAACGGAACTCCCCCCTCCTCTCTCTCTCTCTCTATATATATATATATATTGGGTATTCAGGCTTGTGGATAGTAGTACTCCTATTTCGGGATTGGTAAGGGTTTATGGGTAAATCTGATGTGGCGCTGATGTGGCAGCTCAGACTTGTGGGCTTTGTGGGTTGCGCTACCAAGGGCCTCAGTTAGGTTACCAAACATAGTGTTATATGTCGTACAAAAAATACATTTATAAAATGAGTTAATATTGAATAGTTTTTGATTAAATTTGTTCTGGGTTTGAAAACTTTATAATCGAATCAATATTTTTCATTTATTTAATCAATTTGCCTTGAATTTTATACATTCGATATGTGATGTATACATTAAATTATAATTAAAACCACACAATTGGGATCGGGTGTTATAGAATAAAACAAACATTATTTATTGAAGTGTTTCATATTTTGTTTCATATTTTAAGATGTTTTGCACCCCACACATACAAAACTAACTTTATTTATAAATAAATATAAATATCAAATATTTAATTATTTAAATAATTATCAAGTCATTTATAGATAGATAAAGATTAACCTTATTCAAATTATATTATAGAGATTATCTAAAATACTAATCCATATAAACAAGATAACAAGTGAGATAGTTTCTTTAACAAGTCATTTATAGATAGATAAAGATTAACTTTATTCAGTTATTCAAATTATATTACAGAACCAAGCTATGGAGTCGCAAGGCCACCCGTCGGCCGGGTCGCATGACCGTCACCACCATTGTCGACACTCGCCAACTTACGACTGCTGTATCTCCTAGACCTTACTCTTCTCCACCTTTGCGTTTGTCATCGTGATGCGCTTCATCATCTTAAACACAAAAATCCCTCACTTGGATCTCCAAGAAGTGGATGTTCAGTACAGTACTAGCGTCGTGGAGAATGCTACCACCACCACCGCCTCTTTCTCACTCGCCATACGGATGATGTTCGCTGCCGAAAATGACGACTGCTTCGTGTTCGTAATAACGGATGTTATATAAGTCATGGAAGTAGAGATAAAAGTGTAAAATAAGAAGAGAAATAGCTAGGAGATCAATTTGGATGAGTATTTTGTCTAGTTCGACCATTTTTCCTTGAATAATGCTATATCGTTATAACCACAACGCCTCTGACGTACTGGTTATTTAAGCAATTGTGGTCACTGAGATCATCGGTTTTGACTCTAGACACCACCCATGTGGGTCCCACGCTTTACCTAGCATTGTGGATGTGTGACCCAAAGAATATGGTCACTCCACTGCTTTAGTTGAATAAAACAAGTGGAAAATTATGCATATGCAACTAGAGGCTTGGCAAGAAAACTTTCTCTAACTCGTATGTTGAAGAACGTAGAACTAATTGTGTGATGCTAAAAAGTTTTACTTTGAAACTCTATATACATCGAAACTATAATCATTGCTAATTATACACATGTATATAAATGATTAGATATGCTAGACCTCTTTCTAAGAGATATGAAAAGTTATTACAATAAATCGAATTAGTCTTTCATCCATCCCTTTGTAACTACATTACATCCACATTCTCTAAAGGTTTAACTAATTAGACATGTAGGATATGCTTCTATGTTATTTTCTTTTATTATAGTAAGAACCAACCACAACTTTTAAATTTTAATGTCTTAGTAATTTGTAGTTGTTTTTATTTATATTATCATGGAATAAATCTTTACAAAAAGGAGATACAAGATTATATAGATACAACAAAGCTAAATGAAAGGTCTATAATAACTATCAATAATAACTATCTATAAATGAATAATAATTATCTTTAAATGAGGTAGAGTAATATCCCCCCGCAAGCGAGACGGTGGTGGACCGAGGCGAAGCCGATCCCTGAAAAACTCAAACTGGGGTTTTGGAAGACTCTTCGTAAAGATATCCGCCACTTGAAGCTTGGTCGGTATGAAGCGAGTGTGGAGCTTTCCGGAGGACACAAGTTCACGTATGAAATGATAATCTAAGTCGATATGCTTAACCCGTTTGTGAGAGATGGGATTCTGAGTGAGAAACAGAGCACTACGATTGTCACAGAGAAGGGTTGGACGATCGGGAGGTAGAGCATGCAATTCACGAAGAAGGTGTGTAATCCAAATGATCTCAGCAGCGGTGTTGGCCATAGCTCGATATTCTGATTCACAACTGGAGCGGGAGACCGTAGGTTGCTTCTTAGCACTCCAAGAGACAAGGTTACCCCCAAGGAATATCAAGTAACCATACGTGGATCGACGAGTCTCAAGACATCGAGCCCAGTCTGCATCCGAGTATCCAAGGAGAGAGGACCTCTCAGGGCGAGAGAAGTGAAGACCAAAGGCAAGAGCGCCTTTAAGGTAACGAAGAATCCTCTTGACCTCTTGATAGTGAGAGACCGTGGGCGAATGAAGGAACTGGCTGACTTGATTCACGTCATATGAGATGTCGGGTCTAGTGATGGTCAAATACTGGAGAGCACCAACAATGGAACGATACTGAGTAGGGTCTGAATAAGGAGCACCAGAAGCAGTAAAGGAGACATTGGTAGCAAGCGGAGTAGGGGCCGGCTTGGCATCTAACATCTTAGCACGTTCAAGAATTTCTCGAGTATACTTGGATTGATTCAAGAATAATCCATCAGTCGTATAAGAGACTTCAAGCCCAAGAAAGTAGTTGAGCTCCCCCAAATCTTTGATAGCAAACTCATTGTTCAGGCGAGCAATAAATGCCCGGAGAACATGATCTTGGTTGCCGATAAGAATCAGGTCATCGACGTAGACCAGTAAATACATAACACAAGAATCACGTTTGAAGATAAACAAAGAGGTGTCAGCTCGACTGCTAGTAAACCCATTTGCCACAAGGAAGGTGCTCAAGCGATGAAACCACGCCCGTGGGGCTTGTTTGAGCCCGTAAAAGGCTTTGTTTAATTTGCAAACGTGATTGGGGAACTGAGGGTTAATGAAACCTGGAGGTTGCTCCGTATAAACAGATTCACGAAGATGTCCATGTAAAAAGGCATTGTTAACATCGAGTTGATGTAGCCGCCAATTATTGAGAACTGCTAAGGACAGTATGATGCGAACCGTAGAAGCTTTCACAACTGGGCTGAAGGTATGTGAGTAATCAAGACCCCATGTTTGACTGAAGCCTTGAGCTACAATGTGTGCCTTGTGGCGTTCAATAGACCCATCAAAGCGAAACTTTGTGCAATAAAGCCATTTGGAACCAACAACATGTCGGTTCGTAGGATGGGGAACCAGGGACCAAGTGTTGTTTTTATATAGTGCATCAAGCTCACACTGCATGGCGACAACCCATTTGGGGTCTTTGACGGCAGTCTTGAATCCCTTTGGGTCATTTGTGGAATAATGAGTTGTGTGAGACAAGTCAGCGATGTGACGAGGCTTAAAAATACCGGCTCGACCTCTAGTAATCATATGGTGAGTAGGTAAAGGAGCAGGAGGGGTAGGATTGATGGTGTCTGATGGTGGTGAGTTAGGTGGAGAGGGTGGTGGCGAGAGAGGCGTAGGCGTTGGCGAGGGAGGTGGAGGCGGTGGCGAGGGAGGCAGAGGCGAATGAGGGTTGTCGGGAGAAATACTTAAAGGTTTGGAGTTGTTTGTGCAGAGGTGGCATGGAGTAGTGGATGAAGGAGGTGGGGTGATCGAGGATGGGGAAATGGGTGGATTGGTAGGCATAGTGGGGCATTTAGCAAGAGGAGCAACGTCCAAGAATGTGACAACCTTTAGTTGGGAGACAGATTGAGTTTCGGGGGAGTTGGCAAAAGGAAAGTTGGTCTCATCAAAACTAGCATGTCTGGAGATATACACACGTGAGGTAACTGGGTCAAGACACCGATACCCTTTATATTTAGGGCTATACCCAATAAAGATGCATGGTAAACTTCGCGGAGATAACTTATTCTCTGAATCGTCAAACAGGTAAGGGAATACACGACAACCAAAGGCCCGAAAGGTGTGATAGTTCGGTGTTTGAGCATATAAGAGCTCGAAAGGTGATTTCCCCTGCAAAGTCGGGGTAGGTAGGCGATTGATGATATAAACAGCAGAGGAGAAAGCATCAACCCAGTATGAAGAAGGCAAGTGGGCATTAAACATCATAGCCAAACCTGTTTCAACAACATGTCTTTGTTTTCGTTCGGCCCGACCATTTTGTTACGGGGTGTACGGGAAGGAAACCCTGTGAAGAGTGCCATTGGACTCAAATAAAGTCCTAACTTTATGATTTAGAAATTCCGTTCCGCTGTCACTTTGGAAAACTTTTATTTTTGACGAAAATTGAGTTTGGACAAATTTCATGAAAACCTCCAAGGCAGAATATACTTCAGACTTCAGTTTAAGCGGATAAAGCCAACTAAAGCGAGAGAAGTCGTCAACAAAGATGACATAATAACGATAGTTATCAACAGACAAAACCGGGGAAGGTCCCCATACATCACAATGAATGAGATCTAAAGGATGCAAATCCCTTTTTGGATTAAGATCAAAAGGCAACCACTGGCTCTTGGCCAATTTACATGATAAACAAACATCCGGTTTAGGTAAGAGTGACGTTACAGACAAGTGTCCTAGATTTTGTAATTTACCAAGAGTATCAAAAGAAACGTTCCCCAATCTGGAATGCCAAACTTCAAAAGAGGCTTTAGATGGTGCGGACGAAGCAAAAAAAGCATGGGCACCTGGTTGCAAAATATAAAGCCCATCATCACATTTTCCTTGTGCTAGGACCTGCTGAGTTTGGCGATCCTGAATAAAAAAATTGGGGTAAGAGAAAAGTACATCAACGTGGTTATCTTTGGTGAGTTTACTAACAGATAAAAGGTTTTTGGTGATACGAGGAACAACCAAAACATCCTTTAATAACAAGTTTGGTGACAGAGATGCGTGACCTTTGTGGGAAACCGGGAGGTAATGACCACTCCCAAACATAACCGAGGCAGTACCTGGGACCGAGAAAGTGTTGGAGATAGTTTTAGAAGAAGCGGTCATGTGGTCCGTGGCACCGGAGTCGACAAACCAATCAGGACCAGAGGAGGAAACATGACACTGAGATAAAAAGGCAGAAGCCAGGGCATCGTCTTTAGAGCTCGCTTGGGAGGCAAAGGACGCAAGCTTAGGGCAAACAGAGGCATAATGACCGTTTGTACGGCAGAGCTGGCAGTGGGGTGATCGGCGATCACGACCGCGTCCACCAAAGGAGCCTGCACCACGAGTGGAGAAGCGACCTCCCCTTCCCCGAATGCTTGGTGAGGTTGCAGCAGAAAAAGCGACAGTGGGTGGTGAGGAGCCATGAAGGGCCTTAGAACGGACAGCCGTAGAAAAGGTTTCAAATGACGGCCCGAGGCCACAAAGAAACCAGTAAAGTTGATCATTAATATCAACCGGGTGTTCGATTGCAGAAAGTTGGTCGCATAAGCCCTTGAAAAGTCGCCCATATTCAGCCATGGACTTTGATCCTTTGTGGGATTGACGAAGTTGGTCTCGAAGGTTGTGAACGCGTTCAATTGAGGAGTTACCGAAGGAGGCTTCCAACGCATTCCATATGTCGCGAGCCGTGGAGAGACCAACAATCACAATGACGGCTTCTTCAGTTAGGGAAGCATGAAGGATGATGGTGGTTTTCTGATCATTAGTGACCCACGAGATATAGTCGGGGTTATCAATTGTTTTTCCGTGGGGTTGAGATAGAAGAGGGGGAGGGGCGACAATAGATCCATCCACATGACAGAGAAGGTTTTGGTAAGAGAGGATGGGAAGCATCTGATTTTTCCATAGCAAGTAGTTGGTGGAGGAAAGTTTGACAGTGAGCATGTGGAGGAGGGTATTGAGAGGAATGCCATCTGAAGAAGAAGAAGCCATGGAGAAGGATGATCGATGGGGAAGAGGAAGGAGTAAAATTAGTTAGGTTGATACCATGTGTTTATTTATACTAGTGTTGGGCCCGTGCGTTGCACGGTGACGGCAAAAATTCTTTTAAAGGAGTATTGATCCGATTTAAAATGAAACGGAATTTCACAATTGTGTGTGTGTGTGTGTGTGTATATATAGATTAAAGAAGCCAAGTTTTCAACATTGATTTTCTTTCATTTTTGCACTATAATAATATACATTTGTTTGGTTTTATTGTCAACTTTATAGATAATAATTCATTACCTAGAAGAATGGTGAAACTCAACTTTATTGGTAATAATTGAGAGATGATGAAATTCAACTTTATTTCAAGATTTGAAAAACTCTTCAAATTCATTTTGCCAAGTCATTTACTTGAATTTTTTTTTTAATTTGGCATTACAATATTTACCATTTGGTTGCTTTGATTCGAATCATGGTTATAAAAAATTTAAAACCATGGTTATTTTAACATTGAAGAATAAACAAACCCCATGGTCCCAAGTCGTCATCATTTGTTTCGTTTTTAATTGTATACTATGTTTTTTTTAGTTGGTTTTGATTACAATCATTGTTATAGATTTATAAATTTTCCATTACATTTTTATATAACCATCGTCCTCCCAAACTATCATCTACCTATCAATATGAGATTGTGAATTCAACATTTTTTTAGATTTGAGGAGTATCTCATGATAATATATACACATACACATTGAAGATTGATGTTTTAAGAATACTCGAAGCGCATTGTCTCCACAAAATCTTTTGATTTTTCTTTTATTATGGATTACATCATCCTTTCATATATACATTTTCTTCTTTCAACTCTTCTCTTATCTCAGCAATATGGACTAATTAAACTTAAACACATTTCAAGGATTAAATAAAATGTTTGTCAAAAAAGTGTTAACTCATTTGAGCCAAACATGACTTGCTATAAAAGAATGAGTTCTCTCTTTCATATACATAATTTATTCTCTCAATTTTATTTATTTTATTATTGTGGGATAAGTAAAGTTAATCACATTCAAAATTTAAAGAGAACTTTTGCATAAAAAATGTTAGACTTATTTGAGCCCAACAACATGATTTGCTACAAAAAGAAAAAAAATTGACTTCCTCTTTTATAAACACTCTTTCAACTATCAATTTTTTTATCTCATTAATGTTAGATAAGTAAATTAATCACATCTCAAGATTTAAAAGAGACATTTTATAAAAAAATATTTGTTTATTTGAGTTAACAACATGATTTGCTACTAAAGAATGTGTTCATCTTTTCATTAATTTACACACTTTCAACTTTCAATTTTCCATCTTCTAATTTTTAAATTATGTAAAGAGAATTCAAATAAAAATATATGTTTAAATATTAATAATAACAATATAATGGTAATAAAGAATAGTTTGTTATTTATTTTATAGAAATTGAAAATAAAATATTTAACTATTACATGAAATGTTTAATCATGTAAATAAAGAATAACTACTTAATCCAATAATTGATCAAAATTTGAATGAACTTCTTATCATATCTTATCATTTTTAAAACTTTGATAATATTAATTGATTTACATGCTTATAAAACTTCAATTTCCCAAATGTAACACTAAAGATACATTAAGATATACATCAAACAATAATTGAATACAAAAATGTTTATGATCTTTTTGTGAGTAACAATGTAATATTTGAATAAACACTACACAAATATAATTTTTGCATGGTGATTATGCTCTTGAGAGAATAAAAAATACAAAAACTGGAAATTAAAGTAATAATACATCATTAAACTATAAACCAAGAAAATCAAGAACATAGATTGGATGTCGTAATGTATATGTGTATCGTGGTGATTGAGTTTTGATGATCTTATGCATATTTGACGATCTTTATAAATTGTTTCCGCAATTCCGCTCATTTCACTTACTACAAAAAACATAACATAAAAATCATATGAAGTCAACATAATTTTAAAGAACCCGACCATAAACAAAAGTCGATACTATCGGATGATTTGTTATAAGAAAAAATGTGTTAGAAAAAAAGAGCGGGAGGTAGATTATTGTATGACAAAAAATTGAAAAACCAATAGCATTTTCAACAAAAACAAAAAACAAATTTTCTACTTAAATAAGACTAATGATGATTAATTTGAAATAAAAGAAAGGAAATGAACGGTTAATAACATAAAGAAGTATAAACACATAATTAATTAACATAAATGCACTAAATCATATGATTAATTCTCTTAATTACAATGAATTAAAAGATAGAGAGAGCAAAGGATTATAGAAAGTTGAATGCAAATTAACTTTAGAATTCATACGAATGTTAAAAGAAATAATCTCAACAATAATAAGTCAGAAATAATAATAAGAGTTAAAATGATTAGTAAAATTTGAAACTAAGAAAAATATTGAATAAAAAAATTAAAAAAAACTCTAAAATTCGAATAAAATAAAAGTAAAAAAAATGAATACCCGGATCAATTTTCTTGAAATAAACCCAAAAATTTAAAACACTTATTTACCCGAATTAGTCTTCTTGAAACAACCCTGGAAATTAAAATCAATAACGAAAAAGAACATAGTCATGTTTGTAAAGGGGCTATCTCGTCTCAAATTGTAATACTTACTTGAAAGATGCGATTATCGAACCGTTGTTGTCATCAAAACTTTAAAACTATCGCCAAAAACAAACCTTCGATTCCATTACAAAAACATAATAAAATATAGATGAGAAAAATAAAAATTAACTCTAAAATCTCAACAATAATCGATAAGAAATAATAATAAGAGTTAGAATTATTAGTAAAATTTGAAACTAAGAAAAAATATAGAATACAAAAATAAAATAAAAAACTCTAAATTTCCAAGAAAAGTAAAAAAAAAAAAGAATGTTGAATCAATCTTCTTGAAATAAATTTGAAAATTAAAAACACTCATTGAGAAAGAACATATTCATGCTTGTTGAGCCTATACATGTCATATTGTAATACTTACGTGCAAGATGTGATTATCGAACCGTTGTTGTCATCAAATCTTCAAAACTGTCGTCAATGAACAAACCTTTGATTCCAATAAAAAACATAATATAGTATAAAAGACACAACTAAATATAAATTCCAAAATCTCAACAATAGCCAATAAGAAATAATACTCGGATTACTACTCTTAAAGTAAAATTGAAAAACGATTTTATTGAAATATAACATATCAAGTGATTAACATGAAAGAAAAAATGAGGTTACCTAACATGATTTTGTTGAAGAATAAAAATAGTTTGGGAAATGAATAATACATCAAGTGTGGAGAAGAAGAAGACAATTAGTGATGAACCAATGATGATGAATGGATGGGTTTGTAGGTTTCACATTTAAGAATGGAGATGAATACATTTGAAGGTTTCATCTCCAAAATAATGAAGTCACATTTAAGAATGAAGATGAAAGAGTTTGGAGGTTACTCTTTTGAAATTACTAAAATAACCATATCCCAATAAACTTTATGTTTTTGGTATAGGGGTAAAATGGTCTTTAACATATCTAATATTTAAAAAAAATCAAAAATCTTAGAAAAAAGATAAATAGCTTTCTTGGCTTGAGAGGATGCCACATAGGATGTTGTGGTTTTTCCTTTTAAGATATACTAGTGTTTGAGCCCGTGCGTTGCACGGCACGAAAAAAATATATGATTAGGAGAATCGCAAGTAAGTTAAAGTTATGTCGTTCAAAAATAAAAAGTAAGTTAAAGTTAAACATAAATTATTAATTAATAACTAATAAAATGTGATTAACAATGTATTTGAAGTGTTTAAGAAATAGTTATTTTAATTGGTTAGTATGTAAATATGGAATTTGTAAAACTTTTAATTGCATTTGCATGCATTACACAAAGTTAAAGGTGAAATGTGAAGAAATTATCCTAGTATTAATTTCAATAAGTTAACTTTATGAAACCAACCTTAGCGATACCACTCACTTCATCGTACTAATTGAACCATTACCCTTATAATCGATAAGAGCAATACTTTGTTAAAACTTAAAACTATTAATTTCAACGTATCAGTATAATAATATAATAAATGAACCATCTGATGGAAAACTCACAACCAAACTATCCTCAAATCTTTTTAACTACTAAAAGAACACAACCATTTATGTTACAACTTCAATAGCCACATCAGAAATATATGAGTAGGAAATAACAAAATCTTAGATTTTTTTAACCAATTAAGACAACTACAACATCACCTTCATTGTAGAACCTCAATAACCTTCAACACACATGTATCTAAATAAAAAACTTAACTAAATATGTTAGATGTAGAGATTGAGATGTAGGTTATTGTATGTTAAAAAACAAATAACATAGTCAATCAAAAAAAAAACACTGATGCTTAAATAAGAGAAATAAATTATTACTCAAAGTAAAAAAAAAAGAAAATAAAGAGTTACTTAGTTAGTAACATAAAAAAAGAAAATGAATAATTAGTAACATAAATTGCAATAAATTGAATAATTAATTTTGACAATTAACTAAATAAAAGTATTATGTTACTCAATTAATGATATTGATAATTGTTATTTAATCATATTAAAATATATAATGAGTGTTATATAAAAAATTTAACTCACTTATTTATAGATATGAGTTTATGCAAATAACAATAAATGATAAGTTGATAGAATTTTTTTACAGTTAAATTAAAAAGTATTAGATTGATGTAAATAAAAAGTATTAAAAAGTATTAGATTGATGGTTTGTCAAGTGATTAAGAAGAATCTGAAATACATGGAAGGTTTGGAGGTGAAACCTTCAAGAATGAAGATGAAATGATTTAGAGGGTTTATCTAGAAGAATGGAGATGAAAATGTTAGGAGGGTAAATAGATGAAGGGTTTGTAGAGTGAATGAAAAGTTAAACAATTATGTCTTATATGGCCAAATAAATGAATCATATTAAATGTTTGGATGTTACAATTCTATTTATAAAAATGACCAAAATGATCTTATCTTAATGAACTTTATGTTTTAAGTATAGGGATAGAAAAGTCTTTAACATATATAGGTTAGCATTCATTGATTTTTCTTTCTTTTTTGCTTTATTATATTAACTTTTTAATACATCTGACAATTTTATTGTGAAATAAATAAAAGTACGTACAAATGACACAGTAACTACCGCACAAATGCATGTCTAATTTTCAAATAGGACATACCCTTAATGTTGACATGAAGTACACCAACTAAAACACCTAAATATAAGTGGTTAAAACTACCTTCATACCCCAAACAATAATCGAAACAAAAAGGATTTTTCATAATTGGGACCAACCTTTTCCAACTTTGTTAATATAAGAACACACATTTTTGTTAATTCAAACCATATCCAAATTAATCAAATCATGATCTCCTTTTGGATTCAAAAGCTCCCATGGTCTATAAAATGTAATATTCACAACCAACATCCATTATCCAAAGGTAGTTTTTAGTCCAACATACATTAAAATAAGTCTCAAATGCATTAAGAATTATAAGTCAATGTTTATTACTTTGTTAACCATGACTTTTCTTAAAATAATGGAGAATAAATACAATCAAAATAATGTTGAACACACCAATTATGTTGGATGCAACCTTATAGCTTTAAAAAAATATTGATTTTAATAAAAATTAAGATGGTTAGTAAAATTTTAAACATAAAAAAGTACAACAAACACAAATAAGAAAAAACCTCTAAAATCCAAGCCTTCATCATAGATATCTTTTATTTTTACACTATAATATTTACCAAACATTCATCATAGATCGTTTTTATCTTTACACTATAATATTTACCATTTGATTGCAACGTGGATTCATGTTTAAAATATTAGAATAAATATTAGACCCAAACTGAGAAATATTGCATCCCCTTAAAATGAGCGCATGTACATCACACCTCCTACAGTGGTTGTCAAAGCTTCGAGTAAACCTGAAATAAAAAACCTCTAAAATCCCAACAAAGATCAAACAAAATAGGTAATGAATAAATAATAATTCATGCTAACTATTATTCACTTATATATTAAATAGGAATATTATAATTTTAAGTTGTATTATTTTTAAATATATATGTATTTTATTTATGTATATTGATTGCAAAAAATATCTTTTATTTGTAAATTAAAAGGTATTAAATTGATGTGATTACTTATTCTCTTAATTTTTTCTATTCTATATTAATTAGAGTCCATTTTTTATTGTATTTAAATCTTATGTAAATAAAATTATTAATCTTCAAGAGTTGAATTGATTAGTAAAATTTAAAACTTGGGAAAAAAATATTAGAATATGAAAAATAATCAAAAAGGTAAAAGAAATGTATACTCGAATTAGTTTTCTCGAATCAGTTTTCCTGATTGATTTTTGTAAGTTTTTTGTCTTGTGTAAATTAAAAAGGTATTAGAGTAAGATAATTAATCGTTATATTCATTTTATCTATATTTATATCAATTATAATCGGTTTATTATCGTATTCGATTTATATATATATATATTACTATCTCAAATTTCATGTAAACAAAAATATATTGATTTAAAACTTTAAAAAAATTAATAGAAGACTAAAAAAACCCTCTAAAATTCCAATAAATGTCAAAAGAAAATAATATATGGATTAGTCTTCTTTAAATAAACTTAAAAGAATAAGAACACCAATTGAAAAATAACATATTGAAAAATTGTTGAGGTTATGTATCTTAGATTGTAATACTTACTTGTAACATTAGATTATCATATCTTGTTGCTATCAAAACTTTAAACCGTTGCGAAAAACAACCCTACGCTTCCATTGAAGAAATACAATAAAAATATAGAAGACAAAATTAAAAATAAACAAATGTCAACAGACATCAATAAGTAATAATACTCGGAAGTATTCCTAAAATAACCTGAAAAACGACTTGGTTGAAGAATAACCGTTTGTGAAATGAAAGAACAGATCAAGTGATTAACAGAAGAAAGAAAAAGAGTTTACCAAAGATGATTTTGTTGATGAATAATTGTTTATAAAATGAAGGATACATCAAGTGGTAGAGAGGAAAAATAAGACATTTATTATGAACAAATCACATGGAAGAGTTTAGAAGTTTACCTTTAAGGATGAAGATGAAAACATGTGGAGGTTTCATTTTTCAAAAATGAAAAGCTTTGGAGGTTACATTTCTTAATATGATCAAAACAACCTCATCCCAATGAAATTTATGTTATTAGTATAGGGATACAAAAGTCTTAATATATATAGTATTTACAAAAATTAAACTTAGAAAAAAGATATAGAGGTAAGCTTACAATGCATAGAAGATGCTGCATCATTATAACCATTAAGTGACGTTTGGTGAAGCTACATCAAGATTACATCAACCTACAAAAAGAACAAATAAAAATTAGAAACAACAAACAAACATATATAGGAACCCAATAGCATAACATAAAACTAAAAGTTGTGGATTACATTTTTTGGTAGAACATTTGGTTGTAAACTTGTAATTTATAGATGGTTATGTGGTAAGTTTTCTTTTAACTAATAAATGAGAAGGTGAAGAGGTAGAATAAATGTTTTTAAAAGTTAAATAAATGGAAGTTAAAAGTAATTAAATTGTCAAGTCAATTTACCAAATAGTCCTTCTTATAATAAAACATGTAATTTTCATTTAGGGGTAGAATAGTCTTTAGCATATTGGATATTTAAAAAATTCAAAAAAAGGAGAAAATTTTTAGAGGCAAATACTCAATAGATAGGATGTCACATCATACCTTGTGGTTTTTGCTTTTAGTATATACTAGTGTGTTGCACCGCGCGTTGCGCGGTGATGAAATTTGTTTTGTTAGAAAATAGGTAACCAAGTTATGTAACCAAGTTATGAAGTCATGTTATTCATGTATTGACAACTGATGAAATGAATCTAACTTATTTTATTGTATAATTGAACCATTTTAAAGGTCATAATTGGTACATAATTCTTTCATCTATAGGAATAGTTTTCCTTAAATATTGGGATTCAATACAAACTTTTAATTTATGTAAAAGTAATAATGTTTTAATATCAAAGTTAAATATTTACAAAGAAGTTAATAGTAAGTCTATATACAAAATATTAATTATTATGCGCAAAATTGACATTTTCACAAACCTTGTTTTGCAACGTAATCTATATATATATATAAAGCTCAAACATGGCATTGCCATGTGGCATTTTTTTCCTTTTTTCTAATTTTTACAATTTTCAATTTTATTTTTACATTAAATTTTCAATTGTTTCATAATGTGATTTTTTATTTCATTTATTAAGGTCATTATTTAAAACATAAATGTTTCAAACCTCAACTCCAAATCTTTCACCTCCTTCTATTTAATTCATCAAGAAAAATAACTCCAAACCATTCATCTTACATTACAACTATATAACTCCAAACCTTCCTATTCCAAGGTTGTTGACAACAACCTTATTTGGAAGAATATCATTGTGGAAATCATGGATGTTACCAACAATATTTAAAACATAAATGTTTCAAACCTCAACTCCAAATCTTTCACCTCCTTCTATTTAATTCATCAAGAAAAATAACTCCAAACCATTCATCTTACATTACAACTATATAACTCCAAACCTTCCTATTCCAAGGTTGTTGACAACAACATTATTTGGAAGAATATCATTGTGGAAATCATGGATGTTACCAACAACATAAAAGTGAATTACATCTTCCAAGGTTAAACATTGAAACACTTTTATTGAATCCTCAATGTGTCATTTTGCTTTCTCAAAAGTGTCTCTTACTAAATCTCCTCTTCATATATCCATCACCTTATGTATGACTCATATCATATCGGTTTCCAAGTTTATGTGCGAGAATACCCTATCTTCACTTTATGTGTTCAATATTCAGGTTTGTTTATAGAAGACTAATTTAGGTATGTATTATGTATTTTTATTTTTATTTTTGAGATTTTTTCATTTTTATTTTTGAGATTTTTTCATTTTTATACCTCATATCTTATATATTTTTTTGTACATATTCCATTTGAAACATGGGGTTTGTTATTTGCAACCATTTTAGAGTATTGATGGCAACAAGGTTCGATGATGGAATCTTAATACTATTACAATCGATATATAATCTCAATTAACTTCAACATGTTGTTTTCAATGGTTATTTTTATCTTTTTCAAGTATTATTCGAGAAGACTAATCCGGGTAAGTATTCATTTTGACTTTTGTTGAGATTTTAATATTTTGACTTTTATATTTTCCTTAATTTTTTTCCAGTGATGAAACAAAGATTCGTTTTTTTGCAGGACTAAGATTCAATGATAGAATCTTGAAAATATTACAACATATGATGTAACATTAAAAACCTTGAACATGTGATTGTCGATGGTTATTTTTAAAATTTTCAAGTATCTTTCGAGAAACTAATCAAAGTATGCATTTCATTTTATTTTTTACTTCTATTGATATTTTAAAGTTTTCTTTTATATTTCGTCCTCTATATTTTTCTTAAGGTTTGTATATTAACAAAAGTAATCAAAAAATTTATTGGTTAATATTTAAATACATCTAAATTAACATCAACTTAAAAAATTAACATATTAGTTGTACTAAATAAGATTTACCGATAAGTATTTAGATAAACTTGCTTACATTAATTTGTAACTTATAAACTTGTATTGATAAAAATTAATATTTGTATTGATGATCAATTTAATATATGTTCATGTTATTTATAAACTAAGTTTTGGTTTGTACTTTTTACACAATTTTAGTTATGTATCGTTTAAGTGCATATTTTTTTTCTTAATCAATAAATTCAACAAAGATACGTTTTTTGGCAAAAGAATGAAGATACGTTATGTTTCAAATAAAATAAACCTAATGAAGATTATCTAATTATAAAAACAATGGATAAATTTATCCATGCACCCATTGATAATGTGATTAATGATTATGTGAGAAGAAGAATTAAGTTGAGAAAGTAAGAAAGGATTTGGACCCTTAATAACATTCGATAACTTGCATTCTCATTGGAATCCAACCTTCGTCATTGTTATATATTATGTACACCTATTAAAATTAGACTAATTCAATTCTACCAACTTAATTAATAATATGCTAACAATCAATCAATATATTAAAACAAAAACACAAGAAGATGACATGACACAATAAGGTTCAAATATTGATCAGATTGTGACTTCTTGATTGTCCCACATTAATATGTAAAAGGAAAATGTTAGAATTAAAAATGATTATGTAGTAGCTTGAATAGTTGTCCAATATTATATGAAAGCATCCCGATTTTGTAACAATGATTTTGGACAAATGCAACGACCGACAATGGCAATATACATATTATTAAAAAAAATTACTTGCACTACCGCGCAACGCGCGGTTACGACACTAGTTAATTATATAGTTCACATACATATATCCTCCACCCTCCCAAACAAATCGTAAAATAAAAGTTTCATTTTTCGCATTACGAATCTATGCCTTCTATTTGGTGTAACCATATAATCAAATAAGAGATATGAAATAATTACGATATAACAATGTTGTAAATGGAATAAAAAGATTATATGATTTAAGACCTTGTAAGGTAAAACGACCTATTTGAAAACAAAGGAGTAATCTGTTTCTTTAGTCGTAAATATAAATAATATGTAGTTTCCTTGTATGTAACCTTAACAATGCTATGAGTTTATATTAAACAACAATGGACTACAAATTTAGAACAAAAAGCTTAATTGAATTTCAATGCTAGAATAATATTCGTACATAGAAGTCTAAATTTATAATGCAAATTTTCCTTGTTTCATTTTAGAAGAGAAGGCTTTTCATTGCGCTACGTCCATATACCTGTAATGTTGAAATTTCATGACGGTTAAATGGATGGTTACACATTTCAATATTTGGTAATGATGCTCAAATATTTGAGTACTAAATGTGCATACATCAACAAAACAAAAAGAACGTATTACCCATTTACCTTTATAAGCATGGAACTCTTGAGTAGCCACAAGATAAACCTACCAAAAATCACAACAAAAAAAGAAGATATCCCCACAATTAGAGGTAAAACCGAATAGAGAAGAATAAATTGAGAGATGAAGAGCGAAAGACTTTGAAAATATTACATTTTTCATATGTAGTTGTAAGTTTAAAAAAATGCAAACTTGAATTGACATATAATAACACATAGAAATAGTACCATAGGACGAATTGAAATGTAATTACATCAATATAACAATATTTTTTTTCAACAAATAAGAGTCGTTAAAGGATGAATAGCATGTGAACATCGAGCCAAGATAGAAAGATTCATACCAAATTCCTTGAATAGGAACAAATGATGAATTAGAGATTCTTTTAAGGATCTAGAACATCATATAAAATAATATAAAGATAGGGTTTTATAGGCAAATTGGCAAACGTCGAATGTATAATGTAATATTGACGATGGTTTTTACTTGGTGGTAGAAATGATTTTGAGGGCATGCCTTTCAAGGAATATATAGAGAAGGAAATCAAGAGGATGGGTAACATCATTTACTTTACAACTTCCTAGAATTAATAGATGGAAAAATGAAGAGTCTAAAATGAATGTAGTTGGAGTTACATACTTTGAAAGTTAAAGCTAATGAATTTGGAAGTGAAATTACCAAAGAAGCCCTCTTATAATGGAGTACACAATTGCCATTTAGGGGTAGAATGGCCTTTAACATATTCATCATTAAAAAAATTCAAAAAAATGAGAAAAAAGATAGAGGTGATTCTAAGCATGAGAATGTGCCACATCATTCTTAGTGGTTGTTCCTTTAATATATATAATAGATATTGATATTGATTATCATGGAATAAATCTTTACAAAAAGGAGATACAAGATTATATAGATACAACAAAGCTAAATGAAAGGTCTATAATAACTATCAATAATAACTATCTATAAATGAATAATAATTATCTATAAATGAGGTAGAGTAATAGTAGTTAATGAATGTTGGACTATTTGAAATTTATGAGGTTTATGAGTATTATGTATATGGGTTCTTTTTGATGTGAATTATAAATACAAAAGATGATAATGGTAATTGATGATGGTTTTGTAAGTATCAATTGATTGTGTAATAGCCATAAGCCCACGGAAGCAATTCTCACTTACAAGCGATGTGGATTTGATGGTTTGGAGTATGATCATCTAATTTTAACTACAAACATGCATTAATTTTATTCGATTCTAGTAGGTTTCATTATGCTCGATTTGATTTCCAATCCCATTTGCTTTTATGGTTGCTCCATTTTTTTATACATCAATGCAAAGAAGTGATAGGAAATTACGTAGTAGTTTTTTTTTTTTAATTGGGAAAAAAGATGTGATTAAGTGTCGCCTTTTGGGTTTTGTTAAAAAAAATTAATTCTTGAGAGAACGGGAGATATTTACGATATTCCTAAGAAACCAAACTTGTGATCAATCAAGACGATGTTTTCTATAACTATGCAGTGCCCAAGCCTTACCACTAGGCTAACACTCATTTGGTTGAAATGTCAAAACTTCTTGATAGAAAAGGATATAAATCTCCAATTATATAGAATAAAAAGATGGAATTATATAAAATAATATGTTCTTATATGATTGATAGTTTGATATGTTTTTCCGCATTTGATTTAGTACAAAACAATGTTTTATTCATATGAAAACCCAAAATCTTGGTAATAAAGGCCGTGTACTATTCGATACTTGAAAAATATTGTAGCCATTTATGATCCATGATTAAGAGTAAAAACGCAAGAATTCTAATGTTCTATAATATAACTTAGTCAAAGTTGACATATATATAATAGGTACAAAATAAAACTCTTTTGGGGATTTTTGGAATAAAAATACTTGTGGTCACTGTTTTGGTAAAAAATTACACAATTAAATATCGTAAGATATTGTGAGGCAAATCCGTCGAGAGAAAGGAATCTAGTTCGATAAAGACGTACGATAAGAATAAATTAAAAACAAAGCAATTGATGACGCAGGAAAAACCTCGAGGTCGAGGAAAAAACCTGCGGTCGACTAAAAGGAGATAGCCGACGTTGCACTAAGTATCACCAATAAGGGGTGATGTCCTCGAGAATTACAGCGTAGATCGTACGATTACAATGAAACAGAATGTAAAGTCGAACGTAAGTTACAAAGAATCGTATGAAAATTATAGAGAGTATTTGCAGATTCGGATAGCTTCAGGAGTAATCAGATGTCCTTCAAATGATGGTGTTGGTCTCCTTTTATAGTTGATGAGAATGTAACCGATGTCCATAATTGTGTGTTTAATGCAACGGTCATAACTGAAGCTGGATTCTCGGTCGTAACTGCCGTGCTTTTAATGAGAAGCGTATCTCGATCTTTAATGGAAGAATAACTGTCGATGTAGGATCATTGTAATGGTGAACTCCATCTTACATAGCATAGTACTCAATTTCAGACTTTCTCAAAGGTGGACAATTGTTAGATATGATAATTAGCTTGCCTGCATCAAAGATATAAACTTCGTACGTTTATGTTAGATATCGTTAGTATAATCGTACGATATATATATTCGATGATTAGTTTTCTTCGTTCGAAGGTAGGGTTATCTTTATTCCAGGACCTTATCTTAATACAAGATTATTATCCTGGATAAGATATCTTACGATCAAGATCAGTCATCGGACGATTGTAAATTTTCACCCAAACAGTCACTAGGTTCAGGTGTGCCCAAGATAGTTTTGATATCGATAGCTAAAAAAATTTAATATTAAATGGTTGATTGGTTGTACAAAAGTTTGTTCTAAGAAAAGTAAAACTAAGTTTATCTTCCCCTATGGTTTGTTTTTGTCCCTCTGTTTTTAACATTACAGTTTTAAATCTTGTTGTTTACAGTTCAATGATTTTTCATCTATGTGATTTGCTGAAAATGCTTTAGCCTTATTGCTCCCTTGATTTGTTGAAGATTGACAGCTTCGTCCTTGTGTTTTTTGATATTACGATTTTTGGGTTGTTATATACAATTTATTAATATTTTCATCCCTACGTATTTACAGTTTATTATTGTGTTATGTCCACATAATTTTGAGTTCATTATTGTTTTTTGTCCGGTTTAAACTTTGTTATTCTGTTCTATCCATATGGTTTACAATTACAACTTGTGCCAAACACAACCTCAAGGCAAGAAGCCATGGTGATAACTGATACTGAATACATTCCATCACTAGATATAGTGGAGTTATTTCTTTCAGGCTCTTGGGAGTCAACTTGGTTGCAATTGCTTCAAGTAATTTCTTGAAGGCTTCAAAATTAAGATGCTTTATCATCAAATCTTCTAGCTAATCTTGAAGCTTATACACATTTTTCTCACATCCTCTCATACCCTTTTGGTAAGCATATTCCTTACATTCCTTATGTAAAAAATTTGATTTGACATCCATTTACAGATACGACAATTTACTTAATCCATAAAATAATACAGACATATGACCCTCACTTATTAGGTAAGACTTTCAATCTTTATCTTTGTTTTTATTAAATAAGATTATTGGCCATTGCCATATGCATCCAATAAGATAATATGACTTTATATTTTAAAGTAGATTTAATGTCTAAGATAAAATAGATGGGTGAGCTACCAAATGAGTGTTAGCCTAGTGGTAAGGCTTGGGCACTACATAGCGGTGAACCTGAGTTCGAGCCCTGGGGGACGCATTCTGGAGGTACGGGGGCTTCGACCTCGGGCTGCATGCTTTAGCAGTCGGGCTTCGGCACAAAATTGCCAACGATTAGTCTGGGCCCAATGTGGTCTGGGATACCTCTTCCAAAAAAATAGATGGGTGAGCTAGATGCACTTCTATATATTTGTCCATCAATTACATTTATAATGTATGATTTAACTTTATTTCCAACATAAAAAGTGGGATAAATTGCTAAATACACCCTATCTAGTTATTTCAAGTTTTTACAGGTCTTAAGGGCCTTAGCCGGTGATCTGGACTGTTTCCTTCTCAATGATGAAGCTTAGATGGGGTGCACTTAGCCAGCTCCAAATTAAATAGAAATATATAGAGAACTCTCGTCTCTTATAACATCTCCAACAAATAATCTATATTTTTTTAAAATAAAAAATAAAAAAATATCCAAATCTATAAAATGAATTACATTCATCCCAACAAATCTTTTATTTCAAAGATATTTCGAAAATCATTATTCCAATACATTTTTTAAAAAAATTATATAAAATAACAATGATTCAATCTTAGTGTTAAAAATATATGAACATTTAAATAAGTCAAGTCTTAGAGTAGCATCCTTTAGTTTTTTAAATTTTAGAAAACGATATAAATTATCCATTAAAAATAGAATAAAATATAAGTTATTAAGCATGTCAAATAGAATCCTACCAAAATGAATAAGTAAACCTATATACGAAAGATATATTACCTCTATTAAAAAGAACCCGAAAAAAAATCATGTTTATTGGTTCTTGAAAAATAATTAAAAAAATATATGTAAATGGATAATTATGATAATTACAAAGTTTTATTATAAATAAATATAGATAATCAATAATTTAGATAATTATCCAATCGTTTATAGATAGATAGATAAACATTAACTTATTCAAATTATAGAGTTTATCTAAAATATCAATCTATAGAAACAAGATAATAAGCCAATAGTTTTTTAAACCCTATTCACACGTACGTTGTTTAGATATACAATTCACACAAGCTATGCATTCAGCGGCCAGCAGCAAGTCGCGACCACAACCGCGGCCCGGGTCGCATGACCACCCGCAGAACCACCATCCACGCCTCTCCTTTGCCTTAACTTGCGTCTTGTGTCTCATTTTTAGCCTCGTCTTCTCCTTCGTCGTGTTCGCCATCGTCTACGCCTACGTGACGATGCCAAACCCGAAAAACCCGCTGGTGGATCTCCAAGAAGTCGGTGTCCAGTATATTAACGTGGCGAATGCCTCTCTGTCACTGGCCATACGGATGCTGTTCACGGCCGAAAACGACAACGACATTGGTATCAAGTACGGAGCGTCGACATTCAATGTCAGCTACCGCGGGATTCTGTTGGGTCGGGGCACCGTGCCCGGGTTTAAGCAACCGGAGCATAGCTTGAGGAAGGTTGAGACGAGCGTGACGGTGGAAGGGGTGAATCTCGTGCCCGGGGACGCCGCTGAGTTGGCAAGAGACGCTTCGGTCGATGATCGGGTCGAGTTTCGGATCATGGGTGATGTCAATGCCAAGGTCCGGGATCCCTCCGTGCGGTGGAACACTCCGATCTCTGTCCAGGTTAGGTTACTGCCTTCTATTTTCTTTTTATGTTCAAGATTAAATTCAAACAAATTGAGTTCAATAACTATTGATATAGAAATTAATTATTTTATTCATTTTTAATATCAGTATCACCTTTTTAACTATTTTATTCTTAAAATTGCAAAAATAGTCATGAACTCCGCTAATATAGGAAAGTCTGCTATTATCGCCTCCGCTAATAGTGGAGTAGTAAAAAGAATTACACTTTTAGTCCCTGAACGACATTCACGGTACCTTAGGCCCGTAAAAACTTAAAATGTTTAGGATTTATACCCTTCTCCGCGATTAGCGAAGGTGCAAAATAGTGAAATAGCCGATTTCATGAATATTTTGTAATTTTTTTGGAAGAAAATGGTTATGAGGTATTAAAGGTATTAAAATGGATAAAATAATTAATTTCTTTAATTGATATCGATCAAATTCATCTTCTAACCATTTTTCTAATTTTCTCTCTCCCTGTTTTGCGTAAATGACACTACTTTCAGGATATGCAAATCTGTAATTATTGAACCGGGTACATGTCTCCTTGAAAGAAATGATTCTTTTTTTTTTTTTGGGAAAACTCTCAATAAATCTACATATTTGGCTCGGGTCCGTAATTACGAATATTGCTTACGGAAGTAGTGATAAAAGAGTAAAATAAGGATATAAATGACTAAAAGATCAATTTGATAGAGTATTTTGCCTAATTTAGCCAATTTCCCTTAAAAAATGCTATTTAGTTATAACCACAAGGTTATGGCGTAGTGGTTATTTCATTCAATTGTGGCCACTGAGAGATCGATTTTGACTCCAGAAATCAACCCATGTGGGTCCCATGCTTTACCTACCAATGGTGGTGAGGTCACTTGTGCCACGTCTTTAGTTGAATAAAACAAGTAGAAAACTAATTATTAATGGCATGCAGAAAGAAAGCCTTATACAATCTTGAGTTTTTGGAGTCTAGATACGTTACGTAGGTGCAATGCCAACATAAGGCTTGGCAAGAAAACTGTCTAACTTGTATCTAGAAGAATGTAGTACTTGTTGTGTAATATTATAAAGTTTTATTGTGAAAATCTATATAATATTTAGGAGGCGTTTGGTTGGGGGTATTGAGGGGTCATGAATGGGAATGATAATGAAAACTGCTGTTTGTTTTGATATTATATAATAGAATCATTCCTGCAGATTCGTTAATTTCCATTCCTGACCAAATTGTGGGGAATGAAATTTTTATTTCTACTTGGTTCTTTTTTCCATGCATTGTTTCATCTATGGATGTTAAATGAAACATCTTTTGTATTTTCAAGTTTGGAAAAATATAGTTTTTTAATATGAAGCAATTTTTCATTGATTATATTTGGTTAACCAAACAACATCAATGCAATTCTCATTCCTATTCTCATTCTCCTGCGTTCCCATTTTCATTTTCATTCCCATTCCAAAAAATGAACCGAATGCCCCCTTAATTCAAACAAATAAATATCGTTAACTAATTATACATGTACATGTACATGTACATGTACTTGTACATGTATATGTATATGTATATGTATATAAATGATTTTATATGCTAGACTTTTTTCTAGGAAACACTAGAAAATTATTACAATAAAACGAACTAGTCTCTCATACATCCTGTTGTACTTACATTCACACTCTCTAAAGGTTTAACTCGTTACGTACGTACGTAGAACATGATTTTATGTTATTTCTTTTATTATAGTTTGAACATACCATAACTTTTAAATTTTAATGCCTTAGTAATTGTACTTATTATAGTATGAAGATACCACAACTAATAAATTTTAATGAATGTTGGGCTATTGAAAGTGAAGAGGTTTATGAATATTATATATATATGGGTTCCATTGATCATGTGTTCTATAAATGCAAAATATGATAATGGTAATTGGTGATGGGTTTGTAGGTACCAATTGATTGTGTAATAGCTATAAGCCCAAGGAAGCAAGCTCTCACTTACAAGCGATGTGGAGTTGATGATTTGGAAGTATGACCATCCAATTTTAATTAAAAACATGCTTTCATTTTATTGGATTCTAGTAGGCTTAGTTATGCTTGATTTGATTTCCAACCCCATTTGCTTTTATGGTTACTCCAATTTTTTATACTTCAATGAAGAATAATGATAGGAAATTGCGCTATAACGTACTTCTATTTAAACTAATTTTGGGAAAAAGAACGTGTTTAAGTGTTACCTTTTGATTTTTGTTAAAGTTTTTTTAACTTTTGTGAAAAGGATAGAGATTTTTACGAGTGATCAATCAAGACGATCTTTTGAAAACCCCTTTTATAAGTAATGATTGAAATGACAATCTTCTTGATAAAAACAATATAAATCGCTAGTTATATAGAATAAAAATCGTAAAATCTTGATACACGAAAGGGAGGTGATTTGGGACAATTTGGTTACTTAAACATATTATTGCCATTTAAGATCCCTTACTAAGGGTAGAAACACAAGAATTCTAATTTCCTATAATATAATTTACTTTCTTCTAAACATTCACTCGAGTTAAAGCAGACATATATGCAACAAATACAAAATAAAACTATTTTGGGGATTTTCTTTTCTTTTTTTTTAAAGTATATGCGGTCACTGGGTTGAGGTGTGCACAAGATAGTCTCGGTATCCATAGTCGATAAAAATTATATTAAATGAGTGATTCATTTGAGCTTTCCTAAAGTAAAAAGTGTGTTTGTTTGAAAGGTGCATTTGTGGTTTACTGGTTGTACAAAAGTTTGTTCTAAAATAAGTAAGCTAAGTTTATCGTCCGTGTGGTTTGTTGAAAATTGCTAGTTTTATCCATGTGTTTTCAACATCACAATTTCTAGTCTTGTTGTTTACAGCTCATTGGTTTTTTATCTCCATTTTTATCTCCATGGTCTATTGAAAACTGCTAGTTTCGTTCTTGTGATTTTGAAATTATGGTTTTCAATCAATGAGGTTTGCAATTCATTGCTTTTATCGTTCTCGTGGTAAAGGTTAGCCTCAGGGACGGAAAGAACAATAATCAAATACCATTGTATAATAATCAATCAAATACCATTGTATAATAATCAAGCATTTTGATTAGTTGATAATTTTACTATTAGTTGGGAATTTGTAAAAGGTTTTCAAACGGATACTGTAGGGTCAGATGAATTCAACAATAGACGCATCTTGATGTTCTAGCCTGCCTTCATCTTTCATGGTATTTTTAGGCCTACCTAGAGGAATTAGGAAATGGATAGACCGCTACAGCTTCTCTAGTAAATGACAAATCAAGTAGAATGAAAAGCCGTAATTTTGAAAATACAGGAATGACGGTTGTTATTCTTTTTAACAAATCATAGGGACGAAAATCGTTTTTTATTCCAAGGTAACATATTAATGGATTTGTATGTCTTTAGGTGGCTCGGGAAAAGTCAACTAGCAAAGTTGATAAATCACTCTAAATCAAAATATATTTATAGTTTGTTCCTATACCTTTCCATATTATTAAATAAATCTAAAAATGAGAACTCATTAAGATTGGTTTTAAGCATTTTCAATAGATTTTTTGAAATGGAAAAAATTATAGATTATTTTCTCTATTTTGCTTCAACACATTATTTATATTGTCTCTAAAATTGAAAAAAAAAAATAAGAGCAAAATCCACGTTTATAGGATAGTCTATGTTAGAGAATGAATATTCTTTTTCTTTCTATTTTGCTCAAATACATTCAAAAAAATTGTTCTCAAAGGGTTATTTGGGATTGCTTATTAAAACTACTTATTTGATTGGAACAACAAATAAACAATTTTGAGTGTTCGGATAAAAAGCTTACCATGGTGTCAACCAGCAGATAAGGAGTTTTTTTGGAAGGCATAGCGGCATCGAACCAATGAACAACTACCACGAACACACACACACGCACACCTCTCTGGTCGTATCGCGCATCTACAGGCAGCCCACTAATCCGTCGTGGTCCCGCTTACGTTGGACCTAGAGCCAACCACAGTCTTTGACTGGGTTGGGGGGGCGGCCCAATTGATAACTCCAAAATTATATATGGTTTGGTCGTACTTAATTGCTAGAATTTACCCCGTTTCTCACCCATTTCTGATCTGATTACTCACATTTAGGGCTAAATCATACTTTTGTAGGTTTTGGAGGCCTTGGAACGGAAAAGTACGAAAAAAGGCGAAAAAGCGTGGAAATTGAGCAAAGTCAACTCAGAGGGATTTTCGCGTCCGCGAGTTTTTAAGTCTGGCGCCGCGAAGAGAGCCACTTCTAGAATATTCATGCTTTTCACTGACTTCGCGTCGACTCTGGAGATTTTCGCACCGCGAAGTAGGCAAAGACCCTCGATGAAAGATTCCAGAACTTTTTAAAAAAGGAAATATAGGGTTATTTAAGTGCCTCGCGCCGCGAAGCCGCCGCCTCGCGATCGCGAAACGAGCCTCCAGATGCCTTTTAAATATCAGCCTCCTCCTTCAGTCCAAAAATCATCATCAATCTTCAATAATCAAGAGAGAATCCAGAAGTCATCAATTTAGTCTTAGTCTGAGAGAGAGAGAGAGAGAGAGAGAGAGAGAGTTGTGCCGTTACGAGTTATACGATCTTACTCGGAGTTTGTTCTCCGGTTCTCGATCATCTGTTACTGTACGATCGGTATAATGTCTGTCTTTTATAGTCTATTTGCTGTTTTTATTATGTCAACTGAGTAGTCTTATTTAGTAGTGCTTATTATGGTAGATGAACCTTGTGGATGATGTTTTTATGAATTAATTGATTATTGGTTTATTGAGTGTGATTTTATGGTTCCAGTTTGATTTACATTGTATGGTTATTTGAACTCGTTGGTTGGGTGTATCTGTTTGACCAAGATAGATAGACTCCGTTAGGATAATCAACCTTTCTTGACCCTCACTTCGGTAACGCGGAGAGTTGTGTTAGGTGCTTTGCTCGGACCGAGAGCAGCTAGATAGTAGAGTTCCATGCAATAGTGATAGAATTGGGTGACTTTTACTAGATTGCCTGACAACCAGTCTATGTATTAGGGCTAGGAAGACCAACCTGGTTGACAATCATAATCATCGCATGCTAGGGTGTCTTTTGACTTAAATTCCTACAATAACCAATTCAACCATACCTTTGGCAAAGTTAAATCATCCACTTGGGGAGTCGTTATTACCATGATAAGTACTACTGTTTTCTGTTATAAAAGTTTAGATCATCTTCTTTTTGCTTCTTAGTTAATTAGTTGTTTATTTATTTGTCTTTTAGTTAATTAAATCATTTTCCTAAAAACCCCCCATCATTCTAGATTAATTAAACTAGTTAGGATTATTAGTCTACATAACTTGACCATTCCCAGTGGTAAGAATGATACTTGGACTTTCCTACACTATATTACTCGCGATCAGGTACGCTTGCCTGTGAATGTGGTAATTGTGGTTAGGCATTAGAGGTTAAAACTTGTTTCACTTTTTATATATAATATTTACCGCATCAAGTTTTTGGCGCCGCTGCCGGGGAACAATAGTTATTAGATTTTTAGTCTTTATTAGTTTTGTTAATCGATCCTTGTGAGAGATTCCATCTCTTGCAAGTTTTTCGCTCTTTAGTTTTTAGTTAATTATTTTTATCTCCTTGTTTCCCACAAGTTGACCGTAATTGTTTGTTGTGGTTTCAGTCACGACGGAACTGATAGAGGCATTTGAGGAACCGGAGAGGGAATTCAGAAAAAGTAACAAAAAGAAGTCAAAAGCCAACAAAGTTCGACCGCGAGCTTTGAATTTCGAAATGGGAGAAGATGCACCAATGTGGACCGCTCCGACCGTACCCACCAATCCGATCACGAAGCCAAACTTAGACACGGAGATCCCGGGGAAACTTCTTCACATGATTAAGGATCTTACCTTCGACGGGAAAAACGATAGCAATCCTATCGTACATTTGGAGAACTTCGTGGATATTTGTGATTTGTTCAAAACCGAGGAAAACCGAGATGATGCGATTCGTCTTCGAGTTTTTCCTCTTACGCTCGCCGGAGAAGCAAAAGCTTGGTTACGATCCTTGGAACCGAGTTCGATTACCACTTGGGAGGGACTTCGCTCAAATTTCCTCTCCCGATTTTTCCCACCATCCAAAATTGATAAGCTACGAGCCGAAATCCGATCCTTCCGACAAGATGACGAAGAGACGATATCCGAATCGTGGGAGCGATTCAAACATCTTCTAAATTCGTGCCCGAGTCACGGATTAAGTAAGAGTGAGCAAGTCCAAACTTTCTATAGTGGACTTGGTTATTCTTCTCGAGCTACATTGGATTCATCCGCCGGGGTGTATTCATGTACAAAACTCCCACGGAAGGGTATAAGCTTCTCGAGGACATGCTAATTCACAACATAGATTGGAGGACGGATAAGCGCTTCCAAATCCCAAGAATGGCCAGGAAAATCTCAACCGACTTCGACCCATTCGATGAACTAGCCGCAATGAAAAACCAACAGGTTAAGTTTGAACGTAAAATTGAGGAACTAATAAAATCTGTTCATGCTTTGCAGGTTGGATGCGAGAAGTGCAAATGACCGCACTTAAGAAAGGATTGCCCGAACCGTCCGATGATGACACCCGAGGAGGTACACTACCTCAATCGAGGCGACTACCAAGGGAGGTGGAACAACAACCGTAACTTCAACCCAAGACCTCCCGGTTTCTTTGCACCGAACCAACAAAATCAACAAACGGAGGGAGAGCCGCGTGTTTCCATCGATGACCGACTCATCCAATTCATGGACGCTCAAAAGAAGATCAATGATGAGGTAGGTTCATATTTCGTAACCATCAAAGTACAATACAGAACTTGGAAATGCAGGTTGGGCGTATTTCGCAATTGCTAAGTGAGAGGACTCAAGGAGAGTTACCAACGCAAACCCAAGTCAACCCAAAGGCGGATAACACGAAGCCAATGCTTATGGTGGCCGGAGCAACATCTAAGAAGACGTGGACTGACATTTACACAAGAAAGTACGTAGAGAGCGATAGCGGAAGCGAACCCGACTACGCCACGGACTATGATTCGGAGGGGTTCACAATATCATTCGAGCATCTAGGACTCAAAGGGCCCATTTATTTGAGCGATGACGAGGAAGAAGATGGCAAACAAGGTGGATATGCGGAGTTCATGATTCCAAAGAAGAACAAAGGTAAAGAGAAGGAGAAAGAGAAAGTGGAGGAAGACGAGCTCACCTACATCGCCCCTATCAAGCACAACCCGGGAAGTTACAGTTTACCTATTTCATCTTCTGAATTTAAAGGTCTTGCTTTGTTAGATACGGGTGTTGCACTTAACATGATGCCTGTTTCTTATTGTAGGAAATTCGGGATCAAAAAGCTCGCACCAACGGATTACCAATACCGAGGAATAAATGGATATATGACTACACCATTGGGGATAGCGGAAGGAGTCCCGATACGCATCGGGAATTTCGTCTACTATATAGACTTCACCATTGCCAACCTCCCGAAGGATACGAAGATTCCAATTATTCTCGGGAGAGCTTTTCTACATACCGCCCAAGTGAACGTCGACATATGCAACCAAGTATCAAGCTTGGGGTATGGAGATAAGAGAATCTACTTCAATACCGATGGAGAGCCGGTCACCCATCTCAATGCACCTTATGAGGACCCTTCTCAAGCCTATAGGAAGAACACTGGCCGCCCACTACTACCTCACGAGCACATGAAGAGGACGGAGGACTATCCAAACCCGATACACCAAGAGAATAAATCACCTAACGGGTCGGGACCCTCCAAGAAGGAGCATAGAAAAAAGAAGGGCTCGTCAGCCCGACGAGCCAAGAAATGAGCTAAAAGCGGGGTCGAGCTCTAGACCCATTAAAAAATGAAGCGCTTATCGGGAGGCAACCCGAGCATTTTCTTTTCCTTATCATTTTTAGTATTTTCGTGTGTGTTTTTACTGATATTTTTGTTTGTTATTGCTTAGGTAACCATACGGAGGGGATAGAAACCAAAAGCGAGAAAACCCGACGCGCAACGAAAATTTTGGAAATCGGATACAGAGGCATTTTTGCGATCGCGAACTTTTAGGTTTGGCGACGCGAAAATAGCTTTCCCTTTTATCAAGTAAAAGTTTCGATCTTCGTGGCGCGAGTGTGCCGTTTCGCGGCGTGAAAATTAAAATTAGGGTAATTTTTTTGGAAACCGCTCTTTTCGCGATGCAAAGTCCTTTTCTTAGCGGCGCAAAATCAGTGCAGACGGGTTTTTAACCCCTTCTTCCTCACTTTTTCAAAACACAAAACCCTAATTTCTCTCTAGGCGCCGCGACTCCTTTTCACGAACCTGCGAAAATCGAAATTATTGTGCTTCAATTTCATCAATCATGGCTTCAAAGAGACAAAGGACTCGTTCTTCGACCTCCTCCGCTCCAACTTTCCGTGCACCGGATGGGAGCCGATGTAGTAACCGAAATACTAAAGTTAGCGATGCAGTTATTTCCTCGTTAAAGTGACCTATTTGATTGAGCGCAAGAGTCTAGGGGTAGTTTGTGCCACTTTGTGAAAGATATTAAAATTTTGGGTTATTCCATTTTGGGAATGGGCTTAGCCCAAAGCCCATGCCATAAATAGCCTTAAAGCCTAAAAATTAAACCATTTGTGGAAATTGTTAGTGTGTGAAGTGTGTGTTTTGGAAGAAAGGGGAGCTAATATCGTCATCAAGTTTTCGTAGGGGATTTTCTCTTCGTAAGGTATGATCTCGATGCCCGAATAGTGTAAGATCACTGTTAAATGATGTATATTTGCTTTAGGATTAGTTTGGGTGCAATTGGATCGAGTTAGAATCGATTTTGATCGATTTTAGGCTGATTCCGGAACTGTTCACGTTTTCCGAATCGGAATTCATATTTTCCGAATCGGAATTTATGTTTTCCGAATCGGAAATCATAATTTCCGAATCGGGAAATTAGTGATGTCTTTGGGGTGTTTTGTTTCGTTATGCCTTTCCCGAATTGAAAACCTAAGTTTTTCCGAATCGGGAAATGGGCTAGTTAAGCCGTCATTTTGACCTCGTTACCTTTAGAGTTCGGAAATTATGAGTCGGGGTTTTTCTGAATCGGAAATTGCCATTTTTCGAATCGGAAAATGGTGGGTTTTCCGAATCGGAAAATGGTGGGATTTCCGAATCGGAATTTGTAAGCCGGATATTGTGCTTTTCTGAGTTGAGTTTTGGAAGGTTTTGTCATTAGGGTTATTTTCCGTGCTAAGTCTGCCTAGGGGTGTCATAGTAGTGGGTTTTATTGAGCGCAGTTATTAATGCCTTAGAACATTTACAGGCACGTTAGATGAGGTCCACGGGGGACAGTAAGAATTACTCAGGTGAGTTCCTTTGCCTGATATGAATGGATTGCTTTTATTGGTTTTAAAATATATCCATTTGGTTTGCGAAATATTTTGATGATGATGTTATACTGATTTTGTGATAATGAGATAACTGGCGAATTACATTTAAATGCATGCTTAAATGTTAATGTTTGAAATGACTGTGGAGGTAGATGTGTTGCAGTATGGACATTGGGTACCTTGGAACTGTATGTTCCTTGGGAGCGTTTACTATTTGGTCTGATCCGCCATTTGGGGGTACCTCGGGACACTGTCTCTTGGGAAGTAATTTGATTGCCTGTGTGCAAAGTGGAGTTTCCTTGTCCGTAGCACATCTGTCCTTGTTTGATCTGTGAATTTTGGCCAGCGGGCCGGACTGTTGTTTAAACTGTTTTTGAGGGAATTCACTAGACCTATCGGTCTAACCCTCGTTTTCAAAATCTAAAATCTTTTTCAGGGAAAGATCGAGTCGCGAGAGGCAAGGAGAAGGTAGACGTTTAGAGTAGCGTTGCCTACCAAAGTTAGTACTTTTGTCCTAAATTAGAATCTCAGCTGTGGAGGGATGTTCCGCATGCACTACTGAACCCTTTTACTTTTGAGTTGAGAATTCTGAATGTTGCGTAATAGATCACTGGGAATTTATTATTGCTTGTTATGCTTGTTATGTTGTTTGGGTTTTGGGGTGTTACAAATTGGTATCAGAGCACTAGTTTAAGTGAATTAGGTGACCAAGATTGGGCCTAGTCTTAAACTGTAGGATTGGGAACACAGCTGAGATGTTAAGACTTTAGGATTTTGCCTGATGAGTCGTGGTCGGGTATGGAAGTGCGAGGACTATTGTATACCATGGAAACGTGCCTACACCTGGCCAGTGTAGTCACGGGTTCGTGAATACATGTGAACACTCACACTGCTTGTAAATCCAGTCGTTTAGGGTTATCTAAATTTTATGTTACTATTTCAGTATCGATGGCCGGACGTAGCCTTCGAAGCAGGGTGATACCGGAACCTGAGGCCCCACCGCTGCCTGCTCGTACGATCGCGGTTCGAGGAAAGGCTGGTGGTCGGGGTAAAGGTCGGGGAAAAGGAGGAGCTCGTAGGGCTGCAACAGTGGCAGATGAAGGAGCTCGTCGTCAAACTAGGGGTAATCGTAGGGTTCAGAGTGAAGGACCACGCGTCGAACCAGAACCATCTCATCAGGAGAGTTCCGCTAGCCAACAGGCAGCTTTTGTTACTCATGAGGCCTTTCAGACGGAGATGGGCAAGATTCAGGATGCTTTACAGACCCTACTGAACCAGTAAGAGAGTCGAAATCTGATGGTGGTCGAGAGGATTCCGGGATGACTAGCCCGCCAGCTACTGTGGTCGGCGGAGGTTCGCAGCAGACACCACCTGCAGGTGGGGATCCTGCAAGCCTCCTGTCTACAAGGGAGAGCGTGATCCAGTTTTAGCATTGCGATAGATCGAGGAGATTGAGATGGTATTTGAGACCTGCAGGTGTGCAGCTGAGGATAAGGTAGTGTACGCGCGATCGATGCTGAAGGCGGATGCTTTACACTGGTGGAATGTGGAGACCGGGGGAAGAGGGACCGAGGCAGTTAGATCTATATCATGGAAGAGCTTTGTGGCAAAATTCAGGTCGCAATTCTTCCCTTTGGCCGCGACCAAGAAGATGGAAGAGGAATTCTTGCAACTGAAGCAAGGAGTGTTGTCAGTACAGGAATACACCACCCGTTTCATAGAGAGGTCGAGGTTTGCTGAGGTTTACGTGCCGACTGAGGAGCGTCAAGTGGAAAGGTATATCTGGGTCTTAAGGGAAGCATTCGGGAATTTGTGATGGGGAAGGATCCGACTACTTTTCAGGCTGCTATCAACGCGGCCGAGCTGATTGAGAGGGAGAAGGACCGCCAAGCGTCAGAGAGGATTGGAGAGAAGAGGAAATGGGAAGGGCCAGCCAATGATCCAAGGAAGGGAAGGTTTCCTAGGACTGATTCTAGAGGAGGTGTGAACCAGAATGTCAGGCCGTGCGGAAAGTGTCAGAAAGTTCATCAGGGAGAGTGTCGATCTGGACCACCAACTTGTTTTCGATGCGGACAACCGGGGCACTTGTCCCGGGATTGCACTACTCGGAGGACGTGTTATCTGTGTGGGTCGGCTGATCACTTCAAGTCGGAATGCCCCCAATGGAAGAGGGGAGGAGCTCCACCACCAAGGGACCGAGCTATGGCAGCGAAAGAGGGCGAGAAAGCAGCACCAGCTTTAGCAAGGAGTTGAGCCTTCAGGATGACCGTCGAGGAAGCCGAGGAGGCACCGGAAGTGGTGACAGGTACATTTCTGGTTAACTCTATACGTGCGAAAGTGTTATTTGATACGGGTGCAGACTATTCGTATGCTACCCCTGAGCTTCTTAAGCATTGTTGTGTGAACCTTGAACTGTTAGACCATCCTTATGAGGCGGACACCGCTAATAGGCGGGTATGGGTTAGAGAGTTTGCGAAAGGTTGTACCATAGACTTAGAAGGATGTCTAGTGCCCGTAGTATTGAGGCTTATACCCATGGAGGGTTTGATGTGGTATTAGGAATGGATTGGATGATTAGAAACAGAAACAAGGTGAAGATAGACTGTGAGCAAAAGATGGTTCGTATCAAGCTACCCATGGGAGGACGGCAGTAGTTTATGGTACTAAGAGGAATAGGAGTACTAGCTTGATTTCGGTGATTAAGGCAAATCGATGCATTAGAAAGGGATGTGTTTGGTTTATGGCTTATGTTGTAGATTCAGAGAAGGATAAGTTAGAGGTAAAAGACGTCGAGGTTGTTCGTGATTACCCGGAGGTTTTCCCGGAAGATTTAGTTAGTCTACCGCTTGATCGAGAGATCGAGTTTCGGATCGATTTAGTACCCGGAGCGACGCCCATCGCTAAAGCGCCGTATCGACTTGCACCGTCGGAGTTGAAAGAGATGTTGGCACAACTGCAAGAGCTACTTGATAAGGGATTTATTCGCCCTGGTACTTCGCCTTGGGGAGCGCCGGTGTTGTTCGTGAAGAAGAAAGACGGCACCATGAGGATGTGTATCGACTACCGAGAACTCAACAAAGTCACCGTCAAGAACAAGTATCCCCTACCGTGGATTGATGATTTGTTTGACCAACTACAAGGGGCTAAGTACTTCTCGAAGATTGATTTGCGATCGGGTTATCATCAACTCAAGGTTAGAGAAGAAGATATTCCAAAGACGGCTTTTCAGACTCGTTACAGACATTATGAGTTCCTCGTGATGTCATTTGGGCTTAAAAATGCGCCAGCAGCTTTTACGGACTTGATGAATAGAGTGTGTAAACCGTATTTGGATGAGTTCGTCATCGTGTTCATCGTCGACATTTTGATCTACTCAAAGACGCCCGAGTAGTACGGCGAGCACCTACGAAAGGTTTTGGAAATGCTAAAGCGGGAGCAACTCTACGCAAAGTTTTCAAAGTGTGAGTTTTGGCTAAAGGAAGTTCAGTTTTTGGGGCATATCGTGACGCAAGAAGGAATCAAAGTGGATCCAGCTAAGATTGAGGCCATTAAGGATTGGGAGTCGCCAAAATCTCCTTCGGAAGTGCGAAGCTTCCTTGGATTGGCGGGTTACTACCGGAGATTCATCGAGCATTTCTCAGCAATCGCCACACCGCTTACGGCACTTACAAAGATGGACGTCAAGTTCTAATGGACATCGACATGTGAGTACGCGTTCAACAATTTGAAAGGAAAGCTGACGAGTGCACCTATTCTTACCCTACCGAATGGAACCGATGGATTCGTAGTTTATTGTGATGCATCAAAGTTAGGCTTGGGGTGCGTTCTCATGCAAGATGGAAAAGTGATTGCGTATGCATCTAGGAAATTGAAAGTGCATGAACTCAACTACCCAACTCATGATATGGAGTTGGCAGCCATGGTCTTTGCACTTAAGATTTGGAGACACTACCTGTATGGCGTGAAATGTCAGATTTATACGGATCATAAGAGTCTTCACTATCTACTCAATCAGAAGGAACTCAACATGAGGCAGCGGCGATGGATCGAACTCTTTAGTGACTACGATTGTGAGATACTTTACCACCCAGGTAAAGGGAACGTTGTAGCGGATGCCTTAAGTCGAAAGGGAGGTAAGGTCAAACCCGGCATAGACTGCGGCCACACACAAGCACACACACGTTCGCCGGAGTTTTTCCGATCAATCCAAGGCGGTCTAGCAGCCAGTCTCACGGTGGTGCAGTAGCGGTATATCCCTCACTAGCATCCGGAGGATTATTCGTATCGTCAAAAGGTAAACGCGAGAAAACCCCTTGATAAATTGTATTTCATAGACTGCGGTTGGATCATTGTTCGGGTTTGTTTTTATCCGCTCCGTTCTTATTATTTGTTTTATCTGAACCGAAAAACCCAACAGTGGTATCAGAGCCACTTCCGTATGTTTATCAAATCTGTTTTGTTGTATAGGTTTTGATAAAATTGGTTTTAAGGTTTTATAAAATCTGAATTTTTCGTGTTTCTTCGTTTAAATTTAATTTTATCGTTTTTCCGGTAACTCGTGGCAATCGGCGGCGGAACGGCGGAGACAACCGGCCGGACCACCGGACCGATCGCCGGACGAGTCACAACTGCAAACCACCGCAGCGGCGATGGTGGTGGTGGTCGTCCCACGTCGGTGAGCCGCACCACCGATCGGCTAAGGCAGCCACGGTGGTGGCGGCGTTTCATCGTTTCAATCGCCGCGAAGGCGATGGCGGCGGCGGTCTTTTTGCTGCTGCTGTCGTCAGCCGCTGGTGGCGGTGGCGTTGCTTTAGCGCCGTTGCCGTCGCTGGTGGTGGGGCGGTGGTGGTCTGTTTTCCAGCGAGCAAGGCGGCGGCGGTGGCGCTTTGGCGTCGCTGTTGTGCGTCGGTTCTTTTGGGCAATCGACAGCCGGCCACGCCACGGTAGTGGCGGCCGACTGCTGCTGCTGTTGTGGTGGTGGCGGTTGTCGATGGCGGTGCTCGATGGTGGCGGCGCTCGATGGTGGCGGTTCACGATCATAACCGCGGCTAAAGCCGCGGTGGTAGTTGTTTGTTGTTTATCGGCGGCGAGGCGATGGTGGCGGCGTTCTTACCTCTGCCGTCGTTCGTGGTAAACAAAACCGCTAGTAAAGCCGGTGATTGATAGTGGCCGTTTTGCTATTATCGAACCAACAGATAAACGGGTATTGTAGTTATCAGTTAGGATAATTAACAAATCGTAATAATTCTCAAATTGGATAAGGTTTTAATTACTTAATTGTTATCAATTTTATTTTTCTTAAAATTATTATTAAAATCTTGTTTTAATCCAATTTGGATTATTACGAAAAACCAGTTTTAGTTAGTTTATTTTGTTAAACTAGTTGTTGTTGTCATAGCCAAGCCCAAAGACCTTTGGTTGTATTTTTATTGCTTTATTACGTTTTATTATTCTTGATCATGGTATGGGAGGCCTGCGAGCCATTTACAACCCTTTTTTGTATTTTATTTTTAAATAGTTTAGATGGGAGGCCTGCGTGCCATTTACAACCCAAATTTTGTATTAGTTAAAGTTCGAATAGTTGGAAAGGAGCAAAAGCTAGAAGACGGAGCTTCACGGAGACACAACCAAAGATGTTGGAGCCAGTGGGAGCACCAAGATTTCATGCCTTGTGGTTGTTTAGTCACATAGGATTTTGGACCGTCAGTTCTCGTGTTGGCTCACGAAACTGACATTAGATCTGGGCAAAGCTATGACACTGTTTTTGTTTTTTATCTGCGTGGTTGATTATAATTATTTAATTTTAGATAAAAACAATTTTTATGAAATCAGATAAAAGAGTTCGATTACAGTTTGTTTTTCGAACCAGTCTTTTTAAAATTAAAACTGGCTAAAAACCTTAGGAAAAATCTTAGATCAGTTAGTGTGATCCATTTGTGGACACCTTTGGCGTAAGGTACGTTGGGGCTCGAAGAGAGCAAACCTTGGGCACCCACGTTCAAACCCCAAGCTGAAGGGGGTGAAAAGACTCTGCGATAATCGGGTGACCGGCCAGAGTACATCTAGTTCAGAATGGTGCGATCTATTTTGGTTTTTGTTACAATTCACCGGGTGGTATCGGGCCAAAACACACTAGAGAGACTAAATATGCACGGATTTAAATATCCGATGTCCCGACGATCTAGAAGTCGTGTCTTCGATTAAAGATGCGATTGGTATAAGTTGTTACCTACCAGAAATAGCATGGATTGGCTTGTGTGAGCAAACCGCTTGTCAATTCATGTGAAATATGGATTCTAGTCTAATAAAATTATTGTTCTAAGGTAATAATTTATTAGAAATATAATCAGATAACTAAAAATGGAATTTTAATTTTTCTGTAGATGTCTGCTATTATCTTTTATTCACCTGAGGAATCTCTCCGCCTGATAATAGGGAAATGGAAGATTACAGGCCAAAATTTTCCAGTCTGGAAAATGCACCTTGATAACGTCTTGGATGCACAGGGTAAGCGATATGTGATAGAGAAACCCATTTCACGACCCACATGCAATTCTCCCGAAAAGGATTTTGCTGAATATTTTAAATTCATGGCTGATGAATCTGATGTGATGTCGATTCTGTCTTTCTCTACCTCACCCGAGTTCACGGCTGATTTAAAAGTTAATTACTGCCACGAGGTCGTGAAGAATATAGAAAGCCAGGTAGGTTTCTATAAGAAATGTGGGAAGTACCTAATCATGAAAGAGATCTATTCTCTGAAACTGGAAAAGGGTCAATCTATTAAAGATCATCTTCTGGAAATGAGGAAGCTCTTTAAAAGTTTGTCACGCATGGGATATAAGATGGTTCACGAGGAACTAGTACATCTCATGTGGTTCTCTCTCACGGACGAGATACGTACCATATTTAGTGGATATATTGGAGAACCAAAGAGAGACGTGGAAAAGCTCCATGAGGATATTTTGGCCAGTTTGGAGCCAAAATCTGCAGCAGCTGCTGAACTCATGGACACAGACTGGATTGACGAGCTGGGAGATCTGAGTTGCCCAGAATGCGGTAGCAAGGATATTTGTGCTCACTCGATGGATATCGACCAACTAGACATCGGTTTACCCGATGCACTAGGTATCTTTATGATAGACTGTTTGATCACTTCTTATGAATCATGGGTACTTGATACAGGCAGTGGTAACCACATATGTAATCATTTACAGGGATTCAATAGAAGGGAGACACTGAGGAAGGACCGTTCGAACCTAAGAGTCGGTGAAGGCACGATGCTTGTAGCTGAAGCTGTAGGGTCTTATAGTCTTAGTTTACCCTCGGGTCTAGTATTGGAACTTGAAAACTGTTATTATGTTCCTAAGATGATCAAAAATGTTATTTCTTTCGATTTACTTGTAGACCAAGGCTTTTATTACATATACGATTATAAACTTATTTCTTGCTTTAAAAATGATGTCTTTTATTTCAAAGCAACTCCATCCAATGGTCTATATGTGTTAAATCTACAAGAAAATAAAGAAGTCTATCATATAAGTAAACGATCCAAAGAGATTGAGGATCAGACTTACCTCTGGCACTGTCGTCTAGGTCACATAAACAAGAAATGCATAGAGAAACTCCAAAAAGGAGGACTCCTTGGGTCTTTCGATTTTAAACCCTTTGACAATTGCGAATCTTGTTTATCTGGAAAGATGACCAAGCAACCCTTCAATAAAGATAATGAAAGGGCAAATGAATTGTTAGGAATTATACACACAGATGTGTGTGGTCCTTTCAGTCATGTGGCTAGGGGAGGATACCGGTACTTTACCACTTTTACTGACGATTTCAGTAGATATGGTTATGTCTACCTGATAAGACATAAATCTGAAGCCTTTGAAAGATTTAAGGAATTTCAGAATGAAGTACAGAATCAACTTGACAGAAAGATCAAGTTTCTACGGTCAGATCGAGGTGGGGAATATCTGAGTCAGGAATTCGACAATCATTTGATGGAATGTGGGATTGTTTCACAACTCACACCTCCGTATACACCTCAGATGAATGGTGTGTCAGAAAGGAGAAATTGTACTTTACTAGATATGGTACGGTCAATGATGTGTCGTTCCTCACTACCAGTATCATTCTGGGGACATGCGCTCGAAACAGCAGCCCACATATTGAACAGAGTGCCGACTAAATCGGTAGAAAAGACACCATACGAAATATGGATGGGTAAGAAACCTAAATTGTCTTTTCTGAAGATTTGGGGTTGTGAGGTATATGTCAAGCGACCAACCTCTGAGAAACTCAAACGCAAATCAGATAAGTGCTTTTTCGTAGGTTATCCTAAGACAACTGTGGGATACTACTTCTACAATCCTACCGAGAACAAAGTCTTTATAGCTCGGAATGGAGAATTTATGGAGGATAAGTTTCTAAGTACTGAAAATATCAGATATGATGTAGACCTACAGGAAGTAGAGGAAGAAGACACTTTACCGATAGTTGAGCATGTTGAGACTCAACCAGAGACGGTTGAGGAAGTGCAAACACAGGACCTTCGCAGATCCACTAGGATAAGGCAAGAACCAGATAGGTATCTTGGGTTCCTAGTCTCTCAGGATGATGGAGACTTGAATGAACCAACCTCCTATGGAGAAGCTGTGTCAGGCAGTGAGTCTGAACAATGGCAGGAGGCCATGAAGGCAGAGATGCAGTCCATGTACGACAACCAAGTATGGGAGTTGATAGATTTACCCCAACACTGTAGGGCTGTTGGATGTAAATGGGTTTTCAAGAAGAAAACTGATATGGAAGGTAACGTGCACACTTTTAAAGCTAGACTGGTTGCAAAAGGTTTCACGCAAACTCATGGTATGGACTATGATGAAACTTTTTCACCAGTAGCAATGTTAAAATCTATCAGGATTTTGATGGCCATTTCAGCGTACTTTAATTACGAGATTTGGCAAATGGATGTTAAGACGGCCTTCCTGAATGGGAAGTTAACAGAGGACGTCTACATGCAACAACCGGAAGGTTTTGTAGATCCCAAGAATCCTGATAAAGTGTGCAAATTGCTAAAATCCATATATGGATTAAAGCAAGCATCCAGGAGCTGGAACTTAGACTTTGATGAGCGAATCAAGGAATTTGGTTTTGCTAAAAGTGAGTTTGAGCCATGTGTCTACACAAAGTTCAGTGGAAGGGTAGTGACCTTCTTGGTCTTATATGTAGATGATATTCTACTCATTGGAAACGATGTACCAACTTTACAGAATGTAAAGACTTGGTTGAGCAAATGTTTCCAAATGAAAGACCTTGGAGAAGCCGCCTATATACTTGGTATAAAGATCTATAGAAATAGATCTAGACGGCTTATCCTGCTTAGTCAAGGTACATACATTGACAAAATCCTGAAACGGTTCAGCATGGATGAATCCAAGAAAGGATTTATCCCGATGCAGCATGACATAGTGCTAAGTAATGCACAGTGTCCTGTTTCTAGTGAAGACCAGGACAAAATGAAATTGGTTCCATATGCTTCTGCAATTGGGTCAATTATGTATGCCATGTTATGTACGAGGCCTGATGTTGCTTACTCGATAAGTGTTACGAGCAGATACCAGCAGAACCCAGGTGAAGCCCATTGGGTGGCTGTCAAGAACATTCTCAAGTATATGAGACGGACTAAAGAAATGTTCTTGGTCTTTGGAGGATCTGAAGACGAGATTAGTGTCACAGGCTATTCTAACGCTAGTTTTCAGACCGACAGAGATGATTTTAAATCACAGTCGGGATATGTATTCACCCTAAATGGAGGCGCGATCTCGTGGAAGAGCTCGAAGCAAGACACCATAGCAGATTCTACTACAGAGGCAGAGTACATTGCAGCATCAGATGCAGCAAAAGAAGCAGTCTGGCTCAGGAATTTTATCTTAGATCTAAGAGTTGTAGCCAATATCTCTAGACCCATAGATATTTACTGTGATAACTCTGGAGCAGTAGCACAAGCAAAGGATCCCAGAGAACATCACAAGTCGAGACATGTACTCACGAAGTATCACCTCATCCGAGAGATCATTGGAAGAGGAGATGTGAGAATATGCAAAATTCCGACGGATGAGAATGTTGCAGATTCACTAACAAAGTCACTAGCTAGAGCAAAGCATGAGGGGCATGCTAGTTCCATAGGGATACAGTACCTGGATACTAGTAGTTAGTTTATGTTATCGATTATAAATGTAATATTTTGAGACATTATGAGTAGGGCTGTCAAAAAATGACCCAACCCGCCAACCCAACCTGAACCCAACCCAATAGTAGCAGGTTGGGTTGACATTTTCAACCCGTTTAAGTTAATTGGGTCAACCCGCCTAACCCAATTATTTATTGGGTCTGGGTTGGGTTGAGATTTCCAACCTGTTTACAACCCGAACCCAACCCATTTACAACCCGATTTTAACCCATTTAAAACCTGATGTCAACCCACTAGTAACCTGTTCTCAACCCATTTCTAACCTGTTTTTAACCCATTTAACATATTATTTAATTTAATTTTATATTTTAACATAAAATTTGATGGACAGTCGGTAGACTTCGCCTTCGCCACTGGCAACTATTACCAAGCATCGACCACGAAATAGTAAGTTACTGAAATCGATTTCACAGTTTATATCATAGGTATAAATTTCAGATTGTTGAACGGGGTTTTGAGAGAATTTAAAGTTTAAATTAAATGGGTCAACCCAGGTTCAACCCGCTACCAACCCATCAACCTATAAACAGGTCAACCCGCTACCAACCCATCAACCCATCAGGTTGGGTTGGTTGAAAATCTCAACCCATTTAATTAAATGGGTTGGGTTGGGTTGAGATTTTCAACCCAATTAATAAATGGGTTGAACCCGAACCAAACCCAACCCGACCTATTTACACCCCTAATTATGAGAGTTTATTTCACAGTGTGTTTGAAATAAAGAGATACTATTTTAAAATGTTTCAAAAATTACTTTTTGCATATTTAAGGTTATCCATGATTTTAAGCTTGTGAAAAATCTAAATTTCCGTAGCCACTTATTGAGATGGGAATCTCAGTAGGGTTATAACGCTATTATGAGTGTTTGATATACAGTTGATATGGTTAAACATTCATAAGTACTTATCAGAGTGAATGAGTATTGGAAGTGACCAGTTTCAAGTCTGCTTCATGGAGCCTATGTCATAAGCATTGACTTGATGATAGGTTATCCTTTGACCTGAGATATCTGGTCTGTAATCATGTGGACTGTTGTACTCTTAGCATGCTCTAACGCTGCACCATAACTGGGTGGCCATAAGGGGTATGACTAGATGCAGCGGAAGCCATGGTTGCAGATGCGGGTAGTCAATATGGGATTTACACCTCATTTATGGGAGAGATATTTCCGGGCCCCCTGGTGATTAAGATTGGCAGAAATGCGTGGCCACGCTCGGATAGAATAACAGTGGTTATTTGGGAAGTTCCGTAACTGCAGGCAATCGAGATCAGTGTCAGGAAATACTTGAGTTTATGATTGAACTATCTCAGCTCCATGTCTAAAACTCACTTTAGAAATATCGTGTGTAAAGGGAATGAACCTGTGTACAATTCAAATATGAATCGTATCTCTGGCTATAAGAGATCTTATAACCTGGTTAACCTAAGTGTAACACCTTAAAATTTCCATACATATGTAGGGATGGCAAAAAAATCCGAACCCGACGGGGAAATCCGAAACCCGACTTAAACGGGGCGGGTTTGGGGATGATAAACGGGGACGGGGACGGGAAATCCGAATAAATTTTGACGGGGACGGGGACGGGGACGGGTATGGTGATCCCCGCCCCGATTACCCGATACCCGATACCCGTCCCCGATATCCGATACCCGATACTATTATTTTATATATATATATATTATATAATATTATATAATTATAAATGGAAAATATAAATAGCCTCCATCAATTATCTAAGTCTCAAACCCTAAATAAGTAAACCATTATATAGTTGTAGTTTTATTTGGACTTGTAGTTTTATTCGGACTTGTTGTCGTTTTATTTAGACTCTCCATTTGGACTTGTTGTTTTGTTGGGACTTGTTTTATTTGGACTCGTCGTATTAATACTCGTTTTTGTTTATATTAGGATCATATAATTTTTGGTATATTTGGATTGTTTATATTTTAACGGTGATGGGTATCCCCGCGGGGAAAAATACCCATATAATCCCCCATTTACAGTAAACGGGTATCCCCGTTTCCCCGCGGGTTTCCCCGTTTCCCCGACGGGGATCCCCGTTTAAATCCCCGCGGGTTTTTAAGCGGGGACGGGGACAAATATTTTAAACGGGGACGGGGACGGGGGGACCAATCCCCGCCCCAAACCCGCCCCGTTGCCATCCCTACTAACATATGTGTAAGTAAAACATTTGAAATAAGCGGAAGCCTGAACCAAAAATCTTCAGTTTTAACAAAACCCAATACATTTATTTTAGAAAGTTGATGAGTAATCAAATGTAATCCAAAACAAACATAAGTTCGAACACTACATTGTTCGTCCCACATAACTAAAGGTCATCCATCATGATTAAAAGAAAACGTTGTCTTTCCAAACTCCAAAATCACTTAATCCATTGACCGACTGAGTTGCTACCATCGGAATCATCAGACGTGAGCCTTGCCCTTGCTACCCGAAGTCGTACCTGACACTAAAAGAGTGAAATAACAACGGGTAAGCTTTCGATTAGTGAGCACGTATCTATACCGACATAACCATACAAACATAACCGAAATACATTGCAATCACATATCACATAACTTGATCCTTTGACACTGGTACCAGGCCGCTTAATCCATAACTTGATCCTTTGTTCCCGAAGGAACACATCTTCCCTAGGGGTATCACTACCTCCATAGGTACTATCATAACCATAACATAACCATCATGTCACATAATCACATATGCATATCAATCACATAAGCATAACCATGTCAATATAGATAGAGTACTCACATGATGTCAGCTTTCTATCACTTATAAAACACGTACAAGCTCAGGGCAGAACACCTAAACATTCACATGCAAATTCATATCAATACATAGTCCGAAAAGACCCTTTAATACTCTATACCGAAACACTAGTCTTAGCCATAGCTAGACTAGTCTAATTGCCCTTAAAATCTACCCAAAGTCATCTCATAACATCCCTAACATAAGCCCATAGCCAAAACCCCAAAAGAACCGCAAACGAAAAACGTTGAAAACACAACAGAAAGTTACGCCACCTGTCCCCGTGACCTCAGGTCGCGGGGCCAGGTCGCGGGGTTTTTCTGATGCCCAAAAACGCGACTTTTGCTTCGAATTTCACACCAAAAACCCACTTTTCGACCTACACCATCCAAATTACGATTTCTACATGAACTAGGGTCGATAACTAACAATTATAACTGAGTAATTCGACCCCAAAACATACCAATTACGTACACATGATGATTCATTGATCATCCATTCAACATCAACCCTAACCATAACTTACTCTTACCAAAACTTACAATTAAACAACAATTAAACATAGATTCCATACCTCCAACGTAGACATCGATTTTGCAATCTTGATTACACCACAAAGGTTCCCAATTGAATCCCTTTGTTTCTCCTCTTCAAGAATGCCTCTCTCCCTCTCGTACGTTTTCCAGGAACTGAAAAGAGTTGAGGGTTTCTCTCTTTTCATATGCTCTAACTTGTTCCCTTCACTTTTCCAAAAAGACTCTCTAGTCCCTTGACTTCTACAAAACAGTTAATTACTTAACCACATACCATCACATCATAAAATAGAAAACGGGGCGTTACAACTCTCCCCCACTTATCAGGATTTCGTCCCCGAAATCGTCTATGCTTGGAACAACTCCGAGTAGTTCCGTCTCATCTCATTATCCGGTTTTCACGTCTAATTCGAGCCTTTTCTATGCTTCCTTTGATCATCCCCTAACCCAACATCCTCGTCTCTCAAGGCTTGGTCTTTCTTTCCAAGATCAAACTCTAGGTCTGACATTACTTTATCCGCATAATTCTTCTGACGACCCTGAGCAAAATTCAGTCGATCACAATTCCACTAAATACTCTTAGTCGTCTTCTGGATAATCTCAATGCTGTCCAAATCATTCTATCCAAACTCTCCCCAGAAGATGGGAATCCTATGTCTCCTCCCACACAACATCATGCTTCCTAAGAGTACAACCAACCTCGTAACCTGATCCTTCGTCACATGCTCTTACTTCTAACCGGTACCTTTCGCTCTTAGACACGTCTAACACTTTTCCACTTGCTTTTCCTATACTCTGGTCCCCCGTAATCCGACCTTACGTCTCCGATACTGAAGCCTCTGCATAGTCTCAACGACTTAAATGACCATAACTGTCGGGTATTACCCGAACCACTTGATCCTTAATTCCTTCCTTCCTTGATTTCTCACTCATAACTACTTACGATGTGACTGCTTAAACATACTTACTAGCGAGATTATCACTGACAACTTGTGTGCCACTTTAAGTTTTTAAAACACATACTTGACGAAAAAAACTGTTTGAAATAAAACGGAAAACTCATAAATTCCAATTAAACCAACATCGTCCTGTCAAACATTTAGAAATTCAAACATGTACGAAAAACAACATTTTTCAACAAGTACTAGTTCCACCAAGTTAATCAAAAGTAAATTTTAAGGAAAAACTATTTAAAACTTTACGGAAGTCTTGTTCGAAAGTCATAAAATAGCAAAACCAACATCTTTCAAAAAGTTCACTATCGTAAAACATGAAACGAGGCCAATCCTCTTTTGAAACATAAAAATATATGTACCAAACATCACTTAAAAAAATCATTAACATAAGTTTCTTTCATCCTCTTTCATAACCAAAATCCATGTAACCCTATATCTGACGATTGTGGTTCGATATTGTCCGTTTTGGAGACACAGGGCCCTAACCGGTCACCCCTACTCCATCACGGTTATGTTTCAGAGTTGCCCAGTCCAGGTCACAACCCAAAACACGTCCACTACCCCATCGTTTTCTACGGATTACAAGGATTTCGTAACGTAAACATAGTTGCACATATAACTGCCCTCCGTTCCAAGAACGGATCTGATCCTTTTGTTCCTCTAACGAGAACGATACTATCCCCTTGACCCTTACGAGTACAAAGCTGTCTATAAGCACACAAAACATGCTATTCGCCTCTGACATAGTTATCTATCGTCTACTATCACTTACGTATAACACACAACCAATTATAGGGTTGACGTAACTCTTATCCTTTCTATTCCTATCACATTTGTATCAACAATCCTTTCAACATCCCTTACATCACTATCCACATACTTCATTTATCCCCAAGCACCCAGTCCCGACAGTCCCTACTTGATCCTTGAAGCCTACGGTGTAACCACCAGTGTAGGAAACACAAGAATCAAGTAAAGATTAGTCTGGACAACAAGCTCGCCCTCTTCGTGCACTTAATGCACCTCACTACCATTACACCTTCTCTTATCTCCGACTCTAACATCTCAACACATACAGTTACATTCACTTTTCCATTCCTAACCCAATTCAACAACAGTTTCGAACATTCAAGCGTTCTTCCATGATTTACTACGATAACATTCACCAAGGAAACGATCACCGATCCATCAAAAATCGGCCTATAGACCCTGTTCATCAAATCTCTATAAGCCCAAGCAACCGTAAAAAGCTACCGGCACGTTCGTCACCCGAATGGCATCGCAATGGACTCGGCATGCCCATATCGAGCACGAAGGGCCGTCTCAAGCGCATCCTCTTCTCGGACTTCAACTGGTGGCACCCTGAGCGAAGATCTATCTTTGAGAACCACATGGCTCCCTGAAGTTGATCGAAAAGATCGCCGATCCTCGGCAACGGGTATCTATTCTTTACCATAGGCTTGATTAACTCTTAGTAATCGATTCACATCCGCAACAATTCATGCATCTCCAGAGGTGCTAACCGGTACGGGCCTTAGCTATCGGCGCCGTCCCCGGAACTCGCTCAATCCGATACTCCACTTGCTTCTCGGGTAAAATGCCAGGCAATTCATTCGGAAATACATCCCGATACTCGCTGACCGCAGACACGTCTGCTACCGTTTTCTTTTTCGTCTCAGCTCGGCTATCGACCACGTACGCTAAGAAGCTGCTACCTCTATGTAGAACATGCTTTCTGGCCTTAGCCAAAGTACTTACCTCCGGTAGTCTTTTTCCGTCCCCTTCGATAGTAAGTTCTCCCCCACTTGGGTTTGAACTACTACTTGCTGCTTCTCCAGCCAATGCAGACTCGTTTTCGATTCAATCAGTCCATATCAACTATTACATTATCTCTTATACACGTCACTATCCCAGCAGTACTCCTCGTCCGCTACTTCTACTTCTAACGGGCTTCCATGCTTGCTTCTTTCACAACGTCCGGCTCCGTCCTTGCCTCTTCTGCTGTCGACTTAAACACACGCTCCTGATTCCTGGAGGTATCATTCTTTTCTTTGCCTTCCCAATACTAACTCTCTAACCCAGTTAGCACGTGCATCTGATAAATCAGTGCACCTTACTGTCACTGAAGCTTCTCTTATCTCTAGCCGAGGTATCTTCTGTTCCCCTCAAAGCCAGAGAGTTGCTCCATCGTCATACCCTTCACTTGCTTTGTTGTCCTTTACTGAACAATTGATTTCCATAATTCCTTCGCGGCTTCCCTAAGCAGGCTTACAGCAACCTAACCTCCACTTCTACCTTGCAAACCAGTGCAGAAAGCATTTCCCGTCACATAGATTCGATGGTTTTAGCCACTGAATCTTTCTTCCTTCGAAATCGGCGATTAACAAGCCGAAATCCCTCGCAACCAACTGCTTTAACCTGATCAGACTGAGAGCTTACTGCATCACTGGCTCATGCGGCCATAACTGCTTCTAAACTGCTATTAACCACCTGGGTTAATTCTTGCTTCTCACGCTCGAAAGTCCGGGAAGGATCTCATAGAGAACTTCTCCTACCTCATCTGCTACACTCTCTAATCCACTAGCTGTACACATGTAATCCATCATAACCTATCACTTTTCCCACATAACGAGGACACTCTTTTGTCCATAACCCGTACTAACTCAAAAATCATTACGCTTTAAGCTAACCACTTCCCTTTCCGTCTAGTCCACGAATATTCGGGTCAACAACCCCCTTTATACCTCTCCTTTCCCCACATGCTATTGAGTGGTCTATCTTTACTGGCCCAATTAACATGCTACTTTAAACACCATTCTACTTTCCGTCCCATGCCATCTACTAGCTTAGGTCAATGACCTTAGCTTCCAATTCTCTCCTCATCACATGCCTCTTAAGGGTCTGACCACTTACCTTACAGACACTCATGAAGGTCCTATCATGCTACTACCCCATCCCGACAATCCAGTTGGTTCATAGAAATTTAGTGACTATATCAATTCCCGATATGCACAATGTATTTGCAATGATACGGGCCCTTGTATCATTATAAATACACTCTCCATATCTAGCCTCGACACCATCACCAAAAATCCCAATCCCCGACTAATTGCCCCATACATACCCTTTACACTAGAGCTTAACAGCTCGCCTACCACTCAATCACATAAAATCATACATCATGCTATTCTACTCGTAACCACATAACCATAAGCCTATACAAAGGCACAACATGCATATCTACTATTCCATAGTATCTATTCACCATAATAACACATTCTAAACCACATGCCAATAAGAACTCATGCCCATTCATTTCACAACAACTATCATAGTGGTACATGCTCCTTATGTCCTTTATATAGGACCTCATGTTTCGTGACAAGTATACACAACTTATCATCAAGTCCATACATAACATAGCCCCATGCATAATCACATAACATATCCTACCATAACATACATAGCATATCGAGCCAACATAACTTATCATACATGTCAGGCATAACATCTCATATCATAATAATCCATCATATTAGCAAGGAAATAAAGTATCATGCTTTTCTTATCCAAGTATAGTGTGCCACCTCACGTTGATGTCCCGATCTGCAGCTCAGTCTCATACCCACTTCTTAACCAAACTTCGATATTTTGAAAATCTTAGTTAGAAAAATAAGAACACTCGGTTTAAGTTCAAACACTCACTACCCGTGAATGCTTGAATCCCTTAAACCAGGGCTCTGATACCAATTGTAACACCTTTTAATTTCCATACATATGTGTAAGTAAAACATTTGAAATAAGCGGAAGCCTGAACCAAAAATCTTCAGTTTTAACAAAACCCAATACATTTATTTTAGAAAGTTGATGAGTAATCAAATGTAATCCAATACAAACATAAGTTCGAACACTACATTGTTCGTCCCACATAACTAAAGGTCATCCATCATGATTAAAAGAAAACGTTGTCTTTCCAAACTCCAAAATCACTTAATCCATTGACCGACTGAGCTGCTACCATCGGAATCATCAGACGTGAGCCTTGCCCTTGCTACCCGAAGTCGTACCTGACACTAAAAGAGTGAAATAACAACGGGTAAGCTTTCGCTTAGTGAGCACGTATCTATACCGACATAACCATACAAACATAACCGAAATACATTGCAATCACATATCACATAACTTGATCCTTTGACATTGGTACCAGGCCGCTTAATCCATAACTTGATCCTTTGTTCCCGAAGGAACACATCTTCCCTAGGGGTATCACTACCTCCATAGGTACTATCATAACCATAACATAACCATCATGTCACATAATCACATATGCATATCAATCACATAAGCATAACCGTGTCAATATAGATAGAGTACTCACCTGATGTCAGCTTTCTATCACTTATAAAACACGTATAAGCTCAGGGCAGAACACCTAAACATTCACATGCAAATTCATATCAATACATAGTCCGAAAAGACCCTTTAATACTCTATACCGAAACACTAGTCTTAGCCATAGCTAGACTAGTCTAATTGCCCTTAAAATCTACCCAAAGTCATCTCATAACATCCCTAACATAAGCCCATAGCCAAAACCCCAAAAGAACCGCAAACGAAAAACGTTGAAAACACAACAGAAAGTTACGCCACCTGTCCCCGTGACCTCAGGTCGCGGGCTAGGTCGCGGGGTTTTTCTGATGCCCAAAAACGCGACTTTTGCTTCGAATTTCACACCAAAAACCCACTTTTCGACCTACACCATCCAAATTACGATTTCTACATGAACTAGGGTCGATAACTAACAATTATAACTGAGTAATTCGACCCCAAAACATACCAATTACGTACACATGATGATTCATTGTTCATCCATTCAACATCAACCCTAACCATAACTTACTCTTACCAAAACTTACAATTAAACAACAATTAAACATAGATTCCATACCTCCAACGTAGACATCGATTTTGCAATCTTGATTACACCACAAAGGTTCCCAATTGAATCCCTTTGTTTCTCCTCTTCAAGAACGCCTCTCTCCCTCTCGTACGTTTTCCAGGAACTGAAAAGAGTTGAGGGTTTCTCTCTTTTCATATGCTCTAACTTGTTCCCTTCACTTTTCCAAAAAGACTCTCTAGTCCCTTGACTTCTACAAAACAGTTAATTACTTAACCACATACCATCACATCATAAAATAGAAAACGGGGCGTTACACTAAGTGTCTAGCTAGGGACCTCCTTAGGCTAATGGTAACAGTTAAGTTACTGGTCTGACACAAGTGGGAGTCTGAATGGATTATGTGCAAGACAGTAATTAGGGTTATTATGTCCAATGTTATAAGACAGTAGTGGGTCACACTGCTACACACCCAACCCGAGACCTATTGGATTAAATGTGTGGAAATAATTAATTAGGTTTAATTAATTATTGAGAGAAGAATAAATAATAAATTATTTATTTATTATTTATAGATAATTACTTAATTGATAAGCATAAATTAATTAAGGTAATTATTGAGGAGTTATATTTGGTTTGAGATTCTATTGAACACTGCCATATTTATCTTTATAAATATAGGGTTAAGGCAGTGAGATAAACATCTGATTTCATTCTTACTTTTTCACCAAGAAATCACAAACCACTCTCTCTCTCGCTCTCTCTCTTGGCCGCCGGCCGCACACAAGCACACACACGTTCGCCGGAGTTTTTCCGATCAATCCAAGGCGGTCTAGCAGCCAGTCTCACGGTGGTGCAGTAGCGGTGTATCCCTCACTAGCATCCGGAGGATTATTCGTATCGTCAAAAGGTAAACGCGAGAAAACCCCCTTGATAAATTGTATTTGATAGACTGCGGTTGGATCATTGTTCAGGTTTGTTTTTATCCGCTGCGTTCTTATTATTTGTTTTATCCGAACCGAACCCAACAGATCCCTCGCATCTATCTGAAACGAGGATCACTGTGGATCTCAATCCTAACCGGAAGAGATGCACGATAAAACCTTATGATCAAACTGACCAAAAGGTATAAACTTTATCAAACCTAACTGGTTTAATTGATGCGGAAGCTTAGAATTAAAAACCCGAAAAACATTCGTAGATCTTTAATCGTTGATTTATTTAATCCTAATAGTTAAAAGTTTAGAGTAATTTACCTGGATTGCTTGAGCTAAATCCACCCGTAAACGATCAGACCAACAACCTTCTAGTTGGCTGAAATCCCGAGATCATGAAACAAGCTGTTTTGCGAGATGACAACCGAAAAACCGAACTCCGTGGGGTGAGGGTTTTTGGCGCCGTTTTGGGAGAGAGGAGGGAGAGAGATTTTTCTTTTTTTGGCTTGATTAATCAATGAGTGAAATTGATAACTGGTAACCCTTAAGCTTATATGTAAGTGCAAGAAACAATGGATCAAACAATCAAATCTTCATTTCATGATTGAATATCTTTACAATATGAACTTTCTCTCTCTAGATTCTCTCTCTAGAACACACACTTATGAATGTTACAATTAAGTTCTCTCTCTCAAGTCTCTCAACTAACTCCTTCTAACACACTATATATACCCTTGACCTCAACACTTACTAACATTGACTTTTCTAACTAATACTTTGACTTTACATATTAATGCTTTGACTTTGACTTTGATGCTTGACTTTCTTCTTTGACTTCCATCCTTTGACTTTGTTTGACTTGAATATTGTTTCCTCATCTTGAGATCTCGGATACAATAATATTTGCTCTAACAATCTCCCCCTTTGTATTCGAGATCGCTCTTCAAAATGAGCTCCAGCTTTAACGATCTTTTGTCTTCATGTCAAACAAACTTTTTCGATCACAAATTTCAAACAACTAACAATCTCCCCATATATACAAGCATCATCTTCAAAACAAAGTCTTCAATCTTGAGATCATCTCTAGAAAAGTATAATTCTTTTTCTTGAATCAAAACATTATAGATCTCTTGAATCAACCCACTATACTGTCACGCTTCTCAACCACCTTTGATATCTTTGATCAATCCAACATTCTTCATCAATTTTCACAACTTGATATCAATCTTTAAATCCAAGGCTTTTCAACCCCAGATTCAAAAGATTCAAAATTATAATTCTCTTTGGCTCCCCCTTAACTCTTGTTTTCCCATTCTTTACTGAAATACTTCACACTCGCTTCAAAAATCATTTCTTCACAAACCCAAAACAAGTTTTACTTTCAACTCAAACCATCTTCAAATTTCATCACTATCAGCATCAATACTTGAATTCATCAAACTTCTTAAAATCTTCAATCAATCATATCTTTAAACAGCACAACTTGATATCTTGAACTCTTCAAACGAATCTTGAACTCTTCAAACGAATCTTGAACTCTTCAACATATATCATCATGAACTCTTACACATGGTTCCCATATCTTCATCGTGTCTTCGCATACGTCTTTGATGAACCTTCTCCCCCTCATGATGATTAGGAGAATCCTGAGCATCATGAACAATCAAAGACAACATCATCAAATAGCTCATTCACAGGAACTACTCCCCTCAAAAGTTGGTTTACCATTCAAAGAACCATATGTCCCCCTCAATCAAATATCTCATCCATATCAGAATGCTCCCCCTCAAAGCCAGCTCAAGATGCTCCCCCTCAAATGATGGGTAATCAGCTAACGTAGAAGCACATTTAGCAACTATTGACACAACAACTCATAGAATTGTGTGGCCTATTTTCAGTGTTGGCAACTGGGTAGCACTGATAGGACTTCCAGTCATCACTGAATCAAAGTTATAAAACTAAGTTCTCAGACTGTTCTGGCGATATCACAAAGATATGCAATTGGAATCACAAAGACTCGTGCAAGTGTCAAAGAAATATCATCATATCAATTAGGCTCAAATATTGATTCAACCTGGGACGCAGATTAAAAATCAATGACTCTTGTGCATAGAATATGAAGTTCGGAGACCGGAGAGGATGTCTTCCTTGTTTCAATATCTAAATCTTCCGAGTGAAGATAAGATAGATGATGTGCTAAGTCTCCGTGAGAATTGAAACAAACATCTTTTAAGAGATATTTGAGTAGCTTGGTGGGGTGACACGAGTTATCGACACTGGGTCCATGTCTTGTTTCAATATTCATCTCCAAAGAATCGAGAATGAATAGATGATGTGGTTACCCGGATAACTGTATAGGTTTGGGAAGGATCTTCTTTTATTCTTTTTGATCCTGTCTCACACTCACCATTTTCTTTTAGCTCCCCCTACACTCAAGCTCTCGGACATTTTACCTCATTCACACCCTCACACACTACGTCTAACCTAGGGTTGTGTTTCTTGGGTAGATCCTCCGGCTCTGGATTGATCATAGAAACTTCTATATCCTATCACACATAGTTAATATCATGAAATGATATTCTTTGAAACGTTGAGTATATTCATACCAGAACGTGATATGATGGTGATTCATATGTGATACAAGATGTATATGGGAAACATATGTTGAACAGAAATGGGGAACATTTGTTGATGAGATCATATGTTGAAGAAATTCATTCAAATGCTCTAACAAGTGATGATTGATTGTAGAAATTAAAAATCTTGATCGTGAATTCCAAAGAACAAAATTCAAACGGTAAATAGATAGACTCAGTAAGCACAGTGTATTCAAGAAATGAATCAATGATTAGAAAGTTTAATTGTGAAGAACAATTCACAATTAATAATCTGAATAAGAATTGAATCATTGAAATGAAATAACGTGAATGAAATCAACTTGGAATTCAAGCGAGGGTATTTCCACCGAATAATTTCAACGAATATATGAGATGTGGAAATAACTATGTCAAGAAAATTATAACGCGTGGAAATTCTGTGAAACGATGTAAAATCGAAAAGAAACTAACACAAGTAAGTTCCTTATGATGAACCCCACGGTTAACACAGTTAAGCGCAAGTTCTAAGCTAAGGGTTTAGAGAGATACTTACATTGAAGCTCATAAATGAAGTACGGGTCCTAAACTGAATGTTTAGAAGCCACCAATCATTGAAGACCGGGTCCTGAACTGAATTATTCAGGAGCCACTATCCTGCAAAATCAAGACAAGAAAGATTTTGGTATCCACTTGAATGTGGATCCTCGAATGTTAGTTGCATTTGATTTATAAGAAAAAATCTTATAAATCCCAAATCTATCATCGATATAATCGTCACATACAAAATCATTTCTTGAAGAGTAAGAACCATATGTTGTTCTTTTGGAAAGACTAAGAAGTTTACTTCTAGAATAAACTAACTGAGACTTACCAAAAGATGTATCATGAAAAAATTTAATCTTTTGAACTGTCGATTCCGAAGCAAAAGATTTTGTATGATTTACCTTTGCATTAGATCCCTTGACTTGCCAGACAAACTTACTATTTGAAAAACGATGATTACCTGAATAATCAACACGACGATCATAGAAGAGATTTGAAGTACGAATCTGACCACTTGAGTTGATATTACTCTGTGAAGCACTATCCACATAGCTTGAATCATGAGCTTTGAAAATTGTCTTCTCAAGTTCCTTTACTTTGGAAAAAAGCTTGTTTCTCTCTTCAAAAAGATCATTAAGCTTCTTCTGTTGATCAGATCGCATTCGTTGCTCATTCATAATATTAGTCGATAATTCAGATAACTTGCTTGTAAGCTTCCTTATTTCAGCCTTAAATGCTTCCTTTTGATCCTCAAAATCTTTCTCCACAAGACTTGGCTTTTTTGGTTCAGCAATTATCTGTTCTAAAACATTCTTTTCATGTCGAAGAACCTTCTCTTTTGTTTAAATTGATGTCTTACATCAGATAACTGATTCTGTAAGTCAACAATTTGTTTTTGAAGCTCAATACGTTTCTTGTCATCAACTTTCCTCACTGAATGAACAACTTGGATTTCTTCTTCAAATTCATGCATCATATTCTGATATTTCCCGGCACGAAGACTCGGTTTCTTTAAAGAGTTCTTCAGCTGCCTCTCAAACTGCTTCCTCTCTAGGACAAGCTTCATTTCTAACTCAGATATTTTCTTTGAAAGTGTTTCACTTTTCAAATCAAATACCTTTCTTTCGTCTGTTAAAGTATGTTGAAGATCAGAAACATTCTTTGTAAGCTGCTCACTTTCTGTTTCAAACTTGTGTCTTTCATTCGCAAACTCTAATTCCACATTTTGCTTTTCCTGTCCAGCTTTATCTTCTAACAATTTCTGAAGATCAGCCACTGTCCTTTGAAGCTCTAAAATCTCTTGAACATATTCTTCTCTGTCTTTTGCAAACCTGTTTCTTTCATTAACCAGATCATGCTCACTTTCATGCACAACTTGTTGTAGAGACTGGATTTGCTCAAGAAGCATCTCTCTTTCAGCATTGTGCTCAGTCTTTTCTTTGAATTTGAGAGATTCATACTCAGATTGAGTCGTTTTGAGAAGATTTTCAAGATCCACAATCTTCTCTTCTAAAACCAATGTAGGAACATAAGGTTTAGCTTCGACATCTGATTCTTGAGATGCATTAATATCAGGATAAACCAGAAAATCAGAAGAATTAGACGAGTCTTTTGATTTGATTCTCAGAGTGTCTGAATTATATACAAACTTGACCCTATGATATTTAGGATCATAATATAAAGGATCATGTTTTTTCATCTCTTGCATTTCTGAGAATTCTTCCTTCATTTCAAAACCTTTTAAAGAAGGAAATCTGGTGCTCATTAACATACTTGAAAGATCATAAAATGCAGATTTCTCCTGAAATGCCTTTTTCAACAAATTTGGATTCTCATATCCTAACCCCCATTTAACATCATAAAAATCTCTGAGTGCATTGGGTTTGTTTAGAAAAATTGTCCGTTCAGATACACCAATTTTGTGAAGCTTCTCATCTAAGAATTGAATTATCTTGCTTGACTCCTTAATCTGCTTTTTACATTGAAGCTTTGTCTCTGCAATCTGTTTTTCAAAATCAAGCTCTTTCTCTTTGATCTGATTTTTCATTTGAAGCTCTTTCTCTTTAATCTGATTTTTCATTTGAAGCTCTTGTTCTTTGATATGATTTTTCATATGAAGCTCTTTTTCTTTAAATTGAGCAAATGCTTTTGCAAGCTGTGTTGTAAGAATAGCCTTCTCACGTTCAAGTCTCTTTGTTTTATCCCAATCTCTTTCATACCGTATTTCATCATCAGAATCCATTGTTATCTGCACAGAGGATAATAAGGATCGTCAACAGAAACTTCGATTAGAAGTGTGAATAGTGCACAAACGATTTATGTCGAACAAATCAAAAATTATGAAGAAAATTGAGTAAAAATAAACTTGAAGTACTAAAAATGACAAAACAAAAAATTTAAACGACTCATCAACTTTAAAAATCACAAGTACAAGGATTAAAAGTGTAAAAAATGTGAAAAGTTTCAAGTTCAGGGACTAAAAATGATAAAATTTGAAAGTTTAAAAGTCCAAGGGTTGAAAATAAAACTTTTGAAAACTTTAAGTCCAGGTACTAAAAGTGACAAAAATTGAAAGTTATCAAACAAACGGACTTAACAGAAAATGGACTAAAAATGTAATAAAACTAACAAAAAATGAGAACGGAACCTACAAAAACTTAACAAAACACTACCGAACGACACCAAAAAATTACGCAACGAAAACTAAAAAATAACCCGAAAAACAAATTGTCAAAGAAATCTAAAAAAAATGGACTAAGAAATCTTGAAAAAACAAAAAAAATGGTCAAAGAAATCTTGTAAATTGGCCAAGTCAAAGCTGACGTGGAGAATGTTGACCAAGTCAATGCTGATGTAGAGAAAGTTGACCAGTCAACGCGCCAAGTCAGCCAAGAAAGCCACGTGGACCAACTAGAATCAGACACGTCAGCGCTGAAGGGAGGCTGATGCCACGTCAGATTCTCGGTCAGATGAGTCTGACCGAGCTCTGACTCAAAAAAATAGGTGCTGACCGAGGATTGGAGGTCTGACCGAGCTCTGCTCGAGCTCTGACCACTGTTTCGAGTGCTGACCGAGCTCTGCTCGAGATAATCAGCACTGACCGAGCCTCTGATTCACCTAATTCGAGTTCTGACCACCCATTTCGAGCCCTGACCAACAACTCGAGCTCTGACTGACTATTTTATGCTCGAGACATGCCCAAAAAGACTCGAAAAATGCATATGTAACACTCGAAACACCATATTTTGGACCCACAAACACTTTTTTTCAAAGAAATCTTAACAAAAATGGATCAAACTCTCAAAAATCTCACCTTTTTCCTCAAGAACACTTCAAGAACATGAAGAACACCTTCAACCCAAAAATTTTAAAAACACAAATTTAACCTCTAAAACCAAAAACAAATGAAAGATTTATGTCCAAACACACTTTTTAGAAACAAATCCACTCAAAAACGAATCAAAAACACACTAAATTTCCAAATCACTCAAAAAACACTCAAGAACACAAACTAAAAAATTCAAGAACGATTTTCACAAATCTTCACCAAATATGATCCAATTCAAATATGTTGCTTACTTCATGATTACAAACAACTTTTGTGAAGCAACACTTACCAAAAATAGATCAAATTCATCCAATTTTCAAAATTTTCTCAAAAACTCCATGGATGAACTTTGAAGCTTTTCAAAAATCAAAACTCAAATTTGAGTACAATTTTGATCTAGAGTGATTGGAGATGATTAGAAAACACACTAGAAACACAAAAACACAAAGACATCTACAAGATCAACAAGATCTACAACAAAAATCTACAAATCTACAAAAATCCTATAAAAACCCATTTCTTCAAAATTTCTTCAAATCTTCATCAAATTTCTTCAAATCTTCATACAATTGTGCACAAATCTTCTGCCATAGCTCTGATACCAATTGTAAGTGCAAGAAACAATGGATCAAACAATCAAATCTTCATTTCATGATTGAATATCTTTACAATATGAACTTTCTCTCTCTAGATTCTCTCTCTAGAACACACACTTATGAATGTTACAATTAAGTTCTCTCTCTCAAGTCTCTCAACTAACTCCTTCTAACACACTATATATACCCTTGACCTCAACACTTACTAACATTGACTTTTCTAACTAATACTTTGACTTTACATATTAATGCTTTGACTTTGACTTTGATGCTTGACTTTCTTCTTTGACTTCCATCCTTTGACTTTGTTTGACTTGAATATTGTTTCCTCATCTTGAGATCTCGGATACAATAATATTTGCTCTAACAATATATTTATAGGGTAGACTTTCCTAGTTACCATACAACTCAATAATTATCTTTTGGTAATTATCTTTTCTTTCTCCCAAAGAAAAGAATCTTTACTAAACCAGATAATTATTTCTTATTAATTAATATTATATTATATATTTATTTATCTTAATAAATACATAATTTATTAATTAATAAACTTATATATATTTATTTACCTAATAAATATATATAATCCATTTCAAACCTTTATCTTTGGGTTTTCTTACATAAAATACCCAACTGGTTTATAATTAACTATTATAAACCCAATCTCTCCAAACTGGGATTATCTTATTTGATTTACAGATCCTCACAGGTGTGACTCTCAAGTGTCTTATAACATTGGATGTGAAATCACTGGTTTGTCAACTTCTGCACATAATTACTAACATGCAGCCCGTCAAATTTTCGTGCCAAGGAGAGTTGATTGGGATCTTCTCCGATCCTTAAGCGTTGAGAATGAGATTCGGGCGATACTTGAGAAGCACGCCTACGATGAAGATGGGACCGAGTACTACATTTGCCATGTTTGGGAGCGTGTCTTTGACATTGCCGAGACCCTCTATCGCGAGCTCCTCATCGAGTTCGTGGCTACTTTCAGGTTCGACGCCGTGAAAGCCCTCATGGAATTCTACCAACCATGCATGTCATTTAGGCTTGGTGGGATTTGGCAATCGCTTTCCTTGACCGACTTTGGCGTGGCTTTGGGGACTATACCCAAGCCGAGGTGGATGCCCCCGGTTTTGTGGAATACATGTGGGCTAGTGAGAAAAGGCAAGACGGTTTTGATCCTTGTTTGGCTTGGGCGATTCTCGGTGATGGTGATTATGGCAACAACCTCAAGGTTAAGGGTTTTCTCTCTTCTTTGGACCGACTTCTACATCGCATGCTTGTTCACGCGGTAAACGCATGCTCCTCGAGTGAGGAAAATGTCTCGACTTATGACCTTTGGCTCCTCGAGCGACTCTCCACGGATGACAAATATCCGAACGCCCCTTACATCATTGCCATGCAACTCGCTAAGGCGGGTGGTTATCGTAAGGGAAGCATAATGGTTGGTGGCCAATATGTCACCCTCCTCGCCAAGCATTTCGGTATCTTAACCGCGGGTGCTATTTCTTCGATGACGAGCCTCGGCGAGATGGGCTTGATTGATATGGACGAACTCCGCGGGATAGGGTCACGATGATGGAGCATATGATTAGTGGAGATCAGAACGTGTGGATTTCAAATCCACAAGCTTATGGAACGAGGAGACAGACTCGAAGCACGCAAGATCCCGGTGGAACGAGTGGGACGAATGAGGAGGAGCAACCGGCGGATTGGACGGCGTACTCGGGGTATCAAGATTTGAGTCACCGCCTCTCGGAGATGTCTTTATCTTACGGCCGACATCATCAGCGGATGGAGTACAACACTACGGAGGCTCTCCACCAAGCAAATTGGCAAAATGGAGTGATGAACCAAATGGCCTCCCACTTCGGTATCGAGCCGAACACTGCTTATGCTCCATCGCCGTTTTGGCCGTTCTCCGAGGACACACCGCTCGGTTTCCCAACTTTCAAGGATTGGCGCAACCAACCTCGTGGCCCTTATTGATCTTTATCTCTTTTATCCTTTATTCGATATGGTTGTCTAAACAATTTTATTTCTGCTTTTGTTTGGTTTGCTTGTTTGAACTTCTTTTATTTTGTTTGGATTGCTTAGGATATTTTTAATTGTTTACTTTAGTATGTTTTATTTTTATTTTGTTCTTTTTACTTTTTCTTTTTCTTTTTGGTAATAGATACAGCAGTTTATGATCTTCCACCGCGCACGATTCCGGAATACTCTTTTTCAGATCAGATCAAGTCACGTAACCCGGGAAGTTTCTTTTTCTTCCAATTACTCCTTACATGTTTTATTTGTTGCATTGAGGGTAGTGCAAATTTCAAGTGTGGGGAGGGGGTTATGTAGACTTAACTGTTTAAATGGGTTCACTTTTTGAAAGCTTTGAGACTTGACCCCAATTTTTTTCGAAATCTGAGATTGTTTTTGGAACTTAGTTGCTTGCTGTTGGTCCCAAAGGAGTGACCTTCAAGTAAGGATAGTGTATGGGATTATAGAAGGGGGGGTTGAATATAATCACACCAAATTTCACTTTTAAATTATTTGTTATATTAACAATATGAATTTACAGATTGTTGCGGAAATAGAAAAGACTACAAGTCTAAACTAAACAATCTAAGTTTCTTTCACTATGCACTAAAGTGAGAAGATTAGAGAAGATAGAAAATAGAAGGATAAAGAGAGAAAGGATTTGGATAGTAAGATAGGTGAAGAAGAAGTATGGGGAACTTCCCTTCAAGTCCTATTTATATCCCATGCATTAAATGCATGCAGACACACTTTTGTGTACGTGTCACACTCTAAGTGGTTCTATGTACTATTTACTATAAACAAATATCCTTTGCATGGTGTGCAAAAGAAGGTTTATATAAACAGTTGCCTTGAGGTCTGATAAGTATGGAGGGAACAGAAAAGAGACTGTCCTTATGTACTTTTGTGTCAGTTAAGGCGGATAATACTTTTGTGCATTGGATTAAGACATTACACTAATCCTTCAGGATCAGGATACTGATCAGTGAGGAATGCTCTGATACTGATGTTGATCAGAGGTCACTGTATCCTGATGAGTCTTCAGGATGTCATACGAATTTGAGCAGCCTGCTATCACTGAGTTCCGTCTTCAGATCACGAGCATGCTGGTCCTGTCATCAGCTAATTCTTCGGCTTCGCTGATGGTTCTTTGAGTATGATCCTAATGTCTTCAGGAGGTCTTCACTTTGATGGTCAGGATCAGTAGACGTCAGAACAGACTCGTTCATCTCCTGATCCTGATCCTGATGATTATAAAAGTAAGTTACAGCATAAGTAACATGGAATAACACTGAACAATCTCAGTGATAATTCCTCAAGCTATAACAAAAGTAAAAACCTATTCACTAAGTAAAGTAATAGGATCATTATCATTTCATCAGGTCTTAGGAGAGCTGGATCAACACTTGCGTAGGAGAACACTAATGAGATTATTTGAGTAAAAGGATACCTTGGAATACCAATTACCATGAGTGCCTCACCCTATTCCTTTGAGAGTTTGAGCCTAATTGTTTATTCATTTTGTGAGGAATACCGACTTTGACCCAAGGTAGAACTTGTCGCTTTGAATGCTTGTCGAGACCACATAAGAGAAGTATTTATCACCATTGCACTGATAGAGGCCTTCGTTTCAAACCCTTTTAGCCTTCGTTAAGTAACCTCATCTTAGGGTTATTTAATTTGCCTAGACGAAATTTTGAAAGTGTTCAACTTTAACACTTTAACCCTTGAAACCATTTTGAGCCTTAGCCTTTCATTTCTTTACTCATATCATCATATATCCTTTTAGCCTATCTTTTTATCTATCTTTTGGTCGTGACTTAAATTTGAGAACTTGAGATGTTGTGAACCATTTCTTTTCATATCTGACAAATAAAGAGGGATTGATTTTGAGCAAAAAATAAAAGAAAAGAAAGTGATGACTCAAGAAAGAAAGAAAGAAACATCAAAGAAAAAAAAGTCAAAGAAAAGAAAAATGATCAAAAGAAAGAAATTGAGCCACAATAAGCAATATGCTTAGGGTGATGCTAAGAAAAAAAAAAGAGAAAAGGCTCATCCGAAAAGTGCATAATTCCAGAAGTCAGATTTTTCTTAAAAATGCTTGGATCATTACTAATTGAGTTTCTCGAGTTTTTGTCGCAATCTTAGTCACTTATATATCCTTTATCCTACCCTTACCCTTAGCCTAATATTACAACCCTTAAGTCCTCTTGACGGTTGGACAACTTCTCAGTGGTGGAGATTAGATTTGGTGACAAGCTTATACATGCGGGATTAGTTGAGTATTGGTGTGATCACTTCTTATACATACACTTTACCCCCGAGAGATACACTTTAAATTATCATTCATGCTTTGTGAGGGTAAAGGTTGATCTTGGTGTTCGATTGCTTGATATATCTTGTTTTTGTGTTCGACTGTGTGGTATTCTATGTTCTCTTAGATGATCTTGGGTGGAGATAATTTTGGTGTTATTTTTCTTATCTTTCAGTCTTTTGATTGAGGACAATCAAAGCTTAAGTGTGGGGATTTTGGAAAACTCCAAAATTATACATGTTTTGGTCGTACTTAATTGCTAGAATTTACCCCGTTTCTCACCCATTTCTGATCTGATTACTCACATTTTGGGCTAAATCATACTTTTGTAGGTTTTGGAGGCCTTGGAACGGAAAAGTACGAAAAAGGCGAAAAAGCGTGGAAATTGAGCAAAGTCAACTCAGAGGGATTTTCGCGTCTGCGAGTTTTTAAGTCTGGCGCCGCGAAGAGAGCCACTTCTAGAATATTCATGCTTTTCGCTGACTTCGCGTCGACTCTGGAGATTTTCGCGCCGCAAAGTAGGCAAAGACCCTCGATGGAAGATTCCAGAACTTGCTTAAAAAGGAAATATAGGGTTATTTAAGTGCCTCGCGCCGCGAAGCTGCCGCCTCGCGATCGCGAAACGAGCCTCCGGATGCCTTTTAAATATCAGCCTCCTCCTTCAGTCCAAAAATCATCATCAATCTTCAATAATCAAGAGAGAATCCAGAAGTCATCAATTTAGTCTTAGTCTGTGAGAGAAAGAGTTGTGCCGTTACGAGTGATACGATCTTACTCGGAGTTTGTTCTCCGGTTCTCGATCATCTGTTGCTGTACAGTCGGTATAATGTCTGTCTTTTATAGTCTATTTGTTGTTATTATTATGTCTAGTGAGTAGTCTTATTTAGTAGTGCTTATTATGGTAAATGAACCTTGTAGATGATGTTTTTATGAATTAATTGATTATTGGTTTATTATTGGTTTATTGAGTGTGATTTTATGGTTCCAGTTTGATTTGCATTGTATGGTTATTTGAACTCGTTGGTTGGGTGTATCTGTTTGACCAAGATAGATAGACTCCGTTAGGATAATCAACCTTTTAGACCCTCACTTCGGTAACGCGGAAAGTTGTGTTAGGTGGTTAGCTCGGACCGAGAGCAACTAGATATTAGAGTTCCATGCAATAGTGATAGAATTGGGTGACTTTTACTAGATTGCCTGACAACCAGTCTATGTATTAGGGCTAGGAAGACCAACCTGGTTGACAATCATAATCATCGCATGCTAGGGTGTCTTTTGACTTAAATTCCTACAATAACCAATTCAACCATACCTTTGGCAAAGTTAAATCATCCACTTGGGGAGTCGTTATTACCATGATAAGTACTACTGTTTTTTCTTATAAAAGTTTAGATCATCTTCTTTTTGCTTCTTAGTTAATTAGTTGTTTATTTAATTGTCTTTTAGTTAATTAAACATTTTCCTAACCCCCCCCCATCATTCTAGATTAATTAAACTAGTTAGGATTATTAGTCTACATAACTTGACCGTTCCCAGTGGTAAGAACGATACCTGAACTTTCCTACACTATATTACTCGCGATCAGGTACGCTTGCATGTGAATGTGGTAATTGTGGTTAGGCATTAGAGGTTAAAACTTGTTTCGCTTTTTATATATAATATTTACCGCATCACCAATCTATCACTGGACCGGCCCAATCTATCACGAGATCGGCCCAATAACTGGGTACTTCTCATTCCCTCAATTAGTCACTCTTAGATTCGAACCCGAGTAGACTAGGATCCCATCTCCTTGGATTTCCACAATTGAGTCAGAGTTTTGAGAAAGATCTAAAAATGGAAGTGAAAAAAGGAGAAATGAAAGTGTATTTGACATGATAAATTAAAAAATATTTTAATATTATAATTAATATTAAAATCTATAAAATAGAAATTCCATTGAGCATAAATTTTATGTTTAGATGAAATGTTTAAAAAAGTTATACAGAATTTGTTGTACGTACATTCTTATATACCCACATTCTAAAATCAAATTTTTTGTTTATTTACACAGATACATATATACACACTTCAAATGCTTGATAACAAGATTTGTGTGATTGTGAAAAATGTTATTACTTTTTCTACTAGTCTTCTTGAGCTCTTTCGAGTATAACAGGGGTTGCTAGTGTACTAAACCACCAATCTCTCATTCTACACATCCATCCTTCGGTTTATGCTATTCTCATAGGCGAGTACTTTGTGAATTCTTCAAAGAAAATAAGTATAATATCTAAAGGGTACAACTGTCACTACCAAAGCGAAAACAACGAGTGCTGCTGCAAGTCTATTACTTGCCTGAACACATACAAATAAATAAATTAGTCTTGTAACGCCCCGTTTTCTATTTGAAGATGTGTCGGCTTTTGGTTAAGTAATTAATGTAGTTAATTGTTTTGTAGAAGTCAAGGGACTAGGGTGTCATTTTGGAAAGTTAAGGGTATGAGTTACAGGCTTATGTAAAAGGGAAAACCCTCCTCTCCTTGACAGTTTCTGGAAGCGTACGAGAGAGAGAGAGAGAGAGAGGCGATTTGGAGAGGTTGAAGCCTAGGGAGATCAATTGAAGGTGTGGTGAAGAAACTGTTGTAGGAATCACGTTAACTACACCCAAGGTATGATTTCGATGTCAATTGGTGTACATTAGATGTCAAGTTCAAGTAGGGTTATGGGTTAGAATGGTAAGTTGGAATGAATGATCAATAGATCATCATGTGTTATGTGAATGATGAAATTGGTATGTTACTCGCACATAAGTGCTAGTTATTGACCCTAGTTGATGTAGAAACACATTTGGATCAGTGGTAATCGAACTTTAGGTTTGGGCATGGTTTTTCGAGCAAAGTCGCGTGAGTGGTCGAGCCAGGAGAGTTACGCGACCTGGCCTGCGACTTGAGGTCGCGCAAGGGAGGTCGCGCAACTCTCTGTTTGCGATTTTCACTTTTACCGTTTGCGGTCCTTTTCGGGATTTGATTTTGGGCTTATGTTAGGGATGTTATAAGATAATGTTGGGTAGATTTTGAGGGCAATTGGACTAGTCTAGCTATGGTTAAGACTAGTGTTTCGGTATGGGTTATTAAGTGCTCATTTTGAGTTATGTGTTGATATGTCTTGCATGTACATGTTTAGTTAATTGTCTAGAGCATTGAGCTAGCTCATGTGTGTGTACTCTCAAGCTAAATTCAGGTGAGTACTCTATCTATATTGACATGGTTATGCTTATGTGATTGATATGCATATGTGATTATGTGACATGTCGGTTATGTTATGGTTATGATAGTACCTAGGCGGTATTTATTACCCTAGGGAAGATGTTACGGATTAAGAGGCATGGTACCAGTGTCATGGATTAAGTTACGTGCATGTGATGGCAATGTCTGTTGGTTATGTATGTGTGATTATACTAGTATAGATGTGTGCTCACTAAGCGAAAGCTTACCCATTGTTATTTCCCTCTTTTAGTGCCAGGTACGACTTCGGGTAGCAAGGGTAAGGCTCACGTGTGATGGACCGGCGAAGTCAGCAGCTCAGTCAGTATATGGAAATCTTTGGGACTTGAAATGTGAGAGATGTTTGTCAAACTACATTTTAGTTATGTTTTTATGTTTGAACTATGAATGTTTTCATCTACGTTTTAACTTTAAGTTTCCCTTAAAAATGTTAAGTTTGACTTATAAGTACGTTTTTAATGCAAGTCTTCCGCTCTTTTAACTGCCTTTTTGTATAAGTGGTGTTTTGGAAAATTGGTGTTATAACTTGGTATCAGAGCCCTGGTTTAAGGGATTCAAGCATTCACGGGTAGTGAGTGTTTAAACTTAAACCGAGTGTTCTTGTTTTCTAACTAAGAAATTTTCAAAATGTCGGAGTTTGGTTAAGAAATGGGTATGAGACTGAGCTGTAGACCGGGACGTCAACGTGAGGTGAGCACACTATACCTTGTTAAGAAAAGCATGTTACTTTTGATGTATTATTCAATGAGTTGCTATGATATGAGACGTCATGCTTGATAAATGTGCTATGTTATGAAATGAGTTATGCATAAGAATAAGTTGTACTAGAGCATGTAGGGGTGAGCATTTGGACCGAAAAAACTGAATCAAACCGAAAACCAACCGAAACCGAACCGAACCGAACCAACACCGTTTATAATTTTTGGTTCGGTTTCGGTTTTCTGAATTCCCTCTTATTGGTTCGGTCCATATCGGTTTGGTTCGGTTAAAAACCGGTATTTAACCGAACCAAACCGGTAACTCAAAAGGCAACCCAATTTTATAATTTTTGAAAGATATTCAAATCCCTACCAAAATAAATAAATCCCTACCAAAATAAATAAATCCATACCAAAATAAATAAGACCAATGGAGATTTCACTTCATTCAAGAACCGATTTTCATTTTTTCTTGGAGACGCCCATGGAGGAATGATTTATGGCGACGCTTTTTTTGTGAACATAATGAAATTCGGTTTACATATTTTATCGCTACATTTTGTTTGTTTTATCACTTTTATGTGTAGATTTACATACATTTTATCTTTGTTTTTCGGTGTCCAATTTAAGCTATACTTGATTTAGTTGATTAAGTTGATGGTTGTGTGTTTTGTGTAATTTGGTTTGAATTAAAAAAGTTGGCTTTCAATTCGGTTTTTGGACCGAAAAACCGGACCAAAACCGAACCAAACCGAAACCATATATACATATTTGGTTCGGTTTTGGTTTGAAGATTCAAGCCTTATCGGTTTCGGTCCTATCGGTTTTGGTTCGGTTCGGTTTCTGGACCACGCTCACCCCTAAGAGCATGTGAATAAGTTATGTACTTACATATGTATGCTTGATTGAGTAAATGGATATGGCTTAAGTGCAATGTTTACATGACATGACAACCAAGTTAGGAATTGAGAACTTAGTGATAATGTTGAGGCTAGACATGTAGGGTGCATCTATAATGATATAAGGGCCCATATCATTACAAATGCATTGTACATGTTGGGACTTAATAAGGTCGCGAAAGAACTCATGAACTAGACAAGGTTGAAGGGAACGGGTAGTAGCATGAAAGGACAATTTATTGTCTTGGAGAGGCCTAAGAATATGTGGATAGGATGATGCCAAGGGTTAGGGTAAATGACTTAACTCTTGGGTAAGAAAGTGTAACACCCATATTTCTAACCCAAGGTGCCACGTCACTAAAAATAAATATATTCATAAATACTCCAAAATTTACGGCAAAATTAAAGCCGTTTACAGCGGAAGTCTTAAATAAAAAGTAACCTAATACTAATCCGTCCCATACCGGATCACGTTACATACTAAAATTAAAATATAAGCATATAAATCGTTAAACACGTATTATCCTTTTATGCCACGCTCTTGCCCTTATCCATCTTTGAAGTCTCGGCCCCTTAGATGCACACTAATACTCAGCTTATAAAGCTCAGTGAGTTCATGGTTTTCGTGTACAAACAAATAGTTCAAAAAAATACAATCATGCACATGTATATGTAAAACCCTTTTTGTATTTAGCGAGATCTCTTAAAATCAACCGTCGGGTGAGGGTTCTACCGTCGTCGGCTTTTTCCCCGGGTTATAAGGAGCTCCCTTGTCCTATCACCCATCCCTTGGAATTGCCATCCCTTACGACCCGTTAACCCATTCCCACACCCGACATAAAATAAAACCCGTTCATAGCATGCTAATATATGTAAAGAAAACGTACATATAAACAAATAGCATACAATCGATAATCATAATTCGTACATATGTAACAACCCATAGACATGTACATGAAATAATCATAATGCTCAAATAATTTTACATAAGCATGCATCCCAGTTTAAAGTCTCATGAAAACTCACCTGACGTACTGGCTAATTACCCGCTACTTGCTAGTTTTTCCAACCTACAAAAATACAACGCTTGTCTTTCTAAATACCTATTGCATTATTATATAAAAATTATATTAAATTTCCCACAGTATATCACTTTTTCCCTTACATAATGAAACTCAAAAAAATTCTTTATTAGCTATTTCTTATGCTACTGTTTTAAAATATATATATATATATATATATATATGTATATATTTATAGATATAAATACTAACACCATTATATGTATATATATACATATATTAAGACATCTATTGTGACATAAGCAAAGTACACATTTGTTCTTTTATGAAAGAAAAGAGTAGTAGCCATCGATTTGCATATATATATTGTATATATGTATTATCCTTTTTGATTCAAGGCATAACACATTTTCCAAGGTAAAGAAATATAAATAAACCAAACTAACTCTTTTTGTGTAAGTTCAATGCTGTCAAACACAACCCATTCTTTTTCTTTATTCAATTGAAAATCAGTTGGACTACTCTTCCTTAACAAATGAATTATTATTCTATAAAGAGAGAATAGAAATAAAGAGATGATACCTGCAATCACTTCTCTCTCTCAATAACCTCTATTCCTCTCCTTTTGCTATTCTTTTTTTTTTCTTCTGCCGATGTCTTTCACCCAAGGGGCTATTGCCTCTCTTTTATACTCACAAACAAATCCCCCACCTTAAATAAATTGATTTGATTTCCAAGAAACTTGCCTATAATTTTCCCTCTTACCATATAGGTCATTCTTCTATTCCTTGTGAACAAAGAAATAATTTCTTGGTAATGCAGAATATCCCCTTAAAATACCCATATTATGTCAAATATCTTCTCCTAGAAGATTCATCTAAATTACACACAAATATTATATAATCCATATTCAATTTTCAAAATATTTCAACTATACTCACGTCCCAATTCCAAGAAGAATAATATGATAATAATATTATTAATAAAAATAATAATAGCAATGATATAAAAAAATAAAAATAACAAAATTTGTAACCCCTAATTATTAAAATAACACCTATTTTAAAATACCCTTAAGTTTAGGGTGTTACAGAAAGAGTGAGAGGGATTTTGGTCCTAAAATTGCTATGTCTATTGTATCAGTATGGTGAACACGAAAAAGAAGGGCAAGCAGGCTGTGAATACCGATGATCTGGATATAGAGGGTTTGAGGGAGATCATTGGCGTTGAGGTAGCACAGGTGATGCATGAAACCCATCCGGGGTTGTGTTGAGCAGATGAAGGACGAGTTAACCAAAACGGTTAACAGTCAGGTGGAGGCGGCCATGGCTAGCAGGGCCAGCGGTTCAGGTAGCTCTCACACTAGCAAAGTGACGAGCTACAAGGACTTCACGACATGCCAGCCGCCATTCTTTCAGGGTCAGAAGGATCTGGTGGCTAGCACTCGCTGGTTGACGGAGATCGAGGGTGGCTTCCTCACTAGTTCTTGTGATACGGAGGTAAAGGTGAGGTATGCCTCGAACCTTCTGAGAGGTCATGCTAAAGACTGGTGGAACATTTTATCCCAGGCTAGGGGTCCAGAGCAGATTGAGGCGATGACTTGGGAATAGTTTAAAGAGTTGTTCAAGGAGCAGTATCTAACTCAAGTCGAGCTGGAGCGGCTTACGGGAGAGTTTCTGAGTATGGAGCAGACCATTGAGTCAGTGAATGAAATCACTGACCACTTCTTGGAGAAGTCACTTTTCTGCCGTGACTATGTGATCAATGAGCCCATGAAGATGTATCGGTATGCACAGATTCTAAAACCAGAGATATGGGAGTTTGTGATTATGGCCAACTGCAAGAGTTTCCATGAGATGCATGCGAGGGCGCGAACCAGAGAACTCGAGTTAATGAATCCACTTTCGATTAAAAATCATCTTTTATAGGGTATTTTGCAAATTAAACTTTTTTGATTTTATAGGATTCATGTCCATTTTTTTCATTGTTTCATTATAACTAGTTATTAAGAGCTTGGGGCTTGCACCGGGTTATAAACTGTGATAGATTTTATCATAAGTAGTTAAATGAAATTACTTGATTATTTTTTTATTAAAATTATAATAGTTTATAATTAACCAATAAAACAAAATGTCGTAATTAAATAAATAAATAAAGTAAAAGTAACAAAATGTGAATTTTGTAATCGGAGCATAAAAACAATAAAGATAGTATACTATAAGGACCAAATATGTAATTTAACCAAACATTTTTTTGGATTAGTTAACCAACTTAATTTAGGGGTGAGCATTTGAACCGAAAAAACCGAACCAAACCGAAAACCAACCGAAACCAAACCAAACTAACACCATATAAAATTTTCGGTTCGCTTTTCGGTTTTCTAGATTCCTTATTGGTTTCGGTTTTTTACCGGACCGAACCGGTAACTCAAAAGATAGCCAATTTTTTTAATTCTTAAAGACTATTAATCAAATCCCTAACAAAATAAGACACAGCCGATATAGATTGAACTTTATTGAAGAACCAATTTATAGTTGCACTTTTTTTGTGAACATAATGTAATTGAGTTTACATGTTTTATCGCTACATTTTCTTTGTTTTATCACTTTATGTGTGGATTTACATAATTTTATCTTCTATTTTGGTGTCCAAATTGAGCTATATACTTGATGGAGTTGATGGTGTTAGAATTGTGTGCAAGACAGTAACAGGGTTACCGTGTCCAATGTTATAAGACACTAGTAGGTCACACCGCTGCACACCAAAATTGAGAAAATTTGGATTATGAGAGAAATAATTAACTGTTTATTAATTATTTAAAGAGAGAAAATAAATAATTAGTTAAATTATTTATCAGTTAAATTAATCAGTTAGATTAATTAGATGATAATTATAAAAGGAAATTATATAATTATTAATCAGTTGATAATTATAAGGTTTTATACTTGGCATGAAACTCTGCCTAATTTATCCTTATAAATTAAGGCTTTAGGCTGATAAAAACATAACTGATAATTATTCCTCAAGTTTTTCTCTCTCTCTCCTCCTCCCATCACCGGCGGCCTAAGCACCAAGCCAACCGGAGTTTTTCGTTTGTGGGGTAATCCAGGGTGGTCTAGCAACCGATTCTCAAGTCGTGTCAGTAGCGGTGTATTCCCTACTCGCGTTCCAGTGTTTTTCTCGCAAAGGTAAATACCCTAAAACCCACTTGATTGTATCTACAGAGTTTTAGGATTGGATCCGTGTTTGGGGATTGTTTTCTGTTGTTTTCCGTTGCGCGTATGTACGCCTCGATCCCCAACAGTGGTATTAGAGCCACTTCCTAAAATTTGCAGATCAGGTTTATCTGCTTATTAGGTTTGATAAAAAAATTTAATGGTTTAATCTCATCGTTAAAAATAGATTTTTGTATAAACCTAATCGGTGGTGGAACGGCGGCAGTTAGCCGACCGAACCACCAGACCACCGTGATACCACCGCCGGCGGCACCACAGATGGTAGTGGCCGGCGGCTGTTCCTCGCCAAAACCACCGAGGATGGTGGTGGTGGCGCTGCTGTTGCTTAGCGACGGCGGCAGGAGGATGGTGGTGGTGGCAGCGGCTTTGGGCGTTGTCATCGGTTGAACCACAAACCATCAGGCCACTCGCCGGCTGCCCTAAGGCCGAGCCAAGGCGGTGGCGGTGGCTGTTTGTCCTTCGCGAACGCAAGCCGCACCACCGTGCGGTGGTAGCGGCGTTTGTTGTTGATACCACTCGAAATCGAAAGCCACACCACCGATAGTGGTGGTGGCAATCGATTGTTGTTTAAGACGGCGGCGGCGGTGGCAATAGCTGCTGTCGTCGACTGTCTCGATGATGACAGCCGCACCACCGTTCGTGGTGGCGGTGGCGATTAATCGAACAAACCGCCAAATGGCGATAGCGGCTGTGGCTGCTGTCGTCGATGGCGTGGGTGGTGGCGTGGTTGTTTTCGCCGGAAAGCGGCGGTGGTGGAGGCGCAAGCCACTGCTGCTGTCGCGTATCCAACCGGTGGCGACGACGGTGATCGTTTTCATCGTTGTCGTCATCGGTGATGGCAATTGGTGGAACCGGCGGTCGATAGCCGCCGCAAAGGGGCGTCGACCGCCACTGATTTCGAATTCCGACCAAAGAAGGAGGTGGTGTTTGCACTGCTGCTGTCGCCGGTAACTGGTGATAACCAGCTCGCGCAGCGAATGGTGGCTTCGCGCCGCGAACAGCAGCTTCGCGCCGCGAGAAGCGACCTTCGTGCCACGAGCAGTGGATTATGGTGGTAGCTGTTGTTTTCCCGGAACACCGACCAGTGCGGGGGCGGCGGCAGGTAGCTGTTGCTGTTCGCGGAAGGTGATATCTGGATAAGGGTTATCCAAACCAGATAGGTTTGAAACCCTAGGGATAATTTTAATTTTATTATTATTTTTAATCCTTTTGATAAATTAGAAATTAAAATTATCCGTTTATGTCATAGTCAAACCCTTTGACCCGTGGTTGTGCTTTTATTTATACATATGTTCTTTTTATTGTTGGTTACGGGAGGCATGCGTGCCATTTACAACCCGCTGTTAAATTGTAATACTTTTGATAATAAAATAAATAAAATCGAGACCCGAAGACGGAGCCAAGGAGACAGCCATGGAGCTTGGAGCCAGTGGGAGCGCCGAGAAGATTTGTCCCTTAGGAATAAAGACCGTCGTTTTGTGTTGGCTCACGAAACGACAATGGTTAAGGGTTTTTGGCTATGATATGATTTAAGTGTGTGGTTGTTTATATTTAATAGTTATATGAATTGCGTGGTCGTTTAGTTGCGTAATTTCCTTTAAATTAAATATAAATGTTTTTAAATTAAAAGTTTTAAAAGAAAAATTGGATACAAATACAGTTTGTGTTTGGATCCAAGCTTTTGAAAACTGGCAATTTTAACCCTTATAAAATCATAGATTAGTAAGTGCAACCCACTTTAGGGACACCTCTGGTGTAAGGTACATAGGGCGTTGTAAGTGAACACACTATGAACGCCCGTGTTCAAACCGAAACTGGAGGGTGATAAAAACTCTGCGAATTATCTCCGGGTGGTACCGGCCAGGGTTTGTCCAGGTCCCGGGTGGTGCAGTCTATTTTGGTAATTATTTATTTACCGGGTGGTACCGGGCCAAAATGCACTAGAGGGACTAAATATGCACGGATTTAATATCCGATGTCCCGACGATCTAGAAATCGTGTTTTCGAATTAAAATGTGATTGGTATAGTTCTTACCTACCATAGATCACATGAGTCGGTTTGACATGATCACATGCTTCCCGACACATGCGAAATATGGATTCTAGTCTAATAAATTTATTTTAAGGGTAATAATTTATTAGAAGTTTTTTTATAATTATAAACTAAGCTTGGAATTTTATTTATTGTAGATGTCTTTTTCTGTAATCCCGTTTTATACCCCTGAGGAATCACTGAGACTCATCAATGGAAAATGGAAACTTACAGGACAAAATTTTCCAGTTTGGAAAATGCACCTTGATAATATCTTGCGTGCACAGGGTAAGTTTTACGTTTTAGAAAACCTGTATCACGACCTAAGAGTAATTCTCCTGAAGAGGAATTTACTCAGTACTTTAAGTATATGGCGGATGAATCGGATGTCATGTCAATTCTGATTTTCTCTATATCATCCGAGTTTGCGGATAGATTAAGAGATAAATCCTGCCACAAGGTCGTGAAAGATATAGAAAGCTAGTTAGGTTTCTATAAACATACGGGCAAGCTTTTGATCATGAAAGAGATACTTTCACTGAAGCTGAAAAAGAACCAGTCAGTTAAAGACCATCTTATGGAAATGAGAAGGCTCTTTAAATGCTTGACACGTTTGGGGTACAAGATGACTCAGTAAGAGTTAATGTATCTCATGTGGTACTCACTCCCGAAAGAGATATGTGACACAGCTAGTGCCTACATGAAAGAACCAAAGACTGACGTGGCAGCACTACATGAGAACATTCTGGCCAGTCTAGAGCCGAATCCAGCACCTGCTGATCTCATGGATACTGATTAGATTGATGAGCTGGGGGATCTGAGTTGCCCAGAATGTGGTAGCAAGGATATTTGCGAGCACTCGATGAATATCGACCAGATAGAGATCGGTTTACCCGATGCTCCAGGTATCTTTATGATAGATTGCTTAATCACTTCGTATGAATCATGGGTAATTGATACAGGCAGTGGTAAGAACATTTGTAATCATTTACAGGGATTCACTAGAAGAAAGACTTTGAGGAAGGACCGTTCGAACCTACGAGTTGGCGAACGCACTCCGCTGATAGCTGAAGCTGTAGGATCTTATAGTCTTAGTTTACCCTCGGTTCTAGTTTTGGAATTGGATAATTGTTATTATATTCCAAACATGATTAAGAATGTTTTGTCTTTTGATTTGTTAGTAGACCAAGGTTTTTATTACAAGTATGAGTATAAAATGATTTCTGTCTTTAAAAATAATATTTTCTATTTTAAAGCAACGCATGTGAATGGTCTATATACAGTAAATCTACAAGACAATAGCAGTGAAATCTATCATATAAGTAAATGATCCAAAGACATTGAGGATCAAACTTACCTCTGGCATTGTCGTTTGGGCCACATAAACAAGAAACGCGTTGAACTACTCCTAAAAGGAGGTTTTCTTGGCACTTTCGATTATAAACCTTTTGATAATTGCGAGTCTTGTTTATCTGGCAAAATGACAAAGCAACCTTTCAACAAAGAAAATGAAAGGGCTACTGACTTGCTAGAAATAATTCACACAGATGTGTGTGGATCATTTAGTCATGTGGCAAGAGGAGGATACCGGTACTTCATTACCTTTACTGATGATTTCAGTATGTATGGTTATGTCTACCTTATGAGACATAAATCTGAAAGCTTTGAAAGATTCAGGGAATTTCAAAATGAAGTACAGAATCAACTTGGCAGAAAGATCAAGTTTTTACGATTGGATCGCGGAGGCGAATATCTTAGTGATGAGTTTGACAATCATCTGATGGAGTGTGGGATTGTATCCCAACTCACACCTCCGTATACACCTCAGATGAATGGTGTGTCAGAAAAAAGAAATCGTACTTTGCTTGACATGGTATGATTGATGATGTGTCACTCTACGCTGCCAATGTCATTCTGGGGACATGCGCTCGAAACAACAGCACATATACTGAACAGAGCGCCAACAAAGTCGGTAGAAAAGACTCCATATGAATTATGGAAGGGTAAGAAACCCAATACATCTTTTCTAAGAATTTGGGGTTGTGAGGTTTACGTCAAACGACTCACCTCAGAAAAACTCAAGCCCAAATTCGACAAGTGTTTCTTCGTTGGATATCCCACGACCACCGTGGGATATTATTTCTACAACCCTGAAGAGAACAAAGTTTTTGTTGCTCGAAATGGAAAATTTCTGGAAGAAAAGTTTCTCAGTTCTGGGAACACAAGAAAGGATGTAGATCGACAGGTAGTAGACGAAGAAAACACTACACCAATTGTTGAGCCAGAAATTCAACATGAGAATGTTGAACCTCAATCAGAACCGATTGAGGAAGTGCAAACACAGGACCTTCGCAGATCCAGTAGGGTAAGACAAGAACCAAATAGGTATCTTGGGTTTCTAGTCTCTCAGGACAGCGGAGACTTGAATGAACCAACATCCTATGGAGAAGCTGTGTCAGGCAATGAGTCTGAACAATGGCAGGAAGCCATGAAGGCCGAGATGCAATCCATATACGACAACCAAGTTTGGGAGTTGACTGATTTGCCACAACACTGTAGAGCTGTTGGACGCAAATGGGTTTTCAAGAAGAAAACCGACATGGATGGGAATGTACACACTTTCAAGGCCAGACTGGTCGCAAAAGGGTTCACGCAAACTCATGGTATCGACTATGATGAAACCTTTTCACCAGTGGCCATGCTAAAGTCGATTAGGATTCTAATGGCCATTTCAGCGTACTTTAACTACGAGATCTGGCAAATGGACGTCAAGACAGCCTTTCTGAACGGAAAGTTAACAGAAGACGTCTATATGGAACAACCAGAAGGATTTATAGATCCTAAGAATCCTAATAAAGTGTGTAAACTGCTAAAATCCATTTATGGATTAAAACAAGCATCTCGAAGCTGGAACTTACATTTTGACGAGCGAATCAAAGAATTTGGTTTCACGAAAAGTGAGTTCGAGCCGTGTGTCTACACTAAGTTCAGTGGGAGCATAGTAACCTTCTTGGTCTTGTATGTAGATGACATTCTACTCATAGGAAACGATGTACCAACTTTACAGATTGTAAAGAGTTGGTTAAGCAAATGTTTCCAGATGAAAGACCTTGGAGAAGCCGCTTATATACTAGGCATAAAGATCTACAGAAATAGATCTAAGCGGCTTATCGGACTTAGCCAAAGTACATACATTGATAAAATCCTGAAGAAATTCAGGATGGATGAATCCAAGAAAGGATTTATCCCGATGCAACATGGCATAGTGTTAAGTAAAACACAAGGTCCTGTTTCTAGTCAAGATCAGGACAAAATGAAATCGGTTCCATATGCTTCAGCAATTGGATCGATTATGTATGCCATGTTGTGTACCAGGCCCGATGTTGCTTACTCAGTAAGTGTTACGAGCAGATATCAACAGAATCCAGAAGAACCTCATTGGGTAGCTGTCAAGAACATTCTCAAGTACCTGAGAAGGACGAAAGATATGTTGTTGGTCTTTGGAGGATCTGAGGATGAAATCAGCGTCACAGGATATTCTGATGCTAGTTTCCAGACCGACAGAGATGATTTTAGATCACAGTCGGGGTACGTTTTCACCCTAAACGGAGGCGCGATCTCGTGGAAGAGCTCGAGCAGGGCACGATTGCAGATTCAACTACAGAAGCGGAGTACATTGCAGCATCTGATGCTGCAAAGGAAGCTGTCTGGCTAGGGAATTTTTTGTCGGATCTCAGAGTGGTTGCCAGTGTCTCTAGACCGATCGATATATTCTGTGATAACTCGGGAGCCGTGGCGCAAGCAAAGGAACCTAGAGAGCATCACAAGTCAAGACACGTGCTCAGAAAATATCATCTTATCCGAGAGATCATTGGAAGAGGAGGTGTGAGAATATGCAAGATTCCAACAGAAGAAAATGTCGCAGATCCGCTGACAAAGCCACTAGCAAGGGTGAAGCATGAGGCACATGCAAACTCCATTGGGATGCAGTACCTGGACGCCAGTAGCTAGTTTTTAGTTTATTAATTATTACTATAGTTTAATTTAGAACAATTCAATCATGTAAAGTTTTTAATATAATAAATGGAGGTTTTAATTCATGATTGTTTTACATTAACTATTTTTCGCATATTTAACATATCCATGATTTTACAAAGTTTTGTATGAAATCTAAATTTCCGTAGCCACTTATTGAAATCGGAATTTCAATAGGGAGTTTAACGCTATTATAAATACTTGGTGATTTATTCAAAGTAGAGAATAAAAGCACAAGTGGTGTGACCAAGTGTTTATAGATACTCATCAGAGTGCTTGAGTATTGGAAGTGACCAGTATCAAGACTGCTTCATGGAGCCTCAGTCATAAGCATTGACTTGAAAGGTTGTCCTTAGACCTGAGATACTTGGTTTGGGAACATGAGGACTGTTGTACTCTTAGCACGTCCTAACGTTGCACCGTAACAGGGCGGCCACACGGGACGTGACTAGATGCAGCGGAAGCCATGGATCCAAATGCAAGTAGTCAAGAAGGGATTTGCACCTCTTTCAAAAGAGAGATATTTCCGGGCCCCTTGACGATTAAGATTGGCAGAAAACGCGTGGCCACGCTCGGATAGAATAACAGTTGTTATCCGTTACTGCAGGCAATCTGAATCAGAGTCAAGAAATACTTGTTTTTGAGAAATGAATCCTCCACTCCATGTCTTAAAAACATTTTAGAAATATCGTGTGCAAAAGGAATGAACCTGTGTACAAATTCAAGCGTGAATTGTATCTCTGGATATAAGAGATCTTATAACCTGGTTAACCTAAGTGTCTGGCTAGGGACCTCCTTAGGCTAATGGTAACAGTACGATTACATGTCTAGCACAAGTGGGAGTCTGTTAGAATTGTGTGCAAGACAGTAACAGGGTTACCGTGTCCAATGTTATAAGACACTAGTAGGTCACACCGCTGCACACCAAAATTGAGAAAATTTGGATTATGAGAGAAATAATTAATTGTTTATTAATTATTTAAAGAGAGAAAATAAATAATTAGTTAAATTATTTATCAGTTAAATTAATCAGTTAGATTAATTAGCGGATAATTATAAAAGGAAATTATATAATTATTAATCAGTTTGATAATTATAAGGTTTTATAATTGGCATCAAACTCTGCCTAATTTATCCTTATAAATTAAGGCTTTAGGCTGATAAAAACATAACTGATAATTATTCCTCAAGTTTTTCTCTCTCTCTCCTCCTCCCATCGCCGGCGGCCTAAGCACCAAGCCAACCGGAGTTTTTCGTTTATGGGGTAATCCAGGGTGGTCTAGCAACCGATTCTCGAGTCGTGTCAGTAGCGGTGTATTCCCTACTCGCGTTCCAGTGTTTTTCTCGCAAAGGTAAATACCCTAAAACCCACTTGATTGTATCTACAGAGTTTTAGGATTGGATCCATGTTTGGGGATTGTTTTCTGTTGTTTTCCGCTGCGCGTATGTACGCCTCGATCCCCAACAGATGGTTTTGAGTTTTGTATAACTTGGTTCTGATTAATAAAAAATGGTTTTCAATTCGGTCCTAATTCGGTTCTAGGACCGAAAAACCGGACCGAGACCGAGACCAAACTGAAACCGTATATACATATTTGGTTCGGTTTTCGGTTTGAATATTTAGACATTTTCGGTTTCGGTCCTATCGGTTTCGGATCAGTTCTCGGACCATGCTCACCCCTAACTTAATTTAACAAAGTTGGATAAATGGATAAAAATGGAATAAAACAACATAAAGATGAAAAAACAATTTTTAAAATGACTAAAGACGCTTTAAATATCAAAGTATAGGGGCCAAAGTCGTATTTTATTTTATAGGTTTACTATTCATTTCCAATGGAAATTGATATAAGAGATAATATCACATGTGATAATATTCGTATTGTATTAATTTCTTCCACTATTTTTTACATTCTCTTCTTGTATAAAACAAAATCACATGTAATATTGGTGATAGTTCATCCAAGCACAAAAAAAATGCAAAACGATCATAATATCACATGTGATACATTTTTTGTTCACATATAATATTTTGTTGGTTGTTAATTTTATTGAACTTAATAACATCACATGTGATATTTTACATTTTAATAAAAAAATAACAATATCACATGTGATATTTTACATACCAAAAACACATGAATATTAACAATATCACATCTGATGCTATAAAATATGAACACATAATAGTAATCATACAAAATCATTAACAATATCACATGTAATATTAAATCTATATATAATAAAAGAGTAACTGGCTGACACGTGTCGCGCTCTGCTGAGCCGAAATTCTATTTTGCCACATCATATGCATATGTGTCATGTGTCATATGTTGACACATGACACTGATTTAAAATTTAAAATTATTAAAATTTATCCTATTAAATATTAACTAATTCAAAATTTAAAATGTTAAACTTATCAAAATTTAAAATTATTAAACTTTATCCTATTAAATATTAAACTCCAACCTATTAATTCAACTATTTTATTTTGAAATTATTAAACTTTATCTTATTAAATATTAAACTCCAACCTATTAATTCAACTATTTTATATTCAAAATTTATTAAATATTAAACTCCATCCTATTAATTCAACTATTTTATATTCAAAATTTATTAAATATTAAACTCCATCGTATATAATATATACATATATATATATAATTTTAGATTCTATCAATTCTATTATTTTAGATTCATTTAGCCTTATCTGATTAATCCCCTGCTTTTTAGTTATTTATTTTTCTTTTAATCTCATACTTTTTAGTTACTACCCATATAATTAGTTATTTATTTTATTTTTAATCCCTAACTTTTTCATTTTTTTCATTTTAAACTATTTTAGAATCTATTAATTCAACTATTTTATATTCAAAATTTATTAAATATTAAACTTCATCCTATATAATATATACATATATATATAATTTTAAATTATATTAATTCAATTATTTTAGATTCATTTAGCCCTATCTGATTAACCTCTGCTTTTTAGTTATTTATTTTTCTTTTAATCTCCTACTTTTTAGTTACTACTCATATAATTAGTTATTTATTTTTCTTTTAATCCCTAACTTTTTCATTTTTTTCATTTTAAATCGTTTATCATATAACATAAATAATCGTATATTTATAAATTAAAATGTGTTAAACGGTAAGTTTCTTTTTTTTTACAATTTATACCATTATAATCGTCTTGTCAATGTTTATGCAAAAAATTACACAAATTACGTCGTAAGATAAGTTGTGAGGCTAATCCGTCGAAAGTAAGAATTTAACTTGGTAAACACACAAACAAGAAAACAAAAATGAACACAAGAGATTGATGACGCAGGAAAAACCTCAATGTCGAGGAAAAAACCTGCGGCCGACTAAGATATAGTCGACGTTGTACTATGTATCACCAAGCAGGGGTGATGTCCTTGAATTTTACACTGTCGGTCGTACGATTACAATAGAAATGACAATTCGATCAAAGATAAATTACAAAGATTTGCGTAGAAATTGGAGAGAAAATAAGAGCAGCTTGTAAAAATCAGATCCCCTCAAATGAGAGCTTCAGGTGTCTTTTATAGTTGATTTTGCAGCAACGGTCGTCAATAATAGCTCATTAATGACAACGGTTGTAACTGTCGCGGGAATCCTGGTCGTAACGGTTGAGTATTAATTAGACGTGTATCTTGGCCTTTAATGATGATTTAGTCTTTGATAACGGTCAATTACCTGTTACAAGAAAACAGACTAAGGAAAAATATGACCGTTAGTGGATAATTGATAACTATCGTACGTTATCTTATGAAAATCGTACGATATTTGCTGGAGTAATCGTTCGACGAATCCGTTATGACGTTCGATGGTGTTATGCGGATGTTCGACGGAACTTTAGGCTTGTCTCAGGACCTTATCTTAATACAGGACTAAGGTCCAATAAGATATCTTACGATTTTATATCGTCGTCGTACGATGGTAAATTTTTACCTAAACAGTCAATACCTTTGAAATGAGCCAAATATTGAATGTTTTTTATTTAATATTAAAAATATATAAGAAGTAATATGTTTTATATTGGGAAAAGTCTAAAAAACCCAATAAAGTATGTGGTTTTGAATGATTAAATCCTTAAACTATTATTTTGAACAAAAAAACCATTAAACTTTTTAAAACCGGTTAAATACATCCTTATAACCTGTTTTACAAGTTAAATTGATAAAATAATTTAAAAAAGTATTAAATATTCAATAAACATTTGATTTTAAATAAGTAAAGCCTTTATTTCTTTGAGGCATTTCATCAAACAAGTTGTGAGCATCAACTCCAATCTAACATTTCTCCTTCAACTGAAAGAACACATCTATAAAAACATTAATCAACATTACAATGGATAGGTTCTCCATGACAATTGATTAAAAACATAAAATAGTATCAAAATTACAACCATGAAAACAAAAGCTTGAATCAATTCATATGAGTTCTGCAACTAGCGTGATTTATTACTTCAATCTCTTTCTTTCACCCATCCTTGTTTTCTTCTTCTTCATATTTTCCATATTCTCCTTCATATTCTTTTGTCTATCATCACTTAATAAACCAAGATCAGGGAACAAGAAGTCTAGTGGTTATTTACCGGTAACTCGAAAATAAAACCTTATGGTGACGATGGCCGATAACAATAAGGGTGGCCGACGTTCTGCTGGTCAAGATGGGGTGGTGGACTGGAGACGATGGGAGGTTGCTTTAGTGGTAGGCGGCGTGGGCTGGTGGCGACAAAGGTTGGTAACAACTGCGGTGGCCGGCGTTGGCAGGTGGTGACGGTAACCGGCGTTGGCAGGTGGTAACGGTGGCTGGTCGCGACAGTGGTAGATATGTTCAGCATGTGGCGGCGGTGGCTGGTGGCAACGGTGGGTGATAGCCACGGTGGTCGGCGGCGGAGGCTGGTGAGTGATGACAGAAATGGTATTCTTGGATGAAGGAAAGGATGTCGTATTGGAGGATTAGGGTTATGAAATTAGATTTCTTTTTTTAATAATTTTTTTAATAAAAGTTTACCTACTAAACAGGTAACAGGTAAACATTTAAGGTAACAATGATGTATTTAAAAGGTTTTAAAAAGTTTAAGGATTTTTTTCATTAATAAAATTAGTTTAAGGACCTAATCATTCAAAACCACATAGTTTATTGGGTTTTTTTAGACTTTTCCCTTTTATATTTTCTAACTATTTCATTTTTCATTTTATATCTTTATCATATTAAAAATACAAAATCATGGATTAACTAAAAGGCATTTGTTTTTTTTATTCCAATTTTATATTACCATAATTTTTTTTAAATTACCCCGTGTATTACACGGGATCAAAGCTAGTAATATAATATTAAAACCTTAAAACTCTTAATCAACTTTTACGATAGATCTAACAAAATAAAAGAAATAGAGTTAATTACATATTTGGTCCCTGTGGTTTACACGAAATTATGATGGAGGTCCCTGAACCCTAAAATTCATGCCTAGGGTCCCTGTGGTTTCATTTTCGTAATGATGGAGGTCCCTGAAGCTAACTTCTGTCAATATCAGCCGTTAAAAAAGAGATAAATGACAAAAATACCCCTGATATAAATATAACCCCCTTCCCCTCTTCCCCAACCCCAAACCCTAAGAAGTTGCCCAAACCCTAAGAAGCTGCACACCTTCACTGCCGGCCACCTTCACCGCCGACCACCTTCACCACCGTCCCTCGACCTGCAGAACCCCACCACCCGACGAACTGCAGAAACCCCCATCGCCCGTCGACCTGCAGAAACCCCCACCGCCCCGTCTGTTAGGAATTATGTGCAGAAGTTGACAAACCATTAAATCACACATCCAGTGTTACAAGATACTTGAGGGTCACACCTGTGAGAACCTATAAATCGAGTAAGTTGAATAAAACCCAGAAATGGAGAGTTTGGATTTATAACAGTCAATTATAAATCAGTTGGGCATTTTCAGTCAGAAATCCCAAAGTTAGAGGGTTGTTAAATTAATTAAGATAATTATATATTTATTAGTAAAATAAATATATAATAGATAATCTGATTAATTAAGGTAATTATCTAGAAAGTCTTTTCTTAAAGAAAAAGAAAAGATTAGATAATTATTAAGGAAACTGAATCAGATAAGGATTCTTCATCTGATTAGCTATAAATAAAAGGCCTTAGGGTCTATGGTTAATTAATTCAATTAGATTGATAATTAGTTTCCACCCAAAAATTCCCTTCTCTCCCTATCTTCCTTTTTGGCGCCGCCTACTTCCAAAACCAGTTCGGTTTTTCCGGTTGCTCGGGTTTTTGAGTTCTACTAGAGGAACGCTCGTAGGGTTGATCACCGGTGGATTATTACTCAAGCAATCCAGGTAAAAGTCTTACCCTTTAAACGACTAAATAACTTAGAACGAAAGATCATGGTTTTAGGGTTTTAACCATAAATCGCTTCCGCATTTGCAGTGTTCATCGAATCAGTTTGGTTCGGAGAGCACAGAAAAACCCAACAGTGGTATCAGAGCCACAGTTTTTCGTTTTAATTTATTGTTTAAGCTGTTATGGATCCGTTAAAATTGTTTCTTTAATAATCGTTTTCGATTTTTACCAGTCTGCGTAAAAATCTGATTTTTTATCAGATTTAATGGGTTAAAAAACCCTTTTATCGTTTTATCCGGTAAAAACCTATTCGTCGAATACACCGACGATTGGCGGTGGAACGGCGGCAGTTGGCCGACCGGACCGTCAGGCCAATCGCCGATTGCTCACAAACACACGGCGGCGTTGGTTAACCAACAGGCCAAACCACCAGCTGGAGGTGGCCTTGGTTGGATCGGACGATGACAACGGATGGCGGCCATCGGCTGCTGTCCGTAGGCCACCAAGCCACGCCACCAGTAAGGTAGTGGTGGCCGATTTGTTATCCGAAAAACGACACCGCAACCACCTGAAACCGCAATCGCGGTGGTGGATGGCGGTGCTCTCGGCTGCCACGGCGGCAACAGCCGCGCGTTTGTTCACCAGCCGCACCATGTCTAACGGTGGCGGCAACGATTCGATGATGGCCACAATCCACAACCACCAGCGTGGTGGTGGTGACGACGGCCGAGACCGATTACGGCCGCCGACTAATCCTCGCGAAACAACCACGAGCCACGCCACAGTGAGTGGTGGTGGCGACGGCTACGGAAATAGATCACTGCACCATGCATAGTGGTGGCGGTGTTATTTCAATTGACCACCGAGACCAACTACGGCCAAGGTGGTGGCACCGATCGCCGGCCGCACCACAAACGGTGGATGCGGCGTCGGCTCTATTCCAATCGACCACCACGCCACCAGATCGGTGGTGATCGGCAGCGATGGTGATAGTGTTTATTGATCGCCGAACGGCGACGACCACACCTAAATCGCCACCAGATCGGTGGTGATGTTGTTTTCGTTGATCGCCACCAGATCGGTGGTGATCGGCGGCGATGGTGGTGTTGTTTCTGTTGCCAACCGCCGAACGGCGATGGTGGTCGTCGGCTGCCGTCATCATAGTGATTCGATGATGATGGCGGTGGATACACGACGGCCAAGCCAAACCACCAGTGTGGTGGTGGCAGGAGTGACTCGTTGATCGCCGCCCACGGGCGGTGATTGACGGCAAGGGTGGTGGCGGCAGTGGCGTGGTTCAAGCTGCTGTCATCACCGGCTCAGTTTAACGGCGGCAATGGCACGGGGATGTGGTGGCAGTAGCCGCACCACCAGCGTGGTGGTAACGGCACAGTACATGCCTCGCGGCGCGACCATTGTCTTCGCCGCGCGAGCACACCTGCAGATCATCTAGGGTTTTTTCGTTGTTTTGGGCCAGATTTTGTTTACAAGTCCAAAGCTGAATTTTGGGCTTAGTCTGAGGCCCAAAAAGGATTTAAGTGTTATCCAAGTTGTTTTTATAAAATAACTATATGACTAGAATTTCTTATAAAATTAATTTTAAAAGGGGGATTAGTTGATTATAATCATGTTTATCAAACATTTAACTCTTTTCGTCAGATATTCCCTGTGTAATGTTTTTTTTCATCACACAGTCTACGATTAAATGTTTTTCCAACCAGTTTGTTCGGAAAACCCGTTTTGATATGGTTTTGGATAAAAGACAAATATTTCGTAATTTTCGTTATATAAAATAATCTTGTAAAATCTTTTTCCGAAATATTTATTGGTTTGTAAAACAGTCAGTTTATTAAAACCAGTTTTTACGATTAACAGCATGAAATAATTTTAACGGATCTAAGCTTCCTTTATCACTTAATTATGTTGCTTACATATAAATGCATGATTACTTGAAAATTGCATATGTCAATTATAGGGCTTGCCAACTTAGACCTTTGGGATTTTAATTCTGGGAGGCCTGCGTGCCGTTTACAACCCCTTGTGTAATAATGACCATAGGATAGTAATTCTTTATTTTTACCAACGAAGAAGGCGAGGCCAGTTGGAGCTATGCAAGAAAACACTTTTCTTTTTCCCGGAGTTCTAACAAGAATGTCGGAGCCAGTGGGAGCTACGCAAGGTGTTAGAGTTTTTCTAGGAAATAGGTCATTATTGGTCCTTAGGAACAAAAGTTGGCAAACCTATAATTAGTTACCTTTAACTGTGTAGTTATAATTTTTAACTGCGTGGTTGCTTATTTGTGAGATATTGTATGATAAGTGGTTTTAAAATTGTAGTTTTAGAACTAGATAATATCACAAAAGGAAATAGGTTTTAAATTTTGAAAATCACCAGTTTTTCTTAAATTTTTAAACGGTAGATTTTATTTGAAACCAGTAAAATTGTAAATAGATTGTTTAAGGGCAAGTTGACAAAACAGTCAGTTTTATCAACTAGAATGCCATCAAAACAGATAGTTTTGTTTAAACAAAATGCTTTTAAAACAGTTAGTTTTAAACAGCAAGAACCTTTTAAAACAGTTGATTTTAGAACAAGCGTATGTTTGAAACATTTAGTTTAAAACATCAATTTAAACAATCAGTTTTTCAAAATTACAATTATTTTTTTTGGACTATAAAAGAAAACCCCGAAAAATCATAGATCAGTAGTGCAACCCATCTAGGGACACCTCCGGCGTAAGGTACGTGGGTGTTCTGAGTGAACACACCTTGAACGTCCACGTTCAAACCGAAGCCTGGGGGGTTACATAACTCTGCGAATTATCTCCGGGTGGTACCGGCCAGAGTAAAGTGATCAGGTTCCCAAAATGGTGAAATCTATTCTGGTACTATTAAGTTCACCGGGAGGTACCGGGCCAAAATGCACTAAGAGGGACCGAAACATGTACGGATAGTTACCGTTGTCCCGAAAAGATCTAGGAGTCATGTCAGTTAGATGTGATTGGTAAAAGTCCTTACCTACCGAAATAGTACGGTCCTGATGGAGTAAGAATACACCGCACATCAGGACGTATGAAATAAGGATCCTAGTCCAATAAATTGATCATTTAAGGGTTTATTGATATTTATTGGAAATTAATCTATTTACAGTTGCTAAAAACCAAAAGTTTTAATGTGTGTAGATGGGAAGCACTGTTACCAGCACAAACAATCTTTCCCTCCGCTCTATCCTTGAGAAGGACAAGTTAACCGGCCCCAATTTCCTTGACTGGGAGCGCAATCTGATGATTGTGCTCAGACACGAAAGGAAATGGTATGTCCTTGAAGAGCCTCTTGGGGAGGCTCCTCCAGCAAATGCTCCGGCTGCTGCTAGGAATGCTCACAAGAAGCATTCAGATGATCTGCTAGATGTCGCCTGTCTCATGCTTGCAACTATGAGCCCAGATCTACAAGCAGGGCTCATAAACACAAATGCTTATGACATGATCCGCCAGTTGGGGACATGTTCCAGACACAGGCTCGTACAGAACGTTACGATGCCACAAAAGCATTTAATGAATGGAAGATGATTAAAGGGACATCAGTAAGTGACCACGTCATGAAAATGAAACGACACTTGGATCATCTGGAGAGGCTTGGTCACCCAGTTCCGTTGCAGCTAGCAACGGATACTATACTCAATTCACTGTCAGAAGACTACAATCCCTTTGTAGTCAATTACAACATGAATAACATGGAGAAGTCAATAGCAGAATTGCACTCCATGCTTAAGACAGCTGAATTGAATATGGGGACCAAGAACAAAACCAAGGACGTCCTGATGGTAAGAGATGGTGGGGTGAAAAAGAAGCATGGGCATACAAGCACCAGCAAAGGAAAGGGACCAGTTCAGGCCGCCCAGAGTGCACCCAAGGTTCACAACAAAGGCAAAGGCAAGGGCAAGGGCAAGGGCAAGAAGTAAGCCAAATAAAGCTAGGACCGAAAATCGCTGCTTCACGTGCAATGAGGTTGGTCACTGGAGGCAAAACTTCCCAAAGCGTCATGAAGCAGGTATGTAAACCTCAGATATTTATGATTGCTTTAGTTTGTCACTTTTTACTTGTTAGTTTACAAGTACACTGATGCCTAGAGCAAATGACTATTGCAGGTGGTCAGAAGTGAGGTGCCCAGGAGTTGCAAGGATCAAGATAAAAGTTCATTATAGATATTTTCTTTCAAGATATTCTTTATTATTTTAAACGGTTATTTTTGGTTTATGGCTACATTTTAAATACTTATAATTTATTGAATGGTTTTAAATTTTATAAGTTATTGTCTTGAATAAATATCTGTTATGCATGAAGTTTTAAATCTGACAAAGTCAAGTTTTGACCTAATTAGATCCTAGATATTGCCTATTATAGTTACTTCAATAGTTTTAATTAAATTGAAGTAATTTATACGAAAACTGTCAAAAACACATTAAGTACTATAGGAATGTGTTTTTGAGAATAAAACATTTATGAGTAAAAGATTATGAAATAATTTTTGTGATCAGGTTTAGTTACTTAAATGTTTAAAAGAGAATTTAGGATGTTAACTCAGAAAAAGATAATAATAACAGTATTTATAAAACTAGGAAAATTCCAAGTTTTGGAGTTAGGATTTAACAAAATCCAGTTAAGTTTTATAAATAGAATTCCCAAGTTCATTACTTAAAATAGAATTGACTAATCAAAGCTTTGACTAAGTCAATGGTAAATTTTGAGTAATAGTTGGTTTCATATAGGCTAGTGGGAGCCCAGTTTATTCTCTATCTAGTTTAAGATAAAGAATGAAAGATATCTTTATTGATTCAATATATCTCGGAATTCATGATCTAGGTAGGATAAGAGTTCATGAGATACCTTACAGTCAAAAAGGATAAAAGTTTCAAAGTATTTGAAACAAGTGTCTTAAATGACTGTAAGTCAATAATTAAAATGTTGGAATAATTAATAAAGATAAAATTCCAGTAAATTTGCCAGCATAGTAAATGGAATCTGATTTCAGGTAGAAATCATTCATCAACACAGCAGCTAAGAAAAGTTGCAGTTTAATTTTACATATTCAGAGAATATGATAAAATAAAAGACTAATTTTTGTTTAAGTGCTTGTAAAACAATAATTAGCATAATCAAGTAGTTTGTATCGGTAAATACAAACTTGTATTATTTGGTTATCACTTTGGTTAAAATGGTAAACTTTACTCAAAGGGTTTAAACTGAAGATAGGTGATACTTCATTTTAGATCAGTATTTAACAAACGTTAAATAGATACCATAAAAGTTATTAAGAAATGTCATTAATTTTGTTATTATTACAGAGTGTAATATGGACTATACAAAATTAAATTCTTTATCACTTTTATAAAATTTTGCATGTTTTTATAATCCAGGAGTGAAACTAGTTTTCAGTTTTTCATTCAAAATTTGTCCGTGACAACTTATCGTGGTGGGAACACGATAATGTGTTGAAGTCATTGTGAACTTTTGAGTAGTTATGATCAATTGTTGAATAACAGCTACAAGTGTTGTAGACCAAAAGTTGCACAGATATTTGATAGAGTAGCAAATATCGGACGTGATCCGTGGTTGAGATTACTTCTTGGAAACTGTCATAAGTAAGTCTCACAGTGGTTGTCCCTATCACCTGAGGTATCTGGTTTAATGTCATGAGGACTACTGAATACTTAGTGCACTCAACCGCTACGCCGTAACAGGGTGGCTATAAAGGGCGTAACTAGATTCAGCGGTAGCCGTGGTGTTAAAGGCAGACATGCAAGATGGGATTTGCACCTCTTCTCTGAAGAGAGATATTTCTGGGCCCTTCTTGACTGACTGAATATACTGATGAAGAGCATGGCCATGCCCAAACGAACTGATTAGTTCTTTGTCGTTTACCTATCAATAAAAGTCGGATAGTCGAGAAAAACAGAATCTTGAGTATTTAGAGTTGACACTTTCCGAGCTCATACTCACAGATGAAATATCGGGATGCAAAGGGAAAAGCCAAGTTATACCCAATTTGTGAACAGTAGTTTCATAAATGTTATTTCCTTACGGAAATGTTTAAATCACCTATCTGGGTATAAGAGTTCTTGTAACCTGGTTAGCCTAAGTGCCTGTCTAGGGGCCTCTTTAGGTCCGTGTGAATAAGTCGGTATTGCCAACTTGCACAAGTGGGAGTCTGTTAGGAATTATGTGCAGAAGTTGACAAACCATTAAATCACACATCCAGTGTTACAAGATACTTGAGGGTCACACCTGTGAGAACCTATAAATCGAGTAAGTTGAATAAAACCCAGAAATGGAGAGTTTGGATTTATAACAGTCAATTATAAATCAGTTGGGCATTTTCAGTCAGAAATCCCAAAGTTAGAGGGTTGTTAAATTAATTAAGATAATTATATATTTATTAGTAAAATAAATATATAATAGATAATCTGATTAATTAAGGTAATTATCTAAAAAGTCTTTTCTTAAAGAAAAAGAAAAGATTAGATAATTATTAAGGAAACTGAATCAGATAAGGATTCTTCATCTGATTAGCTATAAATAAAAGGCCTTAGGGTCTATGGTTAATTAATCCAATTAGATTGATAATCAGTTTCCACCCAAAAATTCCCTCCTCTCCCTCTCTTCCTTTTTGGCGCCGCCTACTTCCAAAACCAATTCGGTTTTTCTGGTTGCTCGGGTTTTTGAGTTCTACTAGAGGAACGCTCGTTGGGTTGATCACCGGTGGATTATTACTCAAGCAATCCAGGTAAAAGTCTTACCCTTTAAACGACTAAATAACTTAGAACGAAAGATCATGGTTTTAGGGTTTTAACCATAAATCGCTTCCGCATTTGCAGTGTTCATCGAATCAGTTTGGTTCGGAGAGCACAGAAAAACCCAACACCGTCGACCTGTAGAAACCCACCGCCACCGTCGCAAGCAGAAACCCGTCGTCGTTCAGGAACCTTTTCCCGTCGTTCCGACCAACACCACCTCCGTTCACGTCATTCCAGAACGAACCACCTCCGTTCACCCAGATCTGTAGCAGGTGTTAAAAGTACAGGGGGCTTTTTTCAAAAACTGACTCCTATTAATGGGATCGATCTTTGTGAATGCCTTCTCGAATCTCTCCACTAGCAGCAAAAATCAAAACCCATCGAAATCATATTCTCGCTGGCGGCCGGAAAAACTCAACTGAAAACCACCATGGTTATCGGCGACCTTCTCAACTCAATGGACTTGGAACACGAATCATTCCCTACCTATGGAGATTTCACAGTTCTTCCTCTATTTGCTATCTTCTTCCCAACTGGTGCAGAAAACCACTGCCGTCGCCGTCGCCTGCAGAAAACTCTAGCCGAATCTTCCAGATCTGCGATTTAGAACGGGATGGAAGGTACGATTAATCTTCCAGATTTGCAATTTTTTGTTTTTAGGTTTTTTAGGGTGGAGATGGTGGCTATGGTGGTGGTTTGTGGCGTTTGCAGGAGGTGGATGTGGTGATGGTGGGTGTGGTGGTCGTGGTTTTGTGGTGGATGTGGTGGATGTGGGTGGGTGGTGGTGGTTGTGCCTATGGTGGTGGTGGCAGTGGTGGTTGTGGCTGTGGTGGTGGTGGTTTGGTGGTGGATGATGTGGTGGTCGTGGTGGATGTGGGTGGGTAGTGGTGACTTTGGCTATGGTGGTGGGAGTTGATGGTTGTAGTTGTGGGTGTTGGTAATGGTGGGAGTTGGTGGTGGTGATAGGAGTTGGTGGTATTAGGTGGTGGTGGTGGTGGTGGTGTTGGGTGGTTGGTTGGTGGTGGTGGTGGTGGTGGGTGGTTGGTAGGTGGTGGTGGTGGTGGTGGTGGTGGTGGTGGGTGGTTGGTAGGTGTTGGATGGTTGGTTGGTGTTGTTGGTGGTGGTGGTGGTTTAGTGGTGGTTGAGTTAAATTTTAATAGAAAATAAAAGAAAGAGGGTAAAATGACAAAAATACCCTTGAGCTAACGGAGGCTTTTAACAGAGGTTAGCTTCAGGGACCTCCATTGTTACGAAAATGAAACCACAAGGACCCTAGGCATGAATTTTAGGGTTCAGGGACCTCCATCGTAATTTCGTGTAAACCACAGGGACCAAATATGTAATTAACTCAAAGAAATATGAAATCAAATAATAAGAATAGCACTTGAAGCATTTGTAAGCACCAACAAATAAAAATATCAAAAAGTAAAAATAAAAAGAAAAAAAAAAATCTTCAAATGGGTGAAATGTAGGACAAGACACCTCATCCATTCTATCTATTCGCCTACTTTTTTGCCACATTTTTTTACTTTAAGGCTACACACACCCATACTCTCCAACCCTCTCAACCCTCTCACTTTTTGACTGCCACATCAGCTTCCACATCAGCTTTTGGTCAACCCTCTCCAACCCGCTGTGAAGCCGTTTGACCGGTGCGACTAGCTGATGTGGAAGCTGATGTGGCAGTCAAAAAGTGAGAGGGTTGAGAGGGTTGGAGAGTATGGGTGTGTGTAGCCTTATCAACTAGTTTACCGATCATAATCATAACCCTCTATATGTTCTACAAATAATATATTTCTTTCCGTTAGAAAACTAGAAAGTACCCAAAAAAATCATGTTTATCACTTTTTGAAAAATAATTAAAACATATGTGTAAAAAATAACGATATAACCACAAAGTCTTATTTGTAAGTAAATATAAATATCAATGATTTAGATAATTATCCAATCATTTGTAGATAAATAAAGATATTAACCTTATTCAAATTATAGATTATGTAAAAGATACTTATCTATATAAACAAGATAACAACCCAATAGTTTCTTAAACTTATTCTAACGTTGTTTACATACAAATTCACACAAGCTATGCACTCAGCGGCCAAGTCGCGACCACAACCGCCGCCCGAGTCGCATGACTACCCGCAGCAGCACCATCCACACTCCTCCTTTGCCACAACTTGCCTCTGGTGTTTCTTCGTTATCGCCCTCCTCTCCCTCGTTATGTTCGGCCTCATCTCCCTCGTCGCCGTGATGACGCCAAAGACGAAAAACCCGCAGGTGGATCTGCAAGAAGTCGGTGTTCAGTACATTAACGTGGCGAACGCCTCTCTGTCGCTGGCCATACGGATGCTGTTCACGGCCAAAAACGACAACGACGTGGATATCGAGTACGGGGTGTCGACGTTCAACATCACGTACCGCGGGATCCCGTTGGGTCTGGGCTCCGTACCCAGGTTTAAACAACGTGCGCATAGTGTGAGGAAGGTTGAGACGAGCATGAAGGGGGAAGGGGTGAATCTGGCGCCGGGGGACGCGGCTGAGCTGGCGAGGGACGCTTCGGTCGATGATCGGGTCGAGTTTCGGATCATGGGTGATGTCAATGCCAACATCCCGGACTCCATACGGGACAATTTCTCTACAATCTTTGTGCAGGTTAGCTTACCACCTTGCATTTTATTTTTATTTTCAAAAGTAAAACATAAAGAAAAATTATCAAACCATTAGTAGCCTAGTGGTCGGTAATATCCTTGGGAGGGACAGTAGATGACATCCCTGTAGGGTGAACATGTGGGTCGGCTTTCAGGTCAGTTCGAAGATTAGTCGAGTTTCCCTATGGATCCCGAATACCTAATCGACTTTGTGTCGAAATGTGTGTATGAGTTATTTGTCGTTAAAAAAAACATAAAGAAATTGATTTGAATAATAATTGGTCAAAATACATTGAATGATTTTCTATATTTTACATAAATATCATTACTTCCATGATATGCAAATCCTTGACTACCGACCAAACAAAAAAACACTTAAAAAATTGAATATAGGTACATATCTCCTTGAAGAAAATGAAATAACAAGAAAAACAATTTTACCAACTTCAAGTCCGTAATTACGGAAGCAATAATTTTTGGCCTGGCCGGGTCGTTAATTATGGATATATCCATTACCGAAGTAGTGACAACACTATAAATTAAGGAGAGCAATGACATTAAGGAGAGCAATGACAAGTAGATCAACTTGTTCGAGTATTTTAGTTAGTTTGGTCACAAGGTTATAGCGTAGTGATTATTTTAGACAATTTTAGCCAACCAGGGGTTGGTTTCGACTCTAGACACCACCCATGTGGGTCCCACGGACCAATATGTTGGCCATGGGGTCACTTGTGCCACTGCTTTAGTTGAATAAAACAAGTAGAAAATTTATTAAGAATTGGATGTAGAAAGCTTTATACAATCCGAGTTTTGGAATCTAGATACATTACGCAGGTGTAATGCTAGCTGACACAGGCTTGGCAAGAAAATTTTCTCTAACTCGTATCTCAAAGAATGTAGTACTAGCTAGTTGTGATACTATGAAGTTTTATTGTGAAACTCTATTTATTTCGATACTATAATCATCGGTAATAACGCATGTATATAAATGATTACATATGACTTTTTTCTAGGAAACACAAGCATTGTACGGAAATAATTACAATAAAACGAACTAATCACTATCCATCACGGTGTAATTACATCCACACTCTCTAAAAACTTAACTCATCATGCATGAAGGATATGCTTTTATTTTATTTGTTATGTTATAGTCTGACCAAACCATAACTTGTAACGTATTAATTATTTTTATTTAATGAATGTTGGACTATTGAAATTTAAGAGGTTTATGAGTATTATAAATTTCTATGTTGTATAAGCTTCATGACATATATATAGGGTTTTGTTGATCATGTGTTTTATTAATGCAAAAGATAATAATGATAATTGAAGATGGTTTTGCAGGTATCAATTGATTGTGTAATAGCCATAAGCCCAAGGAAGCAAGCTCTCACTTACAAGCGATGTGGATTTGTTTGAGGGTTTGGGAAGTATGATCATCCAATTTTACCTATAAACATCCATTCATTTTATTCAATTCTAATAGGCTTCATTATGGTCGATTTGATTTCCAACCTCATTTGCTTTTATGGTTACTCCAAAAAAAAATTATAGTTTAATGCAAAATAGTGATTAGAAATTGAGCAAAACGTAGTAAGTTTTATTTAACTTTATTTGAAAAAAGAAAGATGTGTTACCTTTTGGTTTTTTGTTATTTTTTTAAAATTTTTTGAGAGAAGGGAGATGTTTTTGATATTATTAAAAAATCAATCAAGTCGATCTTTTGGAAACCCCTTCTATAACTAATGATTGAAATGGCAAATTTCTTGATAGAAAAGGATATAAATGTATAGTTATATAGAATAAAAAAATGGAATAAAACAAATTTATATTAATTAAAATAATATGCTCTTATGTTACTGATAACTTGATACGCGAAAGGTTGGTGATTTGGGACAAAAGATTGTTTTATTCATATGAAAACGTAGATTCTTGGTAACAACTATATACTATTCGACGACTGAAAAACATTGTAGCAACTTTTTGCTCGAGTAGACACTGTATTTCTTTGAAAGGAAAAAAAACATACATTTGTGGTTGAGTGGTTGTACAAAGGTTTGTTCTAAAAGAAATAAACTAAGTTTATTGTCCCTTGTGGTTTGTTGAAAATTGCCTCTTTTGTCCCTGTGTTTTTGACATTACGATTTTCAGTCTTGTTGTTTACAATTCGTTGCTTTTTCACCTCCCTAGTCTGTTGAAAATTGCTAGTTTCATTCTTGCGCTTTTGAAATTACGGTTTTCAACCAATGCATTGCTTTTATTGTTCCCATGGTTTGTTGAAGATTGTCAGTTTCGTCCTTGTGTTTTTTGAAATTACGATTTTTGGTTGTCATTTACAGTTCATTTATTGTTTTAATCCTTATGCTTTACAATTTATTATTGTGCTTTTTCCCTACTGTTTATAATTCATTGTTGTTAATTACCTTATATTTAACGGTAAAACATTTACTAGGTTAGCCTCTGGGACGGAAAGAACAATAATCAAATACCATGGTCTAATAACCAAGCATTCGAATTAGTTGATAATTTTACGGTTAGTTGGGAATTTTGTAAAAGGTTTCCAATCAGGTATTCTCTGGTCGGGTGAAATCAATAATAGACGCTTGTTCCCATTCCAACCTTTTGATGGCATTTTTATGGCCTACCTAGAGGAGTTAGGGACACGGGTAGAGTGCGAGAGCTTCTCCAGCAAATTACAAACCTCAAGAATGGCAACCGTAATTTCGAAAATATAAGGATGGTGGTTATCCGTTTTTAACAAACCATAGGGGCGAAAATCATTTTTTATTCTAAAAGAACATATTAATGGATTGGTATGTCATTAGGTGGCTCAAAAAAAGTGAACTAGCCAAGTTTATAAATCACTCTAAATCAAAACATTTATAATCATTTAATTTTATTCCTATATCACTCCATGTTATTAAATAAGTCTAAAAACGAGAACTTATTAAGACTGGATTTAAACATCTTCAATAGATTTTTTAAAATGAAAAAATTTAAAGATAATTTTTTCTCTATTTTGCTTGAAAAATTATTTATATTGTTTCCTAAATTAAAGAAAACAAGAGCAAAATCCACGTTTAAAGGATCATATGTTAGAGAATGATTTTTTTTATTTTTTTTGCTCAAATACTTTCTCAATATTGTTTTATAAAATAGAGAAAACTCAAAGTTTTGAAAAAAATCTAAAAAAGGAAGTTAAAAGAGAAAAATGATGCCGAGGAGATTTAATTATTATTATTTTATAATATTTACTAAAAGTGTACTTGACAACACAAATTAAGAAATACTTTAATAATATAATTAATACTAAAATTTACAAAATAGAAATTCCATTTGAAACATAAATTAAATTAAATGTTTTAAAAAAGTTATAGAGAATATGTTGTATATACCCACGTTCCAAAATCAAATTTCTTGTTTATACACATACATACATATATACACACACTCCCCAGATGCTTGATAACATGATTTCTGTGATTGTGAAAAATGTAATCACTTCTTCTTCTTGTCTTCTTGTGCTCTTTCGAGTATAACAGGAGCTGCGGGAATACTAAACCACCACTCTCTTACTCTTCGCATCCATCTTTCGGTTTGCGCCCTTCTCATGGGCGAGTACTTTGTGAATTCTTCAAAGAAAATAAATATAATCAACCATCTAAAGGGTACAATTGTCACTACCAAAGCGAAAACCACGAGTGCTGCTGCAAATCTATTACTTGCCTGAACACACACATACACACATACAAAAAAATAGATTAGTCTATGGTACGTTACGTGGATAAATATGACGTTTGGGATTCGACAATTCTACAAGAGGTTCTTTTTTAATCTGTTAGCTCATAAAAAATCGGAGATTTGATTGAAATAACCAACTAAATTCATTTTTAGCCATTTTTCAGAACCTTTTCTCAAAATAGTCAAGTCTTTACACAATTAAGTAAAGCATTGAGAAAAGACTATGTTCACCTACTTGTACATTCCTTCATATTCTTTCTCCCCATAGGCCAAACTATATATTATACATCAACACTAATTTATTTCTCAAAGATCAAAATCACTCTTTTTTTTTTGGAAAGCTTCATCTAGGCAGAGCCTAGACTACATGTATCATTGGCAATTTTGAAATTAAGAAATGGCCATTTAAGACTAAGGTGGCGTTTGTTTTTGAAGAGGTAAAAGTGCTGTGTGCTGCGGACCACATCTGCAGACCTCTGTGGCAGAAGAGGTGGTCCCAACCTCTGTAGACTGCTGTGGGAAAGACTGTTTGTTTTTTACATCTGCAGACACAAAAAATGTAATTTATATAATTTATTTTTTAATCAGGTTAACAATTTTTTTAATAAAGTCAACAAAGAATGTATAAAAAAATGTATAAAAAAATAGATAAATATGTATAAAAAAAAATAGATGTGGGGAAAGATAAAAATGTAAAAAAAAATAGATGTTAAAAAAATAGGTAAAAATGTATAAAAAAAATGTATATGTTAAAAAAAATGTTATAAAAAAAATGCATATAAAAAAAATAGATGGGAAGCAAAGGAATTGGAAGTGCTGTGGGGAAAAGCACTTGGGCCAGTGCTGTGCCAAGAAGCACACGGACAGCACTTGGAAGTGCTGCGGGGAAAAAAAACAAACAAGCTGCGCCAAGAAAGTGCTGCGCGTGTGCTGCGGGGGAAAGCAAAAAGAGGCTCTGAAGCGCTTTTGAAGAAAAACAAACACCACCTAAGCCTGGCCACATAATGCTGGCGCTTGGACTCAGACCCAGGTGGATGGGATATTCCACCACATCCCCCTAGGCCTTTTGCCACTACGCCACCACCCTTGTGGTTGTGATTTGTGAAAGTTCAAACTCCAATTTTGCAATATAAAATTGTGAAATTCTTAATCATGTATTCTCTTGTAGGCATGGAATCAATGAATCATCATCCTCCCTATGCCTCGTTCACTAGATTTGGAAGGATTCAAGGACGGACTTTAGATAGCTGATGTCTACTTTGTTCGTTTCGTTGTTAAGGGTGCATTTTGTATGCAGGTAGTGTATGATTAGACAAACCAAAAAACTTGTTGTCTTATGTTTGGCTTGACATTAGACTACAACATGAGGGGACTGAATGATGACAAAATGACCACAATAGGTTGAACAAATATCTAGGAGATAAGGCAAGATTGGTAAATTACTAAACTATCTATGTCAAATTAAGACCTTCCACCATTCTTTCTGATGCATTCTTCACTCTTGGGCATCCAAACGAGTTTCGTCTAACTACCAAACGCACCCTGATGGAACTAGCCAAACTTAAAACAAGATAAATCCTATGTGAATTAGCTTTCTAATGAAAATGCCTGTAGTTTGTTGTAGGGCTGTCAAAAAATGACCCAACCCGCCAACCCAACCCGAACCCAACCCAATAGTAGCAGGTTGGGTTGAGATTTTCAACCCGTTTAAGTTAATTGGGTCAACCCGCCTAACCCAATTATTTATTGGGTCTGGGTTGGGTTGAGATTTCCAACCTGTTTACAACCCGAACCCAACCCATTTACAACCCGATTTTAACCCATTTACAACCTGATTTCAACCCACTAGTAACCTGTTCTCAACCCATTTCTAACTTGTTTGTAACCCATTTAACATATTATTTAATTTAACTTTATATTTTAACATAAAATTTAAATAATAAATAATAAGAAAACTAAAAGAAATTATATAACCCTAATTCCCTAAACCTAAAACAGTCTCTTGTCCATTCCATTTCGTTATTTCCATATCACTTTCTCACTTATCCCTTTCCGTTTTCAATTTCAAAGTTCAAACTTCGCCACCACCACCTCCATCGGAAGAAAATTTGATGGACAGTCGGTAGACTTCGCCATCGCTACCGACGACTATTACCAAACATCGACCACGAAACAGTAAGTTGCCGAAATCGATTTCACAGTCTATATCATAGGTATAAATTTCAGATTGTTGAACGGGGTTTTGAGAAAATTTAAAGTTGAAATTAAATGGGTCAACCCAGGTTCAACCCGCTACCAACCCATCAACCAATAAAAAGGTCAACCCGCTATCAACCCATCAACCCATCAGGTTGGGTTGGGTTGAAAATCTCAACCCATTTAATTAAATGGGTTGGGTTGGGTTGAGATTTTCAACCCAATTAATAAATGGGTTGAACCCGAACCCAACCCAACCCGACCTATTTACACCCCTAGTTTGTTGGTCTCAAACCTACAGATGTACTTGCTAAATATAAAAACAAAGGACTAAAACATGTCAGAATGAGCAACTTTAAGAAATTTTTAATGGTAAGTATGCAACAAACTTACAAATATGATTGACAGGATTATTTAGCCCAACAAATTTTACTGTTCTCATTATATTTATATTTATTTTTTTGTATTTTAGCAAGAAGAATGTTTAATTTAAAATAAAACTAAATTATGGTATTTTATAATCAAAGATGAGTTCTATGCTATTAGTTCACTTCTGCGTTTGGTATACAAACAAAACATGACTAGACACAACGAGAAAGAAGTAGGTAAAACTGTAGAAGGTTTTTAAGGATTAAATTTAACATGGGCATATTAGTAATTTACCAATCTTGTCTCATCTCTTTGATTTTTGTTCCACCTATTTTAGTGGGACAGAAAGAATGTATTTTTGTCCCACTAACATCTTGGCTTGTCTGGTCCACCAAACTTGGGACAACAAATATTTATACTACTTTGTCCTTTAATTTGCATACCAAATGAACCTGGTCCATCTTAATTATTTTCTAAAAAGTGTATGCCCATTGATACTGAGGCATTGTTTGGTAAAAATAAGCTAGCTTATAAGTCGGGTACGGACCATAAGCTACCTTATAAGCTAGCATTTTGAAAAGCTACTCTCGTTAGCATTTTGGTGACTTATGGGACTTATTGTTTTTATATTCCAAATATACCCCTGCTAAGTTTTACACTACCATCTTTTAAACATGTCTTTTTTTGTCATTCTACAATCACAAGCTACCTTATCAGCTAGTTTTTGCCAAACACGACTTATTCATCAGCTAGCTTATCAGTCATGAGCTACCTTATCAGCTAGTTTGCCAAACATAGCCTAAAAGATACCTGTGGTATTAAAAGATGAGAAGAGAAATTACCTGTGGAAATATCGATAGCAGCAGGCCACGTATTTTAAGGAGGACAACATTTCCCTCTTGGACTATCTCTTCAGCCTGAGAAATTGCATTTTGAACAGCCAAGAGCTGCTCCATTTTGTTCATTGCTGGAGGCACTATGACCTTGAGTACATCAACTCCCTGTCTTTGGCTAAAACACCTAGTAAGCAACATATTCATCGCAAAAATGGAGAGTAGCAATGCCACCACATAAGCCAGCCATCCGCTGAAACCAAACCAAACCAAACAGACCCACTAAATCCCACTTGAAAGTAGGTGGAATCAGTAAAGACTAACATATGACAACAAAAATCTTATTTGCTTCAATACCATACAATCTCATTTTCATTTTCTTAATATGAAGAGTTTCAAATGATGCAATAAAACAGATCCCAATACTAGTACATTCCTACAGAAAAATATCTGTTTAAAAATCCATCCATAACAGGTATTAAATTTAATTAACTCTGTAGGGAAAGGTTCAAATGAGGACTATAGATAGTGTTTGCTACGCAGACATAATTGGACAGGACTGGACAAGTTCCCCAAAAAACTATTTAATGATTTTATATATCAACATAATAGTTATAATTAACACAAATAAAGTAAACTATATAATTTATATATGAAACGAGTGTTAATTGGTAATATATTAGTTTCTACCTCATTTTTGTCCCATGTTGTTCCACCTATTTTGGTGGAACAAAAAAAAAGCCCTTTTATCCCATGTTGTCCCACCTTGTCTCAGTTCTTGTCCTATGTCACACCAAACGTGGCACATGTTCTGTCCCATGTTGCGTCAAACATGGAACAGTGAGTTGTTTCGTCCTTTCTGTCCTGTACCACGTACCAAACGCAACCTAAATATTATGAGAACCAACATATGCATTAATTCATATAAACTATATTGATTTCAATGAGCATCTGCACCGATGAACATATACTTGTATATATAGTTCATATACGTTGAAGAATATACTAATTGATAAGCACATTTTTTATAGCGTATATGCATATATGTGCACATATTGGTTCTCAGAATATTCATGGTTCTCTAACCAAATTTCCGTGACGTGTGTAATGGGACAAAACAAACCCCATGTAAATGAGATCAAGGAGCTCAAGAAGAGGGACGTATGATGATGTTTGTATGGCCAAAATCATTCCATCTTGTTAACAATGAGTTCCATTATTCCATAACCTGCTTCAACTGTATGTTTTCATAGGCTTCAAGAACTGCAAGACTGTGGTAATGGAGTTGATAGAATGAAGATATCTTCCCCGTTTACCGTTTAAGGGGGTGCTTAGTTGGGGGTAATAAAGGGTGGGGAATGGAAATGGGAATCACTAAAGGTGTCTAGTTTAATGCAATGAAATATAAAGCATTCCTCAACATATTGGGGGAATTTCCATTATATCATGTTTAGAACCACAATTATTATGGCAAACAATATTGAAGCAGGAAGTAGGTATTTAAGTAATATTAATCTCACCAGTAAATGATAACTGTGGATACCAAACAGAATGGAAGAGACTTTGCAGGCTCATCCCAGTACAATATTCCGAGAAGACGAGTCCCAAGGTCAATCACAGGAAAAAGCAACTCCTGCAAATAACAAAAACGAACAATCAGTTATTGCTTACCAATCCTATTCATAAAAGATGAACACCAAATAGCTATTGATCAGTATATTTTAAGTATATAATACTTATGTACCACATCTACTCCTTTGGAGAGATTGAACCTTTGACCTCATGGGATCTACTAGTAACCTATTGGTGCAATTGATAAGTATTGATGCCTATACAAGTGTTACTCCAAGATATGGGTGGGCAGTTGTATAATTGTATTGCCTCTTTTGGACTTAACTTCCTTATTAGAATTCATACGTGAATTAAGGGAAAAAAACTAAAATTTTGTTATATAAAAACCTTCAACACGGCCAAGTTGGTGTCAAGGCCTTCAACTTTAGCTCCATCAACCGTTGCTTGTGCATCTGCAACCATCTTGTAATTGCTTCTAGATTCACTAACGGCTTTCTCTAAGGGAGTCACCTCTCCGACAGTGATCTCACCTGCAGTAATAATCGTTATAAAGCAAATTAGAACTTGTGCCAAACACAAACTCCAGGCTATAAGCCATGGTGATAAGTACTGATAATTGATACTAAATACATTCCATCACCAGATATAGTAGAGTTATTTCTTTGTAGCACTTTGGGAGTCAACTTGGTTGCAATTGCTTCCAATATCCGGTCTCCACCTGGAAGTTGATCACAAGCATTGAACATAAGACCTGCCTCATAGCACAGCGGGATTGTAGAATTCAGGTGATTCAGAGCTTGTACTCGTAGAATGCCAAAGATTGCTTTCAGAAGTGCTTCATCCCGTTCAGCTCCAGTAAGCTGGAAATCACTAATGAATCTGTGGGCATACAGAATTTCACGGATAATGGCAAGCCAATAGTCACGCCTGGTGTGTCCTTTAAGCTCAGGAAGCTCCAAAATAACCGGTTCTGATCTACATGGCAACCCAAACAGTACCACATAACAAAAAGTATTTATAATATATAAGTAAAAGTTTTTATAACATAACATATGCCCTTAAGACTTACAAGGAATTTGACTTATACAAAACAGCCTTGTCAAACAGTCTTGTTCCCCATGGACCGGTCAACTCGGCCTTGACAACCTGCTTTAAGTCATCTGCCAACTCATAAACTATGGGCTTATCATATGAGACAACACGAAGAGGTTCAAAGTACAAAGCATGATCCGTAAGAGTTAGCCGACCTGAAATCATAGATACGCACATAGACACATAAAAGAAATTCAGCATATTGCATCAGGGTCAGGTTCACGTGAGACCAAGCTGTTTCCATAAGAACAACATTTTTTACATGAAACTTCACAGCAAAACACTGAATGTAAAAAAAATCCGAACATTCATAGTAAAAACATTGTAAATGTTACATTCACGGTGTTTTTTGATGTGAAAGTTTGATTTTTTTTTACCTTCACAGCATTTTCGCTGTGAGGGTTCGGATTATTCATTTTTTACCTTCACAACATTTTCCATGTGAAGGTTCGTTTTTTACCTTGTTTTGGATTTTTTTACCTCGATAGTGTTTTTTAGTATGAATATTCGAATTTTATTTACCTTCACATTGTTTTGTTGTGAAGTTTCAAGCGTAAAGTCTTGGTCTCACGTGGTCTCATGGAAACAACTTGGTCTCACGTGAACCTGAGTCTACTGCATCATATAACAAGTACCCTTCCCTTCTATCTATAGAGAAATTTCAGCGGTGACAGTTGAATATTTAATGTACCTGGCCAAGTTGAGATCCCTAGATGTTGAAGAACTGGTTGTGTGGTGACCGTACCATCAACTTCTAGAATCCTTTCCCCTCTTTTAGATCGTTGGGATGAAAGGAGAGATGACTCTGAGTGAGATTTGAGTTTTCTAATAGACCTGTAAGAAAGTGAAATTAGGTGAACCTTGTTGAAATTCATGAAGTTAATAACAATGAGATATCCTCTGCATGGGCACATGCAAGTTACAAAATTGGACACCCCAAAAGGCTTATGCACCACCATATGACTCCCATGAAACATATGCCATAAGCATTACTGCATTCACATCCTTTGTGACAATACAGGAACAAAAAATCAGATTGCAAAAGCCATAAAGTACCTTTCTAATGCACTAAGGTATTTCTCATAGGTAGAAAATTGAAGCCGGCCTTCGGTTGATGCAGTAAGAAACTCAAAAACATAGCTACTGATTACTACGTTCGCTATGATAGGCACTGCTGGGGCTATTCGAGAGAAGGCCTCTGCCCCCACCGTCGCATTCTCATCTACCTGCATAGTGAAATTTGAAGCTATTATAATTTGGTTTAAAACAGGAACAGAGAAATAAAGAGACTGAATGATGTGTTCTTTCGTTGAAGCAATACTTGGCTATATATAACGTTACAACTAAATAAAAACTCAAAAAACAAGCCACTGAAGTACCCCTTACTGCTTAATGGTGATAACCAACAGGAAATATTCAAAGCTACACTAAGGGGCTATTTACCAAACGCTTACCGGGTAAGTGCTTACCGGTAAAATTCACACTATCACTTACTTACCAGGTAAGATTTTAGTCCACAAAAGCGGTATCATATGCAACAATTTATCCGGTAAGCGCTAACTGTGGCAAGAGATGACAACCCTCACTAGACTCTCGGTCCTTGCTTTCCCTCTTACTGGGTAAGATTCTTGATCCTTGCCGTACGCATCTGGTAAGGTAATGTGACTTAAGGGCTTACCTATGTAAGTGTTCGGTAAACGACCCCTAACGCTATAGATGAACCCATAATTCCTAAAAACTGGAGACACATACGATTATTTCAACAATCCCTCCTTTGAACTTATTGCCTTGACAAGCAATCAACTCAAAAAATGAGCAACACACATTCCCATTGCTTCATGTAGTTTCTTGAAGGCTTCAAAGTTAAAAGGCTTTGACTCAAATCTATAAGCTGATCTTGTGAACCACAAAATGACATTTGAACAACACACTTTCTGTAAGGTCTCGAAGAAAGTGATACCGAGCCCGGATGTGCTCGTGCAGCCATGAAACAGTACTTCCCTTGAAGTTATTGCTTCACGTAGTTTCTTGAAGGCTTCAAACTTAAGATGCTTTGTCATCAAATCTTCTAGATTATCTTGAAGCTTATACACATTTTTCTCACCTCCTCTTATATAAGCGTTTGGTTTCTCTACGTAAGCATCTTCCTTAAACTCCCTATGTAGAAATTTTGATTTGATATCCAACTGGTGGTGTTGCTAGCCCCATTGGGCTGTTAAGGGAAGCTATGGCATCTTCACATTACCCGTTCTAGCCATAGGTGCATAACTTCTGAATAACTAGTACCTTAAGGCTCAAAATACTTCTTTACCTCAAGGCTAGCTTTTAATTTTTTGAGCTCTCCAAGTTCATTAAGTTTGGTTATGTAGATCCATTTTACCTCAATCATCTTGGCATCATGGTTCCACCAAACTTAGGTATGTTTGCTCTCAATGGACTCTTATCACTTCATCCATTGTTTGTCTAATTGCCTCTATTTTGAACTCTGAATTGCCTCCTCAAACGATGTTTTGTTAAATTTTATTATTTGTTTTGATAAGCCTTCTCCTAAAACATAGTCAATAATAAACATGGGAGCTCCTCGAATTTGACCTCCCTTAAGTGAGCCGAGCTGCTTGTGAGCTACTGAGGATTGACTCATTAATAGCTCGATATGAGCTCGATCTTCATTTTAAGCTCATTAAATAAACGAGCTCGAGCCTTTATGTAAGCTCACGAGCATAAACGAGTCTCAATTAATATATAGTATAAATATATGTATATTAAATAATAAATAAATAAATAATAAAAAATATAAAAAACATATTAAGTATTACTTTACAGGTAAACGAGCTGAGGCTCGGCTCGTTTACACCCCGACCTCCAAGTTCTCTCTCTTGCGGGTGTAGCAATGTCAGCTTCAACAACTTCTCAGCTCTTTCTTGTCCATTAATATCTCCCCGTTTAAGATCAATAAATCGTTCCTTCTCATAGATTGCATCCCAATCCCACATACGACCCTCTATGACTAATGGTGATTTTATCATCAGCATACATTATGTTAGCTTTAGACCTTTCACTAGATTCAAGCAGCATGCAACTTACATTCTTGTCATCAAGTTTACTCTTCTCGCATCTGAGATGGCCTTTCACCTCAGGAGTCCTCTTCTTTACCACTAGTGTAGGTGAGTGATTTAGGATATGAACACTCCAACAAGCTGCTTCAGAGCAAAAATGCTCGGGGACTTTCTCACTCACTATGTTCATCATAGTTCCGTTCTTGCGCTTGACCACTGCGTTATGTTCTGGAGTGCAAGTTGTGATCAGTTGTATCTTCACTCGTTGTTTCTTACATAAGAAATTGTAGGTGTAATTTGTTGCAAGTGTGACACCATGCTCTTAGATAGCAAAGTGTATAAACCTTTATAATCCAGGTGTCTGTATCGATGATGCCACAACTTAGATTGGTCCATGGTGCTAGCTTGGAGACATTTATCTTCTTCAGCATGACCAACGATTCAGCCAACATGACGAACATCCTGTTTGTGCTCATAATGGTTCAGACTTCAGACCTGATCTGGGATCTGTCCAGCATGATTCAGCCACACCCCCCACCTGAGCATCCACATTTCTGCAACTCAGCTTCGTTTCATGCACCTTTTTTATCATCCAACACTTAGTCCCATAGAACATTGTTGGTTTGATGGCTACCCTATAGAAATTTCCCTTTAATTTTAACGAGATCTTCCTGTAATACAACATTCCCGCAACGTAGTCTTCAACTTCTCCCTCCATATTAACCACACTGCCTTTATGTGTGATGACCCTCCATTTTACCGATCTCTTTCAACTTATTGGTCAATAAAAGTGGGATTGGTACAACATCTCATGATTATGATAGCAAAATTAAACTACTTTATCTTTTCTTTCCTACTGGTATATTTTTGACTTGGTTTCAACACGAACTCTACATTATAACAGATTCTCAAAGCATGTTTTATCTGTTTCCCGAGCCAAGAGCTTCTAGGATTACTAAATTGTTAATTAATCTCAGCCCTTTCCCTAATCAGTCAACCACATTTGAGATTTGAGTGTTTCCCTGTAGTCCTATAGGATTAATTGTATTGCCTAGGATTTATATAGCAATTATAGCATCCTAATATCTGGCCACTAAAAGAAACATATGTGCATAAGATGATATAACAAGAATGAGAATGTCATGGTGGGTGTAACTCGTCCACCGCCCATTGATCGAAATGGTTGTTAGATTCAGTATGAATCTTTAGATGCACATATATCAAGGAAACTTATATCAAGAGAAGTGTACATTGGTCTTCAGGTCCTAGAACCACAAAGAACATGAACCATACTTCCAATTTCATCATGACATGTTAATCATTCTTTGGATAGTCAACCTTTTTCAGTACTGATGTATTACATATCTTGTCCCAGTTTTCATAAAGAGGCCAAGCAAGGTTAAGGTGTCAACCACTAACCCAACACAATTTGGGACCAAGCTTTAAAGTGCATAATGCATCGGCAACTGGCAATGGCTTTGTTCTTACTATTCAATTTTCTTGCCTATCATCGTTACATATAGCTTATATGATGCCTATAAAAAAAGAACATACTTCACCGGAAGTCTGGCTGACAGCATCTGGAACTTCCCAAGCAACCATCATATCAAATGTTAGTCGTCGAAACTTTTTGTCCTCCATGTAACCGCTAGCTTCTGTAGATAGAGCAAGAGCGCTGAAACAAGAATATTCAAGAAAATTCCGAGCATACCGTGATGGATGTTTTGTGGCATCAGAAGCCTCAGCCTCAAAGTTTTCACGAAGCTGACCCGTAGAAGTGTTGAGGATTCTGCAATAACGATACAAATTAACTAAAGTTGCCGTTGATAGCTTGTAGGTTAACGCTTGACTCATAAGCTAGCTTATGAATAAATTATGTTTGGCAAAAACTAGCTTATGGGTATGTAAAATGACCAAAAAAAGCATCTTGAGGTATAAATAGTTAGGGGGTGTTTGGGATTGCTTATTTTTTTTCTCCTTATCTGCTTATCACGACTTGAAAACGCATAGAAGCAGTTCTAAGTGTTTGGGTAAAAGTGCTTGTCACAGGATAAAAACGCAGATAATCAGTTTTGAAGAAGTAGAACTTAATTGAAAAAGCAGTTAGGCGCTTTTTGAAAATAAGCACTCCCAAACACCCCCTTAATATTAATAAGGGTATTACCGGAAAAAGCTACAAAAAAACTCCTGAAACGCTACGCTATTCCAACTAGTGTTTCAATAAGCTGGCTTATAAGCTAGCTTATGGTCCATCCAAATATAGCTTATAATCTAGGTTATCAGCTAGCTTATTTTTGCCGCCAAACACAGCCTAAGCAAAGCTTTCATTTTATTCATCATCATATGACCTAGAATCCACCAATCTCATCAATCAGTGAAACTAAACCTATCAATTTCAGCAAAATAGAGATAGAATCAGAAAGTATACATATATATATATATATGGTGCAATATATAGAACTTACTTGGAACAGCGACGAACAACTACATTTGCGACAACAGATAGGTCGTGGATCCATTTCTTATCAGCAGATGGAGAGTTTTTCATCTCTATTAACTCTCTATGAGGTGATTTATGGTGTTTATTCATCCATTTGAATGATCCATCTCTTACAAAACCCTCGATCATATGTTTGGTTTTGTGTGATGTAGGCGCCATCTTCCAGTTTCAATTTCAATTTCTCAATCTCAAATCCAATTGCAATTATTATCATTCTACGATACAATATCATCAAATTAGGGATTTGAGATCGATCTTCAATCTCAAATCCAATTACAATTGATTATCATTGTACGATATGCAAATCACAATACAATATCATCAAATTATTTGGTTCAATTTTGGATCTAATAATCAAGAGATACGTCAAGGTTTGAATATTTTCGATAACGAATATGCATGTAGTTCGGTTTGAATATTTTAGAAACTAGAGTGGATCCTCAATGGTCCTTGTACTATTTGTGAATATGCAAAGATACCCTTTTGATTCAAAACTAGTATTCCCTTGACTTTGGATATTTCGGTGGTTCTGTTTGACAAACTAGCTGATAAGGCTGTACGTAGCGGGAGTGCGGGCTCATCGGCAGGCTTATGTGGGTTCACACCCAACCCGACAGGCTCAGAGGGTTGGGGTACACAGCCATGGTAGTCGGCGGGATGGGGGTTGAGCGGGTTGCCGACACCACTTTATTTTTGTATGTGGTGTGTGTGTTGTGTGTGAGGGTTGAGAGGGTTGAGATACGAGTTGCAGAGGGTTATGAGAGAGTTGGAGAAAAGCTTATGTGACATGTTAGGTTGAGAGGGTTGGGAGGGTTGCGCTACTGATAGCCTAAGATAGTTGTTGATTTATAAGCTAACTAGTAGCTCATATGCTAGCTAATGAATAAATAATGTTTGGCAAAACCTAGCTTATGGGTATGTAAAATGACCAAAAAATGGTATAATAGTTAGGGGGTGTTTGGGATTGCTTATTTTTTTTCTCCTTATCTGCTTATCATGACTTGAAAACACATATAAGCGGTTCTTAGTGTTTGGGTAAAAGTGTTTGTCATTTATATACAGATGAACTTATTATGTCATTCGTTAGAATATCCTAGCACAATAATAGATTCACCAAGTTAGTATTCCCCTAGGTGATAGATCAAAGAAGGCAACAACGAAGAAACAAATATTGTTTAGTAGTCAACAGTGTTGTGGCGGATTGGTTATCGCTCAGAGGGTTCATAGCGTCCTAACCGAGTTTGAGTCTTCTCGTGCACATGCATGGGGACATTTAAGTGGGGTCATGTTTAGCCTCCAAAATTGCTGGATATTAGTCGGACTTTGGCCCGAACACCCTTCCAAAAATAAAATAAAATATGGTTTGGTAATTTAAAAAACATGAACATGTGGCATATCAAAATATGTCTAGCCTAGTGGTAAGATAACATCCTTAGGGGTGGATCAGTGGATGGGAGGTGGGGGGTCAGTAGATAGTATCCCTGTTTATTCGGGTTCGAACCCTGTGGAGAACATGTGGCGATATCTAGCTCATGGGTCTGCCACATAGTGGTATCCTTAATTGGGCTGGGTCGTGGTCGACAAAAATTAGTTGGGTGCCCTTGTGAGCTTGGATACTCCGAAAACATGTGTATATGTGTATGTCTGCTTGCCGTTAAAAAAATGAATTATGTGGCATATTTGTCAACAAAATGGTGAAGTACATAAGATACCAAGGTCTTGTGGGATCTTAAGATGTTTCAAATGTAGAAATAGATCACCCTATGTAAGGATTTAACAAAATAAACCATTAAACTTTATAAAACTTATTATTTTGTAACAAATGAGACCAATTTAATAGGTAATCAAATATTTTTCTTATTGAGTTGTTATTTTAAAAGAAGAATAATTTCTAAAACATTCACATATCGTGTAAGAGGGTGTTTGGGATTGACTTAACACTGAAATTGGATTAATACTCTCACATGTCCATATTTTAACTATTTTTAATTGAATAACTGACATTTCATCATGATTTAATAGCTAATAGATCCTTTTGATCATGATTATTGGTTGATCATTAATAGGTGCTAAAATAATAGATTTAAGTATAAACCGATCATCTATTTAGAATGATTGTACACCTAGGCATATTTCTCAAATGCTTTCTATCATAATTATAAAATGTAATCTGGCATACTTATAAAACTGGATCTGCAATGAGCATACTAAATTGAATGTTGCTAAAGAAACCCATCACCCTGAAATAAAAAGAAAAGAAAAGAAAAGAAAACCAGTTTGATTTTGGAGTCTTGTGTTTCTTTGGTACAATAATAAAGCTGTAGCAAGACTATGCCCATGAAAATAAAATAACAAAAAAATATTTTGCAGCCCAAAAAAAAGGGAAAGCACGTTCCCGCAGCTTGGACCAGTAGTGCACAAAAAATTTTGATTGTTCGATTTTGTACAAAAACTATTGAAAATCTGTTTTTTTAGTTGGATTTTTTAAAACCGGATCAGTTTTCTTTTTCAAATTGAACATTTATCTGGATCAAATCCAATTTACCGGATAACTGGATTTTTTTCCAAACCGGTTAAAAAAAACCCGGCACGTACACTTAATCTCTATTATATAATTATATATTTATCAAGATTCTAAATGACGTGAGGCGTGGCGTAACGGCAAGGTCAAGCCTCAAGCCTTATGAGTTATGGCGAGGCCATGGCGTTTTTCATGGCGTGCCCTAAGGCGGCATACACATACACTCATACTTGTATATGTCACTGTTTTGAATAATATCATGGTACAAATTAAATTCATAGCAAGTAATAAAACTAAAAACATAAAGAATAACCATTGATACAAAGTATATTAAGCTTATAAAAATGATATCATAGGTGCAAAATCGGGATTAAATCTTTTAAATCCGTACTCATTACTTGCTTCAATTTTCAAAGAATTCATGTTCAACTCTCCATGTACGGGAATGAGATTAAGTATTTACGTATTTAAGGTTTTAGTTTTAATGTTTATTTAAGTTTTAAGTCTCGTACATAGTTACCATATATCCTGTAAGTTATATATAAAAGTAACCGCAAGACTTACAAAATAACGCGTCTTAACGTGCCATAACGCGCTACAAGCAAGCCAAGCCTTAGAGTGGAGCCATAGGGGTTAACGTGGCGGTGACCCTATGTAACACCCTAAAAATCAGAGTGAACAAAAACCTTCATTTACGAAAGGTGTTAGTATAAATATACGCCAAAGCGTGAGCTCTTCTCAAAATGGGGTATAAGTATGTAATAATTACAACATTTGTAATCAAGTAAAGAATTACAATAACCAACTAGTCTAACTCCGTCTAGGAGGAAGACTACAAAAGGGTTATCGATCGCCAATGAATCCTACGGCCTAAAGGACTGGTTCTCCACATTCCCCAATGCTCACTCTACGCCCGAGGCCTACTTGGGAACGGCGTCCCTAGCACCTGAGAGACACATCGACACCAAACAAGTGTTAGGCGAAAGGAGCCTAGTGAGTTGTACAAATAATACCATGCATGAAGCATATATTAAGACATGCGAGATATACAAGATTATACTAACAATATAAACAGCATGTTAAACCGGTTTATTATTTTATCTTCGGAAACAGTGGGCGCGACCCACTTCCACCAACCAATGCCCCGACATTCACTAATTCCAAACACCTCGATGTCCCGAATTTAGCATGGCAACATCATCCGAGGCCCGCGCACCAAGGAGCAACCCGAGGGCCGGCGACATAGGGGCATTCCTATTTCAGAACCTCCCAAGACTGTTTGGTGTGGACACATTGCGTTGGTTCGTCCATGTTATTATCTCATAAGATCGTGATACGGAATTTAGCATCGTGTCACGTCCATGTTGTTATCATATAAGATCGTGATACGGAATTTAGCATCGTGTCACGTCCATGTTGTTGCATACAAGACCTCGATAATGAGTTTAGCATAGTATCTCGTCCACATCCTTTACATACAAAACCTCGACACTGAATTTAGCATAGCATCATTTATAGAGGTACATACCGAGGGTCTCAAGCCCTTTACATCATTTTACATATGTCGACATATTCGGATATCAAATCCCATTTATATAATTTCATGGCACACATATTTCCAAGTGTTCCACATAAGCACATTCATCCTACAATTTCATGGATTCAACATATACGGTAATCATATACAATATTCTACCACATGTATTCACCCATATAATCCAAATCATTCATGTAGGCATAAATCATCATACGTTTCATGAAAGCCTTAAACTCGACATGATAAATAGTTTATACCAAAATCACATTCATCCACAAAATCAAGCAAGAAATGGAAAATCATCAAGATGATGTGCTCTCAGTTTTAACAAAATGGTATTAACAACTCACCTTAGGGTTTGTACCCAAAACCCCCAAATCCTCCGATTTAGGTCAAATACGAGAACGAACCTAGAATCAAGTAAATCGAACCTTAGGTTAGTTTCATAACTCCTATTACATAGATTAACCAACCTCAAATGGTTTAGATGAAGCTTACCTAGCCAAATCTTGAACAAACCCTAGATGAAGAACACTTTGCAACGATTAGGGGTGAGCATCGGAACCGGGTACCCGCTTTTGGAACCGGAACCGCTATGGAACCGCCGGTTCCGGAACCGGAACCGGTGTGAGTGGTTCCGGTTCCGGTTCCTAAAATACGGAACCGGTCGGGACCGGTTCCGGTTCCGGTTCTCATTTTTGTGGAACCGCTAACCGCCGGGTACCCGCCGGAACCGGTTAGGCTATATATATGTATATATTTATATATTAATAAATGTAATTTTATATATATGATTATTATGTTTAATAGACTAAATTTAAAATTATTGTTTTACCTTTTACGTTACGCATAAACTTACGACCACTTTTTCACTCGACTTATTTATTCTATTTTTTCGATATTTTTATATTGTATTTAACATTTCAAGTTGTGTTTTTTGTTATTTTCATTTTCAAAAATTGTCGTAATTATTTATATAGTTTTTATCGGATAAGTTTTCATCATTTTACTATTTATTTCGTTACGTTGTGACTATGTAATAACTAATAATTTCTTTTTTATAACATAAAATATTAAAAAAAAAACATTTAAAAAATTAGACACCGGGTACCCGGTTTCGGAACCGGAACCGGCGGTTCCGGGACCGGTTCCCAAATATGAAGAACCGGTGCAACCGGTTCCGGTTCCGGTTCCTTCATTCTAGGAACCGCCGGTTCCGGTTCCGGTTCCGGTTCCATGAATTTTGGCCGGGTACCCGGTTTTGCTCACCCCTAGCAACGATGGTGATTCGAGGTTGTGGTAGGCGGAGAAGATGAAGCCATGGAAGTCTCCACCCTCCAAACTAGTATATCTAGCCTCCAACACTTCTCAAAACATGAATTCCACCTAAAACAATACTAGATCTAAGCCAAGTATGGAAGAAAAGGTTTGGAGATGAAAAACCCCCAAATCGAAGCTTAAACTCGAAGGAGATGAAGAGATTACTTACACCAACGTTTTATAACTCCAAAATACTTGAAATCCATTGATGTAGTCTTGAAGAGCTCGAAAAACCGAGAAGATAGCAAAAAGAATCGCGAGAAACGGAGTTCGGATGAGAAAGATATGCCCAAATGAAGAAAGAGGGGTTTTTAACCCGATTCGGACTGACAGACACCTAGCGGTCGCTAGGTGTCTTAGCTAGCGATCGCTAGCCTTAGAAAGACAAACAGAAAGTTGATTTTGATCGCTAGCGATCGCTAGGGTGAGGCCTAGCGGTCGCTAGCACCTGTGCGCTCTTATTTCGGCCATAACTTCTTCGTTATAGCTCCGATTTCGATTCCGGAAGAACCGTTGGATTCGTATTTCAATTTCCCATCCAACAAGACTATAAAATATAAGTTTTGATCAAAAGTCCTATTTTTCATATTTTCTTAAAAGTTCTAAAGCCCGAAAATTACGGGTGTTACAATCCTCCCCACCTAAATCAAATTTCGTCCTCGAAATTGCTAATCTCTTCCGAACCACAAAGGACCACTTTGCTCAGGCGCTTTGCAAAGATAAGACATTATGCTCTCTCTATACCAGTCAGTTAAATCACCATTGGACTTGGTTACGTTCACAACACGATCACTGATACGGTGGTCTCGTTTAAAAGTGGTTCATCAAAACACCACAAGCTACTACTTTACGTCTATCCTTCGAAACATAACGCGTTTATAAGGATAATATCACTAGAATACGCAACCTTAGCTCTTTGTATAGTTTAACCAAATCAAATCGACTAAATTCTATGGTTCAAGTTACCATACATCATTTGCCTCCTATTAAAGTCGATAACGCGACTAAGAGTTACTTTACTACCAAGGAATGTCTCCACACACTCACTAACGGTGTCTAGCCGTCGTCATTAATTCCCAAAGAAACTCGAAAATTCCGTCTACTCGCCTATGAGTACCATAAGGAAGGTAAGTTTCTTCACTTAGCAAATCGCTAATTCCCAATAACTCCATAAACTTCCACATTCGCACTATCATAGCCTTTCTAATTATCCAATCACCTACGCAATTCTAACTTTGCCTTAGGTGACTAAATCTTGAACTTCTAAGTACAAATTCTCCCTGAAATTCATCTTAATAAAAAAAATACGAGTCCACTACTTGTCCCCATCAATACCTGTCATCATATCCTAAGTTTCATGCTTAGTCTGGCGTATCACGCCATTATGTCCACTACAAATTCCTCCTCACATAACTCAATTATAAGTCACGTCTTCAAAACCACCTGTATGTTCACAGAAGGTTCCTCTTACAAGGCAATATTAATACACTGACAACATACACCACTCGGTCCACATATGAAATCATTAGTATACATCACACGATCACCAAATGTGGTACCACTGATAACATTTTCTTGATCCCTAGACACACATGGAGAATATTTCCTCATCTATACCACCAGTGTACTATTAAATTCTTTATTGAATCTTAGAGTCACGATATATAAATATATACACTTAACTTTTGTTATCCCTTCTAAGACCTTTAGATAGAAGTAAATGTCCTCTTACAGTTTGTCTCTCTCGAATCTCAAAGAGACCTCAAAACATGGTCACTTAGCCCGCTCGACCAAAATCTCATTCTAAACGGTTCGCTACAATCTCTTAGAAACATGCTCCAACAATCTATGAGACTTCTCTTTGTAATAGCCGGTATGCACATCGTGCATCCATTTAGGTGGTGCTAACCAATTTCTCATACTTAGACTTGTCCACTTACAATGTCTTTACCTAGATGATAACAGATTTCCCTCTAAATGAGGGTCTCCCATCGGACCGTCCTTGTTCCCGTGATCATGGGCAACACGGTGCTCCTCAACAACACACTCGTAAGAGAGATACAAACTAAATCCCTATGCAATCTAGTTTCGATCCACAACGAGCGCAACGCTACTCCGTCCAATTTTCCAAGTGTCACTCCACTATATAATAGCATGCTCATAAAAGGTAGAACCAAATTAATTCATGTAGCACATTGAAGGATAGCATGCAATCAGTTCGCACATGGGCATCGATTTTTTTTTAACCAAAATTCTTGTACATCAAGGAATTCAATAACTCCGAAATTATGCATGGTAAACATTTATCGCAAGCACACAATCGGATACAAGCACACATGTATTTTACATAAAGACTTGACAACAACGGCATGACGCATATTCTCGGATAGTGTGAAGGCTCATAGAATACATAACTTATACTACATTAATCGTACACCACTTCAACCCCAAAGCTCTAAGTGCTTGCTATGACCCCCAACTAGTCTTACCAAAAGACGACTGGTTTCGTGCCAAACAACCATGAGTCGCACTCCTAGAGCTCAAAATATTCTGAGCTACTTAATGAAAATCCAACTCGAATTTGCACACTTAAGGCGACTCGTCGAAAATCAACCCTCTTAATAAGAGGTCCATTATATGACTATCAACCATGATAGACCTCTCAGGTTTAGCCTTCTTAGTGATCACTAACAAACTAGCCGTTATACGACACGGGTTCCCAACAAAACCTTGCGACACCTAGTAGTCCCAACAACCACGACATACTTAAGCGTAAAAGCATCAACGCAACAAAGTCCTAAAGTTCATCGCCGTGCAATTAATAATCCAAGCTTACCACTTCGTTATTTTGGAACCCAAAGCTCATAACCGAGCTATTTAAAATCGAAGCTTATAGTCAAACTATTAAAATCAAAGCCCGTAACTGTTGTTTAGAAATCCAAGCTCACAACCGAGTTATTCTAGAAACCAAGTTCATCACCGAGTCCTTTAAAATCAAAGCTCATAATCGAGCTATTTTAGAAATCAAATTCAAACCGAACCCTTTAAAAATCAAGGCTCATAATCGAGCTATTTTAGAAATCAAATTCAAACCGAACCCTTTAAAAATCAAGGCTCATAATCGAGCTATTTTAGAATTCGAGACTCGTCCCCCAAGTCCTCATAATCAAAACCGAGCACTAGCTCCAAACTCAATAGACCCAAAGTTGACGGTCTTAAAATAATTTTATATAGTTCACTCCATTAATGTGGATGTAACTCCCGAAGTCATTTGACCCAAAAATTTCCAACACAGTTTAACCAAAACAGTTACCCAAATGGGTCCACACTTTTATAAATCTCGTTTAAGCTGTAATTCATGTGAAAACGTATTTATAATTCTTGTGAATCAAGTCATATCGAAAATATCATATTTGATTATTATATCAAAATCCATTCAACATACGCACCCGGTAACACTCGACTATCGTTTGTTTAGAAAATAACTTTATGGAACACACAACGTTTTGGAAGAACATTGTTTTGGCACATACGCCATGTTGCAAATCAATTTGAAAAGATTCACGTGATAAAACGACCACTTTGTATAAAAACGCTACAAAATTGCAGGCTACCTATTCCGCCAAAGTCATCCACCTATATTCCTCATACATTATCATCAGTGTTTCACGATCATCCAAGCGATCTCATCTAAAGTTCAAGTCCTTTATATCGTACTAGATAATACATTCCAAGTCTTACTTTGATAGATTCATATCTTAGGCTGGATCTTATACTTCTGCCCTACGATATTGTCTAAGGTGTCTCCACATGTGCTTACCCCATACTATTTCAATGTATGGGCCTTTCTCAACTAACCACTCGATCTCTGGTCAGTTACGAGTCAACCTATTTTATCTCGACATCCGATCTTAGGCTAAAGTTATTTAGTTCCTCTTACGATCTTCCTCTTTAAATCTAGAGGGTTAACATGACGGCTCTAAAAGCGAGGAATTTGTAGAAGTAAGGCTCGTGTATAAATCGACTATTCGCCTCAACAAATCAAACACGTCCTATAACATGAAGGAATATTCCTATTCCTAACAATAACCTTCTTCATATTTGAGTCGGTATTAGGTCTTGATCTTCATAACCTTCTTGTATGACATACTACATAATTTCTCATTATCGCTTTGACAAGTAAGCTACATCTATTTTTCCACACTTCCAATATCCACACGATATTCCGGGGTATACACTTTCCCAAACATGCCTTCCAAGCCCAATTAATAAATCTTACCACTAATTCACACTCGAGTCAAGGTACTCAAATCACCTTTAAGCCAATCATCAAAACATGACCTTTAAATAAAGACTTATCATAATTAGGGCCCTTTATGACCGAGCAATTATCCTATCACAAGGAAATCAAGAAAATAAGAATAGCCTATCATACGTACCAACATTTATCAATCATTGCATCGATAGTAACCAAGAATACTCAAATGACGATACATTCATAACTCAGTAGCTAAGTGATTTATGAATAGACCGTGCACGAGATTCCCTGCCTCTATTGACGCAAGTCCTCGATCCATGTATTTCGTATTCCTAACGCTCTCCCCACCTAAGACTTTACCCATGGTAGGTGACATGTCTATTAGTGCACTAAGTTTAAGTCTAGGTACACTACGGTCAATACCTAGTTCGCTTAAACTAAAGCTCTGATACCAACTTGTAACACCCTAAAAATCAGAGTGAAAAAAAACCTTCATTTACGAAAGGTGTTAGTATAAATATACGCCAAAGCGTGAGCTCTTCCCAAAATGGGGTATAAGTATGTAATAATTACAACATTTGTAATCAAGTAAAGAATTACAATAACCAACTAGTCTAACTCCGTCTAGGAGGAAGACTACAAAAGGGTTATCGATCGCCAATGAATCCTACGGCCTAAAGGACTGGTTCTCCACATTCCCCAATGCTCACTCTACGCCCGAGGCCTACTTGGGAACGGCGTCCCTAGCACCTGAGAGACACATCGACACCAAACAAGTGTTAGGCTAAAGGAGCCTAGTGAGTTGTACAAATAATACCATGCATGAAGCATATATTAAGACATGCGAGATATACAAGATTATACTAACAATATAAACAGCATGTTAAACCGGTTTATTATTTTATCTTCGGAAACAGTGGGCGCGACCCACTTCCACCAACCAATGCCCCGACATTCACTAATTCCAAACACCTCGATGTCCCGAATTTAGCATGACAACATCATCCGAGGCCCGCGCACCAAGGAGCAACCCGAGGGCCGGCGACATAGGGGCATTCCTATTTCAGAACCTCCCAAGACTGTTTGGTGTGGACACATTGCGTTGGTTCGTCCATGTTATTATCTCATAAGATCGTGATACGGAATTTAGCATCGTGTCACGTCCATGTTGTTATCATATAAGATCGTGATACGGAATTTAGCATCGTGTCACGTCCATGTTGTTGCATACAAGACCTCGATACTGAATTTAGCATAGTATCTCGTCCACATCCTTTACATACAAAACCTCGACACTGAATTTAGCATAGCATCATTTATAGAGGTACATACCGAGGGTCTCATGCCCTTTACATCATTTTACATATGTCGACATATTCGGATATCAAATCCCATTTATATAATTTCATGGCACACATATTTCCAAGTGTTCCACATAAGCACATTCATCCTACAATTTCATGGATTCAACATATACGGTAATCATATACAATATTCTACCACATGTATTCACCCATATAATCCAAATCATTCATGTAGGCATAAATCATCATACGTTTCATGAAAGCCTTAAACTCGACATGATAAATAGTTTATACCAAAATCACATTCATCCACAAAATCAAGCAAGAAATGGAAAATCATCAAGATGATGTGCTCTCAGTTTTAACAAAATGGTTTTAACAACTCACTTTAGGGTTTGTACCCAAAACCCCCAAATCCTCCGATTTAGGTCAAATACGAGAACGAACCTAGAATCAAGTAAATCGAACCTTAGGTTAGTTTCATAACTCCTATTACATAGATTAACCAACCTCAAATGGTTTAGATGAAGCTTACCTAGCCAAATCTTGAACAAACCCTAGATGAAGAACACTTTGCAACGATGGTGATTCGAGGTTGTGGTAGGCGGAGAAGATGAAGCCATGGAAGTCTCCACCCTCCAAACTAGTATATCTAGCCTCCAACACTTCTCAAAACATGAATTCCACCTAAAACAATACTAGATCTAAGCCAAGTATGGAAGAAAAGGTTTGGAGATGAAAAACCCCCAAATCGAAGCTTAAACTCGAAGGAGATGAAGAGATTACTTACACCAACGTTTTATAACTCCAAAATACTTGAAATCCATTGATGTAGTCTTGAAGAGCTCGAAAAACCGAGAAGATAGCAAAAAGAATCGGGAGAAACGGAGTTCGGATGAGAAAGATATGCCCAAATGAAGAAAGAGGGTTTTTAACCCGATTCGGACTGACAGACACCTAGCGGTCGCTAGGTGTCTTAGCTAGCGATCGCTAGCCTTAGAAAGACAAACAGAAAGTTGATTCTGATCGCTAGCGATCGCTAGGGTGAGGCCTAGCGGTCGCTAGCACCTGTGCGCTCTTATTTCGGCCATAACTTCTTCGTTATAGCTCCGATTTCGATTCCGAAAGAACCGTTGGATTCGTATTTCAATTTCCCATCCAACAAGACTATAAAATATAAGTTTTGATCAAAAGTCCTATTTTTCATATTTTCTTAAAAGTTCTAAAGCCCGAAAATTACGGGTGTTACACCCTAAGCCTTGACGCCATAACGAAGCCATAACGAGTAATTTAGAACCATGATATTTATATTGTATATTTCATATATCATATTTATATAATTGTAATTTGTATAATAATTAATTACAATTGTAAGTTTGTAATTACATATTTGTATAACTAAATTATACCTGTGTGCGATGCGGCATGAAGTTTCTCGAATTTGAGAATGAGAACTTGAAAGAATAATTTTGGTTCATTTTCAGTTTTATTCGGCATCACACGATGCTAATTTTTTTGATTTTATGTGTTTTTAAATTGCATATCGAATGCACAAAATTCAAGGTTAAAAATATTCAATAATTAATTTATTTTGAAACCATTGACTATAGAGCTATACTGGTATAATTTATAAAGAAATACTAGATGTCTTTTAGTTAATCAATGATTATGTATTTTTAGTATGAAAATGGTGTAAAATGAAAAATGAAAACATAATAAATGTGAAACATATTACTTCTTATATATTCTTAGGCTATGTTTGGCAAAAATAAGCTAGTTGATAAGCTTAGTTAGCTTATAAGCTACTCTATCCAAATATGTACCATAAACTAGCTTATAAGCTACTTTTTGAAACGCTACTTTGAGTAGCTTTTTAAGAGCTTTTTGTAACTTTTCCTAAACATAATTTGGTCATTTCACATACCCTTAAGCTAGTTTTTGCCAAACATAATTTGTTCATAAGCTAGCTTATCAATCAATAGCTAGCTTATCAGCTAGTTTGCCAAACATAGCCAGATAGCCTTAACATTTAATAATAAATTTGAATAAAAAATATTCAATATTTTTTTTGTCATAAAAAAAATATTCAATATTCGACTCATTTCAAATGTATTGACGAAATGATTATAATGGTATACATCGTAAAAAGAGAAACGTAATTTTAATGCATTTTAATTTATAATATACGATTACTTATTTTATGTAGTTAAAGTATTTTATAAAAAGTAGAAGATTAAAAGTAAAATAAGTAGTTAAAAAGTAAAAATTAAACCGATAATATAAAATAATATTTTATTATATATAGATTGTATCTGTATTACTAATAACTAGTGGTCCGCACCGCGCGTTGCGCGGTGTTCAGAAAATAACATAAAATATTGTTTATTAGTTATATTTAATAAGTTTTATTCGTTTGTTCTATGTAAATACGTCTTAGTTTATATGATATACATTTTGGATTATATATACTCTACCATCAATCATCCTATCAATTATGTAATTTATGTTCTTTTTGGCATAACTGAATGATATTGTCTAAATAAATCAATGACAATGACAATTAACATGCTTGTCGTTTGAGTGCTTATATACTTGATATAGATTGGATTAACTTATAGATTACTACTAAATTGAATACTATTCGATCATGAAAATAAGAATAACATTGAAAGTGTAAGTAGTGATTTGAAAGACTTAAAAAACGAAATGAAACTATATGGCATAAAGTTCGCTTTGCATAATTCAAATGAATACCACAATTGAAATATGCAACTTGCATTATAATTTAACTTCAAGGTTCTGCATCTGAAAACAAAAATATTGATTACATGTTATTTCGGCACCGCGCGTTGCGCGGTGGTATTATTTTTTATTTTAAAAAGTATTGTTAAGCTTAAATAAAATATTGAAGTTAATTTAGTCGATAATCATGTATTAGGTATTAAAAATAATGAGTATCAATATTCAATTTTATATGAATCCACCTTATCATCCTTAATTTGTTTTTCATTATATATAATTAATAAGTGATAACTAAAACTTAGAAAACAAATAGTATATGATTATGTTGATTATAATCATGACGTTTATTATGCAAATTGTTTTGTGAGAAAGATATCATACAAATGTGACGTTCTTACCTACTTTTATATAATTGCGAGATATTTTTTTATTTTGTTTAAAATTATTGTAATGTACTCGTTTTGCAACTTTAGGAAGAAAAAAAAGTTATTGAAACCCCCTTTTGACCTGTGTTGCATGAAAAAAAAAACATTAGTTGTCAATATTGTGATCACTCGACAACGATTGTTAATTTTTCATTTGACATGTTTGAGTTTTTTCGATCTTTTTATGATTGTTTCGTTATATTTTGGTTAGTCCGTAAAATTCATAAAAAGAAGACGGTTTTATTAAATTTATGTAAATTAATAAAATTATTATATTTATTCGAATTTAACTTACATATTTAGTTTGATTTAATCTAAATTAATAACAGAATATGAAATCCTTTATACATATTAATCTTTGTAATAAGGTGTTTTTTTATTTAATATATTGATTCTTCTAATTCAAGTTTTATATATTATTTTCATAGCTTTTTATACATATTATTATATTGACTCTATTTTTTATTATATATTATCGTAGTAGTTTTATATTTTATGTAATAATTTTAATTATATAGATATTGATTTACTTTAATTATGTTTTTGAGCGATACTAAAGATAATAAATATCATCATATTTAGAAGCCTATCTTTTTATTATTTAGCGTAACATTTAAATTGATTGGTCATTTTTATTAGTTTTATATATTGATTTCAATTTTTTATATTAATTTTAATATCGTTTAAAAATACGATTAATATATATATATATATGTCTTTTTATAATTGTTACAATCAATTGTTATATTCATTTGCTTATTTATATTAATTATAACAAATTTATTATTATAGTATTACCATGTAAATATAAATTACATGTAATAATATTTAAGTGTCGTGTAAATAACAAAAATACTTATTTTAATAGTATTTTAGATAATTAGTAAAACAAAAACTTTGAAAGATATAGAAGACTGAGACTAAAAAAAGAACTTTAAAAAAACCACACGGATCAAAGCTTGGAGTTTGATCGTTGCCAACAGAAATATAAGCACAACAAATTGAGAAAATAAACTTCACTTAAAATACATGTACAACATAAATATTAAATGGAAAACATGATGAAGGAAAATCAAAAATAACAATTGTGAAAAAAAAAATCCAAATAAAAACTCAAAAAACTTGTTAACAATCATATATAATACACAAAAGCATAAACATTATTTGAAATTTTGATGGAAAAAAATAACTATAGTATTGACAATCATGAATAAAAACGAAAAAAAAAACAAAAACTTATTTAAGAACAATATATAATGTACACAAAGCAGACAAAAAATATACGAAAATTATTTATATATACCTTTTGGCACATATAGACAGAAAAACAACATATAACTCACATAAATCTTAAAATATATAATAAAAGTTGTTACCTTACCTTAAAATTTTACGAAAATTGAGAATTACTGACGAAAATAAATTGTCAAAAGACAAACAACAAACAAACATTCAAATGAAGGCTTCTTATAGAACATAAAGGTGTTGATATATTACATTTTGATGGAGCTTTGTGGTTTATATATGATTGTGTTGTAGGTTTTTTCTTTAATTAATAAATTGGAAAATGAAGAGATTAAATTGAATGTCTCTTGGAAGTTATAGAATTTGAAAGGTAAAGCTAATTAAAATGTAAGGTAAATTACCAAATAAGCCTTCTTATAGTAAATTACACAATTTCCGTTAAGGGGTATTAAGGGGTATAATAGTCTTTCACTCATTTAATTATTAAAAAAAATCAAAATAATGAGAAAATTCCTTTAGGCAAATCCTACTCTAAGAATATAGTATTGACAATCATGAATAAAAACGAAAAAAAAGCAAAAACTTATTTAAGAACAATATATAATGTACACAAAGCAAACAAAAAAATATACGAAAATTATTTATATATACCTTTTGGCACATATAGACAGAAAAACAACATATAACTCACATAAATCTTAAAATATATAATAAAAGTTGTTTCCTTACCATAAAATTTTACGAAAATTGAGAATTACTGACGAAAACAAATTGTCAAAAGACAAACAACAAACAAACATTCAAATGAAGGCTTCTTATAGAACATAAAGGTGTTGATATATTACCTTTTGAGGAGCTTTGTGGTTTATATATGATTGTGTTGTAGGTTTTTCTTTAATTAATAAATTGGAAAATGAAGAGATTAAATTGAATGTCTCTTGGAAGTTATAGAATTTGAAAGGTAAAGCTAATTAAAATGTAAGGTAAATTACCAAATAAGCCTTCTTATAGTAAATTACACAATTTTTATTAAGGGGTATAATAGTCTTTCACTCATTTAAATATTTTAAAAAAATCAAAATAATGAGAAAATTCCTTTAGGCAAATCCTACTCTAAGAATGTGTCACATCATCACACCAACATCTTCCTTTTATATATATATAGATTTAACTTAAGTCAAAGCCTAAAAGCTGAAAGCCCAAAGCCCCAAACCCTTTAAAATTAAACCCAAAAGGACCAAAGCTGAAACCTGAAAATGCAAGTCCAAAAACTAAAAGATCATAACTAGACCAGATTTAATCCTAATCCAGTTTGACTAGATACGTTTCTTGACATCCAAAACTTGTTCAGACCCGATCTAAGTTTCAAAAAAACCGGTTTTCTTTTTGTTGGTCCTCTATTGATGGCCAATAAGATAAATTGTATTGTAGAAGAGGGGGGGCGGGGTTGAATACAATTAACACAGTTTCTTCCACTTAATTCAGTCCACGACTCCTATGGAGCCTTTGTGTGAACTGAAGTAGATTGTTTGTTGAAAGGGATCAAGACTTTGTCAAGATCCAAACAATCTTTTAAGTATTTTGACACACAGCCTTTGCTTATGCACAAAGCAAGTATTAGAAGAGATAGAAAGAATTAGAAGATAGAAAAAAGAAAGAATTGGGGTATAGAAGATGGACCAAAGGTTGTGTTTGAAGAACACACTACGTTCATATTTATACCTCATGCATTAAATGCATGTCATCCCTAACTTTACACGTGTTAGGTAAAGGTTGGGTTTGGTGTACTATTGTACCATAAAATAATGTTCATGCGTGGTAGGGTCATGGCATATGGTAAACAGTTGCCTTATGGGTGATAAGTACGGAGGGAACAGTAAAGAGACATCGCTGATCCTTGGGAAGGATCAGGGAGACACTGTGACTTGTTCTCTATGGAACGTCATGTAAGAGTAGTCAGCTAGCTATCACTGATTTCAACTTCAGATCATTAGCATCGCTGACTCTATCATCAGCTTGCATCAATAGATGGTGCTGATGGTTTCATAGTGACATGAAAATTTGTCTTCAAATGATACTTAGCTGATGTCAGCTCTCACTGATACTGAACGGAGTCAATGATCAGCGATCGCTGATGTCCAACCTATCAGCGAGACAGACTCGCTGAAGTATTGAACTTCATCACAGCAGTGCTAAGTATTTTTCAGTTAGTAGACAAGGATCATTGGTATTTCATCAAGTCATAGAGGAGCTGGATCAACACTTTTTTGGGAAAAAAGCCAGTTCAGATTGGATTAAAATTCGACCATGTGCACATTTATTAGTAGTGGTGGCCAAATCTCGGTTACGGGTGGGTTATATAACTAGCTACCAACCGGGCTGTTAAAGATAGTACAATAGCTTAACCGTTTAAGCCGTAACCGGTTACGATTAAGGAGGTTTTGCGGTATAACTACTTAAAGTTATTTTATTATGATATGATTATTTTTATAGAGAAATATTCAAATGAGAAGTGCTAAAAAATAAGAAGTAGATAAACGATATCTATCAATCATCTGGTCAATAAAGACGACAGAGATTACTTATTTACTTCTTATTTTTTGAGTACTTCTCATTTGTACTATTATTTTTATATAAATGTTAAAAATAAAACAAACACTTTATTAAATATAATCAAATGGGTTACTTTAGGATATTAATATGAAAAATAAATGAATAATTATTTAAGTAAAATAAATGATTAATTATATAGATATTGTATGATTAAATTCAAATATTAAAGTTAAAATTGTAATAACTGTATAGGGCGTGGGGATGGATCGTGTATAGCATCCTAAACCAAATTTACGTTTTGTTTTGTTTTGAGTTTGAAAAGAAAACTGACCCATAAACCCTCCTCCTCCTCCTCCTGCTCTGCCTCTTATATAAAACCCTCCTCCTGGCTTAGACTGGAGTGGAGAGATGGCGGTAGACAGAAATCTGATCCAAGAAGAAGGATGCCTTCATCGTTTCTACAAAATTGTTTTAGGCTGGGACTATCTACGTCTTATAGTAAGTTTTGTAACTATTACTATTCTTCAATTATCAAATCTAATTTTGTAGCTTTCTGTTGAATGTTTTTTTTAAAAAGCAGAATGATAGCGAAAATGAAAAGAATTTGGGTTTGAAACACGTAAAGGACACCTATAAAGATGTTGATGATTACATTTCCACTTTTGAGCCTCTCTTATTTGAAGAAGTTAAAGCTCAGATCTTACAACGAAATGATGAGGAACAACAAGGTATCTACTCTATTATTACTATATTATATTATATCATGTTTCATTTCATCTTATTCTATAATTTAATCCCAGATAACAACATTTCACTTTGGATTTTAAAACAAGTTCAATCTTTTTAGCCCGCCCTAAGAATGGTGTTTGGTGATTATATGTGTATTTGTTTTCCTATTTCCAATATATGGAGCCTATAATTTGTTGTATGTTTATGTGTTTATAAGAAACGGACTGGAAGATGGGTGTGGTTATACAATGTCATGAAACCGATGGGTTTCACTTAACAGAGGTATTTGGTGAAGACTGGGGATCTGTATCACAGAACGACTTGTTGCTGCTTTCAAAAAAGAAGGTAACTCAATATTCATTTCCCTTGTAATTATTGCAAGATATGTGGTCATGGATGCATGTTTGAATTTATTATTCCCTACCACCATGTGTTGCATATATATATGCCGAAAGATACACTGAATTAGATATGTTAAGATCAGCAAGTGCATTGATTCCGTTTTGCAGTTTGGAGATGACAAAGAACTTACCACCGCATATGCATTTGCGTTGGTTGAGCATCGTCAACCAGATAAGATTAGACTCAGAATGCAATTAGATGGAGAAATAAAGAGAGTGGATAGAGAGGACTTCACTTCTTCCAAAAGGCTGATGAAAATGAGGTCTCTTATTGTCGAACAAGGCAAAACTTGGAGCATGAAGAAGGTATGTTTAACATCAATTGTCACAAGGTGATGCGTTTAAATTTTACGTTTTTAAGCGTGTTAATTGCAATTTGCAAGCAGAATCATGAATTCATCATGTAGCTGCTGTTACCAACAGCAACTTATGATTAGATTGCTTGAACCCTTTTGCATCTCTTTTCTATTGGGTATGATATGAGTTTCTGTTTAATAGGCATATTTTGCCAAGTGCAGGTTTGCAGTTTATCAACCATAGCGCGTGAGTATGTAGCTTTGCGTTCAATTAGCAGCTTGCCATACAAGGATGTGATTTTAACAGCTGCTGATAGCATTCAGAATTCTGAAGATCAGGCCTGGAAAATATCTAAGGTTCTTATGGAATCTATCCAAACTAACCACAACGCAACGCAGCTGGAAGCTATACGTGTGAGTATTCCTAACGCCTGCTACCTACCTACTTACCATGACTTATAGCCTTAATTATTCGTACTTGTGCTTCTCTGAGACATGATTTCTTTCCATCATCTTGACACATGAGTTTACAATAACTTCTATTTATATGTTTATTTCTTGCAGGCAGGTCTTTCACGCAGAAAGTTTGTCCTGATTCAGGTTTTTCTTTATTTTGTACTTCCTTTTCTTTAACATACATACTTTCACCTTAAAGAATCAAACTATGCTTGTGTTGTGCTTATTGGCCCAATCTAATGGTAGGAAGGATCTATTATTGACTACGTTTAGATGAACAATTGTTTTAATATCATAATCGTTTTTCTTCGTTATAAATTGATCAAAAATAACAAAATGCCTTGGTTTTTTATTTTGTGAAGCAACATTAACCTCTTGCATCATTGGTCTTTATGGGGCTCCCTGTATATAGTTCATTTTCTCTTTAATCTTCAATGAAGTGGTCCTAGGGTTAGATATAAATGGGCATATAGTTATATCAATGGAAAACTCATATGGGATAAATGGAATCTATAGTATTAAGTATATAATTAGCAAACGATTAGCAGAGATGAGTATGTTAACTACTATCTTATGCTCATTTTAGGGTCCTCCAGGAACCGGGAAAACACAAACAATTCTTGGGCTTCTTAGTGCCATACTGCATGCAACTCCTGGGCGCATACATGCCAAGTGAGTATCTTGCAAGCTTGTTAGTAACTTCATTAGCCATTACTTCAGTGTATGAATAATATATATATATATATATATATATAGGGGTGGGTTCAAATGTGAACCACTTTTTGGTTGTGAACGTGAGGACAACCGAGAGCGCGACACATGGCGGATGACTAGGCGCCATGTCAAGTCCACGGCGGATGACTAGGCGCGATTCATGGGAGGGCATTGAATTAAAGAGGGGGACCACACTCAAAGCCGCCACGTGTCACGCTCTCGGTTGTCCTCACGTTCACAACCAAAAAGTGGTTCACATTTGAACTTTCCTCTATATAATATATATATATATATAAATTATTAGCTTCATCTATTTCTAATCTCTTTATGCAGGGGTAAAATAAATGAAATAAAACGTGGGCCAGATTTACACATTCAAGAGAAGTATGTTTTTTCTCAACTTCTTTCCTTTGATTTATTCATTCTTTTGGCTTCTTTTACACTTTAGTATCTCTTGTTGTATGTTTTCTTTTATCATGCACATACGTGTGTATGCCATAACCATTTATGGGAACTAGTGATAGGAAGATAGAAATTGGGTGGGTGATGGAACTCTAGATTAGCGTGTGTGTGTATATATATATATATATAGAGAGAGAGAGAGAAAGGTTCAAATGAGAAGTGCTAAAAAAATACGAACTAGAGAAGTGATCTCAACCGTTGATACGATTGAGATCATAGTTGACTAGTCAAGGATTGCGGCTTTGACCGATCAAAGCCGTCGTCTTTGACTAGTCAACTATGATCTCAACCGTTGATTGACGTGATTCACAGAGGGTGGAGACGGTTCAAGGAGGGTGACCGGTCAAAGCCGCCTTTATTGACCGGATGAGTGGTGGAGATCGCTTCTCTACTTCGTATTTCTTTAGCACTTCTCATTTGAACCTAATACTATGTAATATATATATATATATATATATAGGGGAAGGTTCAAAACGAGAAACATGTCATTTTAAGAAAACGTGAGGAACAATCTCAGCCACTCATCTCGCGGTTACGGTGGACGTGATCACTGAGGATTGACACGATTCATGGGAGGGTAGAGATTATTAAAGGGGGGACCGGTCAAAGCCGCCTTTGTTGACCGAGATGAGTGGTTGAGATTGCTTCTCACGTTTTCTTAAATTGATATGTTTCTCGTTTGAAACTCCCTCTCTCTCTCTCTATATATATATATGTATATATAGGGGAAGGTTCAAACGAGAAGCATGTCAATTTAAGAAAAAGTGAGGAGCAATCTCAGCCACTCATCTCGCGGTTATGGTGGAGGTGATCACGGAGGATTGAATCGATTCATGGGAGGGTAGAGATTATTAAAGGGGGGGGGGACTGACCGCCTTTGTTGACCGAGATGAGTGGTTGAGATTGCTCCTCCCGTTTTCTTAAAAAGTTGTATTTTTCGTATGAACCTCTCTCTCTCTCTCTCTCTCTCTATATATATATATATATATATATATATATATAGAGAGAGAGAGAGAGAGAGAGAGAGAGAGAGGATGGATGGAATTGGAGGAACTTCTCATTAAAACCTTAATACAAGTGTTTCACCTAATTGATTGTAAGCATGACGTAGGTTGGGATAATTGGGGGGCAGTGTGCATGTTACCATCCACAAGTCTATATGGATTTCATTGTCTGAAATATCTACACTAAAGAAAATATTGCAGGATTTGATTATGGAGATTGATTTTTCCTTTGATTTCTGGTATCGTGTTTTAATTAAACCATTCATTTTGGATTTTGTTAGAAACAATCACTGGGCAAAAGCTTCGCCATGGTTATATGGCATTAATCCTAGAGATGCAAAAATGCCTAAAGATGGCGACGACGGTTTTTTTCCCACTACTGGTAGTGAGCTGGTAAGTTCCGTTTCTTTTCTTGTATATTCATCTTGGTGGTCCACATATGTTAGCTTCTTATGTTCACACAGAAACCGGAAGTCGTTAATTCCAGTCGCAAATATCGTGTCCGTGTTCTGGTGTGTGCTCCATCAAACTCTGCACTTGATGAAATTGTGTTGCGGCTTTTAAGCACTGGTATGTACTAAACCATCGTATGGCAAGCACAAAGTAGCTTATAAGTTAGCTTATTCTTTGTGTACATGTTTGGATGGACAAAAAGTAGCTTATAAGCTAGCAAACCACAAGGCTTGTGGTGTAGCGGTAAGACCGGTGGGGGATGTGGATGGCATCCCATTCACCCCAGGTTCGAATCCCTTCGTGCGCATCTGTGGCCAGGCTTAGTCTCAGATGGCCGAATTTTCAATTCCAAATTGCCAAGGATGTAGTCTAGGCAAAACCTAGATGAACCTTATCCAAAAAAAAGCTTATAAGCTAGCTTTTTGATAAGCTACCTGGAGGTAGCTTTTTGGAGCTTTTTGTAGCCTTTTCCAATTATACCCTATTAATATTAATTATTATATCCCAATATGCCCTTTTGGTCATTTTTACATACCCATAAGCTAGTTTTTTGCCAAACATAATTTGTTTAAACTAGCTAGCTTATCAGCTACTAGCTCGCTTATCAGCTAGTTTGCCAAACATAGCCTAAGTCTATCCAAAATTTTGTGTCTTGGATATGTTTTTTAAATCCTTTATGTAGAGTTTCTTCTTTAGCTCCTTAGCTACATCACATATTAGTTGTTTCTGATCATGTTCAGGCATTCGGGATGAAAATGACCGTGCATACACTCCTAAAGTTGTTCGGATTGGTCTCAAGGCACATCATTCTGTCCAAGCTGTATCTATGGATTACCTAGTACGTACCTAGGAATTGTCAATACTATTTCTGCTTAAAATTATTTTAATAGAAGTTATGTTGAGTAATAAAACGAATGTTAACATAGGAAGTTTGAATTTTCAGGTGGAACAAAAACTTGCAGGCATGGATTTCCAAACTGCTGATAAACAGAAGCAAGGGGGTGCTGCTAGAGACAGAGATACAATGCGTGCTTCAATCATGGATGAGTCAGCAATTGTATGTATTTTGAGCTTTATGGTGAGATCCAAAGTATCACATGACTTATGATTTATGTTTTTTCTGTGGCAGGTGTTCTCCACTCTTAGTTTCAGTGGTTCAGGTCTCTTCACTAAACTTAGTCGCAATTTTGACATCGTGGTGATAGATGAAGCTGCTCAAGCAGTAAGTTCCTCTGCACTACAATATGCTATTTTAAGAGTAATTTTACTACTAACGTAACAATTGAGAATTTAAGACATCAGTGATTAGTTGGCCTTTCCTGCTTGTAAGACGTTTGTGATCAATAGCCTTGATAATGAGCTTCAAAATTTTCTACAGGTGGAACCTGCAACACTAGTCCCTTTGGCCAGTGGATGCAAACAAGTGTTCTTGGTATGTACATCATGCTTGTTTTTAAACACGAGTTTCTGTAATAATGGCGATTCTTTTTGCATTTAATTCATTCCAACTGGTACCATTGTCTTATGAATTTAATGAAGACAGACTTCTTATATTTATGCCTAAAAGAATATACAAGGAAAAAGATAATGTAAAAGAAACAACTTCAAGTGAAGTCTGTGGGTTAATCATCTTCTGGACCTCTACTACTTCTATGTTTTGGCATATGATTGAAAGTGACCTTGGCACTAACATGCATCATTTCTATATTTAGTTTTACTAGGACCTGTCTGACTTCCAAATGTCAAACCTAGTATTTGCCAAGTAAATCAATAAATAATGAATCTTTTCTAATTTAATTTAGGCTGATGAAGATTGTTTAGAATTTCCCTTTCTATTTTTCTGGAACATGTATGATGTGAAATTTTCTTTTCATCCGGCTGAACTGCTGAAGTCTAATGTCATTCTATAGTGTGCTGTTAATTTTCCTTTCTAGCCTTTTCAGTACTTCACATAAAAACATCAAATCTAAAAGTGGGATTTTGGGCACATCTATCATCTTCTTTTATGCTGTCAAAACTAAAGTTGCCGTCGGTCATCATTAAGGTGCAAGATGGTCATTATTTATTCAACCGTATAGAGTGCTCCCAGAATTATCATGTATAGTAAAGGGGCCAAAAGCATCTTTTGGGCAACTAACAATCTATTTGGAATTGGGGTGGTTTTTTCCAGCTTATGGTTTCTTCATTCTAACACCCCGTTTATTTATAGGTTGGTGATCCTGTTCAGTTGCCAGCAACTGTTATTTCTCCTGTTGCTGATAAATTTGGGTAAGAGCTAAGACTAGCCATTCTCCGTTGGCTGGGTCCCAGATTCTAACATTCTTTATCTGTATAACAGTTACAGTATGAGCTTGTTTAAAAGGTTTCAAAAGGCTGGATATCCAGTACAGATGCTGAAGACACAATACAGGATGCATCCCGAGGTCTGTTTTTAGCATTCTCAAAATGAATCAGTGTTCTTGAAACCAATAACCTTACCTTCAACTAGTACTAGTGCAATTATTAGCTTATTTCTCACAGATTAGAAGCTTCCCTTCAAGAGAATTCTACAATGGAGAATTGGAAGATGGAGCGGATATTAAAGACAAGACAAAGCGCTTGTGGCATAAATACCGTTGTTTTGGACCTTTTTGTTTTTTTGATATACATGAAGGGCAAGCCACACGACCTTTATCATCATGGCAAAATGCTGATGAGGTTGACTTTGTCTTGCTAATGTATCATAAATTAGTCAGTAGTTATCCAGAGCTGAAATCAAGTTCTCGGTTTGCAATTATAACCCCTTACACTGAACAAGTGAAGCTCTTTCGTACTAGTTTTAAGGAGAAATTTGGGATTGATCCAGAGAAAGTTGTGGACATCAACACTGTGGACGGTTTCCAGGTTAAAAAATTCATCTACTTGACTTCACATTCATTAGCTCCACTGTAGATTTTCAGCAACAGCAATCTTGTTTTTTTTTAAAATGTAGGGCCGGGAAAAGGATGTTGCAATATTTTCATGTGTTAGGGCCAGCAAAGAGAGAGGCATTGGGCATGTTGGTGATTATCGGCGAATGAATGTTGGTATAACCAGAGCAAGGGCTTCTGTGCTGGTATGGCCTGTTATTGATTTCTGTGGTCTAATCTCGTTAACTTTAGCTCTCACTTTCTGTCCCCCAAACTGATCTCTTGGTTCTATGCTAGGTGGTTGGTGCAGCTGAAGCACTTAGAGAAAATGATCACTGGAAAAACCTGATCGAAAGTGCAGAGGAGAGAAATTCTCTTTTCAAGGTAGGTTCTCATGGTTGTGTAGGTTGACTTAGACCTTATATGTCTAGAGGTATGGAGGCTGTTTCCATGAAGACCCTGCTTCGAGGAAATTATATTAAGGAAAGAAACTTAAATCCTGAAAGCAATATTTTAAAGGTTTAGAAGACTCTTAACATGATTGTAAGAAAGCTTTAGATAGTGGAAATTTGGTAGGTTGATGGGACTGTAGGTCTGAACCGGACTGGACAGCAAGGAGCGAGGTAGGCAAGTGGAAAATTGGTGGAAGGTTTAAGGGTTTTAATTTGACATGAGTAGTTTAGTAATTTATCATCTCATCTGTCTGATTTCTGCTCCACCCATTTTGGTTCTTTTTTGTCCCACTCAGTCCCAATCTGTCCCAGTGTAATTTTGTATCAAACATTAGTTTTTGTTCTGTCTCGTCCTAATGTATCTAGCTTACCTGATGCAAAAAATTGTGTAAAAAGCCAGAAATTGCAAAGGAAGTGCAAAAGGAACATTTTAAAGAATACACATAAAGGGCAATCTTCACTACCTGCTAAGAACCCCCTCCTATGTGTCGAGTAAAAATCCCGATCAATAGACCAGAAATGAAAATGTAATCCCTATCTCAAGCTGTTTATGAATTTCTTCTTTCAGGTTTCCAAGCCCTATGCCGAATTCTTCAGTGATAGTAGCCTCACATCCATGGTGGTGGAGGAGGCCGTCCCAGAGGGAGCGGGCCCAGATGACATGGATGCTGATGCACTGGGCTATGATCTTGCCATAGAAGCGGATCAAGCTCCCGTCGATGATGATTACGGAGATGGAGGAGACGATGGAGGCATGGACGACTAAAGACAAAAAAAGCTTGGGTGCATGATTCGGTTCAATCAGTTATATATAACTCATCATGCTATAAGTACCCAGTTTACATCAATAGTGCTTGAAATTCATGGATCTTGGTAGCAATTTGGAAAAGAAAAAAGGAAGACTGAAATTATTAGGGAAATAGGCAAATTCTTGTACAATGATGTTGGTATCCAAGGGAAGCCTGCTATATAATTCTAGGGTATAACCAACTGTAAATTCTTTCTGAAGTTTGGCTTAATTTGTTCTAGAGATATTTGGTTGTGCTTGTTTTTTAACTACAAGTAACACAAATGCCCAAAATGTAATGTGTACATGCTAAAAAAACTAGGTACTTATGAATATAAACATTGGCCTGTTTTATTTAATGTTGCAACCAAATGATTTTACTAGAACAGGATGCGGTTAATCGTCATTCTTGTTTGAAAGAATGTTGTTTCTACCATTAACGTCCATACAACTCTATTTTCTACCATTAACATCCATACAACTCAATTTGCAACGTTGTGAAGGATTAAAAGGAGTTGAAATTGTGGATTTGGAGATCAGACTTCAAACCTCTAAACGAGCCTATGAGATTGTTGAGATATAATGTAACTAAGCAATCATCTATATGCTTAGTATTCAATAAACACAACCAAAAAAAAGAATCAGTGAACTTATTATTTCATTTACTAATAGTTGTAAGATACTATATCATCTGCCTTCGACCTATTTTTAGTGCTTTCGTGCCTAAATCACTAAAAATTTCAACATGATCTTTTTTTCTTCTTTATGAAAAAAGCAACATGGTTTTATTGTGCTTCTCAAACCTTGGTTTTCTCAGCAATCACATTAATGGTCCTTCTGGATGTTGATTAAAGTTCATAAACCATATACAACAAAATTGTCTTCTGTATTTCTACATTCAAATACAGACCGCAAAAGTAGCAGTTGTTTTTGGATGCTAATTGGAGATTTAAGATCCATATACAACAACAAATGCAATGGTACTCGCAACAAAAACGAAGATTATTTTTATTGAAGAATGATTTCTAGATTCAAAACTAGTATTCAACTAACAACATATACCATGGTAAAAAGATATAAGCCTATTTTTGTGCACATACCATTGTAGATGCGATATAGAGCTTTCTGGCGTGGATTGCAGCATCCTGCTGATCAGCCAGCGAGCAGTCTACGGTTTTGTCATCCACCGGAGTAAATTGCCGTAGACCATTACCAGTCATCGGCTCCGTCGCCGGTGACAGGTTGTGACTCCCATCAGAAGTCAACTCTAACATCTTCGCCCTTGGCCTGTGTTCTCCCCTCGACTGAACAAAAAACGCAGAATAAGTCGGTGGCAAATTAGGGCTCGGATCCAAATGCGTATCAATTTCGTGCATTCTATCGATAGAAGACATAGTTGGCGCTATCTCGGGGTACGGAGGAGGGTGCATAACCACCGGAATTTCAACAGTGTCGTTTCCGGTTGAATTAACCACCGGCGGAGGAAGTATAGCCACCGGAATTCCAAACGTGTTGTTTCCGGTTGAATTAAAAACATCAGGAGACAGAAGCGGTGGTAAATCGACGTTAGGATACACATCCATCGAGCTCTGATTATTACTATTATTATTAGGTCGTAAATCCGAGATCGGTGATTGTAAAGTTAGGTTACCAGAGAGATTCGACAGCGATGTACCAGTTAGATTCTCCGGTGAACTCATCGTATGAGATCTGTACTCGAGGATACCTCCCAAGCCGTGAACGGCAATATATCTACCGTAGAACATTCCAGGAACCACCACATCGACTCCGCCGACTGTAATCAACGATCTCGGAGACCGGCGCTGCTCCACGAGGATATCCTCACCAGGCACAAGCGTCGGAATGGAGTTAGAGCCAGGCGGAAGGCTTAAGAGCTCGACGATGGACATACGGCGGGGGACGACGTGGTAACGGAGGGCGGAGACGTAATTGGAGGCCGCCATGGTCATGTCTAGGGCAAACAGAGCGGAGTTGATCGGTGCGAACAAGGTGTAGTTGCCGCTGGATTTGATGTCGTACCGGAGGTCGGAAGTGGCTATGGCGTTCGCGAAGAGATGGTAGCCTCTAGCTCTCATTACACCGAATACAATGTTCAGTTCGCCTTCTCTGACAGCGCTCACGATGACGGTGTTGACGGCTGCGATCAGGAGGATGACGGTGGTGAGGTTGAGGACGGTGGAGGTGTGGCCGGAAGTAGTCGCCATTGTTGCCGGAGAAGAAAGAGTTGATTGATTTTGGCGGATTTTGGTTTTTCTGTTGCAACTGAACTGAAGCTTCCAGAAGTCGGTCCGGATTAGACGTTATTTACCAAACATGCCATTGGCGTGTGGGCCCCAAAAATATGGATAGTCCGACCCGGTTCGTGAACCAAATTTACACTCTTTTTTAGTTTTTTCTTTAATGAAATTGACAATCTTAGTCCCTTGGCTTTGAGCAATTTTAGTAGTTGTTAATAAAGGAGCCATGAATACATTAAGATAGATCCAGGGGTGGTTTGTGAGTGCTTATCTATTTTTTTATAAAGCGTTTATTTGTATTTTGGAAAAAGAAAAAGTCCACTTTAACATGTTTTAATCTACATTTTTTTGAAACACATAGCGACATCAAACCAACAAATGACTATCACGAACATACATACGTACACACGCTTCCCCGACGATATTAGGCATCCACGGACAGCTCACTAATCTGCCGCTGGACCTGGAGCCTAACCACAATCTTTGATCAGCTGAGCTAGACATGATTTGTAGTTCTTTAAATCTACTTATTTGCGTTTTCAGTCCATGATAAGCATCTCTACTCAAGCACTTAAAACAATTTATTTGTATTTTCCACCCGTGATAAGCATATAAGAAGAAGAAGATAAGCAATCCCAAACGGCCCCTTAATAATAAAAAAATTGCTCGAATTATGTCAAATGAGTGAAATAAAAAATAGCTAGAGAAAAAACGGATCAATTAAGTTGGCCGGATCGAAAGTTATGCAAAATAGTATTGAGCTACCTACAACCTCATAAAGTGTTTTACTATCATTGAATTAAGATTTCATTAAAAACGACACTAATTTGGATATCGTGATTTGAAATATAATATGTATTTGAAACTTTATAGTTATTTTTGATTTTAAAATTTATTGTTGCATTTGAAATCTTTGGTTGCCTTAGGTTTTGGAATTGTTCTTTTGCAAATAATTGTGTATCCAAGGATACCCACCAAATAAATATATGAAAATGGATTTAAAAAGGTGATAGTTATTTTGCAGATCCTTTTCTGTAACGCCCCCAGATACCCGTGACACGATATTGTCCGCTTTGGGCCCAGTCCAGGTCACCCGCACGGTTTTGTTCTTGGGCCGAGTCCACGCACCCAAAAGGCCTCATGCCAAGTGAGGTTATCCACACCCTTATAAGGAATGCTTTGTTCTCCTCACCAACCGATGTGGGACGAGTTATTACACTCTCCCCCCCTCAAGGACACAACGCCCTCGTTGTGCACATCGGTCCGGGTCTGGCTCTGATACCATTTGTAACGCCCCCAGATACCCGTGACACGATATTGTCCGCTTTGGGCCCAGTCCAGGTCACCCGCACGGTTTTGTTCTTGGGCCGAGTCCACGCACCCAAAAGGCCTCATGCCAAGTGAGGTTATCCACACCTTTATAAGGAATGCTTTGTTCTCCTCACCAACCGATGTGGGACGAGTTATTACACTCAGTTGTAACACCCCTTTTTCCCTTTTACGCAAGTTAACGGATTTCCTTTAAGTTAAACTTATTTTGTGTATTACTGTTTCCAAAAGTTGAGGGGTTCAGTTGTTAATTATGGAACTTAAGGGTTGATTAGAAGGATATAAGCCAAAGGAAACCCTCCACTCCCCTGGAAATCGATCATCAGGGAGTTGGGAGAGAGAGAGAGAGTTGGCGATGGAGAGATTTGAAGAGCAAGGAGATCAAATTGAAGGCTTACGGTGGATCTATTGGGGTTGTGACTACTTAATTCGCATTAAAGAAACCGTTTTAGGGCAAGAGGAGAGGGAAAGGGGAAATTTTCGGATTTCCCGTCAGGATTGCGCGGCTGTGGGAAAACGGCTCGTTCTCCCTCGTCAACCGTTGGATCGTCGTGAAATTTGGACAGTAGGTTCACGACTCATCAATCTACAATCTGACCGGAGGGATTAGCGATCGGAGTTTCCAGTTGAGAGCAGCAACTTCCCGAAGTGGACTGGAATTTTCAGAAAGTCGAATTTTGGTGTTTTGAAGATTTGGGTGGTGTGTGCGTGCGATTCTCGAAGGCAAACGGCGGATAATCAAGTGTGGTTTGTTAATAGATCTCAAGGTGTTCGGTTAGAGGGATCGTACTAGTTTTGCGTGTTGGTTATCGCGGCGATTCAGGTGAGTTTCACTGTACGTGCTTTATATTATTGTGAATGTATATATGCGTAATTTGTGTGTGAGTTACACTACGTGTACTCTTTTCCGTTATGTATGTATGTATTGTGATTGTGTGTGTGAAAGGGAACCACATGCCCTTGATGAGTTGTGGGGGCGGACTCGCGTCCTAAGCTGGCGAGAAAAAGGGAACCACATGCCCTTGATGAGTTGTGGGGGCGGACTCGCGTCCTAAGCTGGCGAGAAAAAGGGAACCACATGCCCTTGGTGAGTTGTGGGGGCCGACCCGTGTCCAAACTGACGGGAGAAAGGGAACCACATGCCCTTGGTGAGTTGTGGGGGCCGACCCATGTCCAAACTGACGGGAGCTTTATGACCGCATGAGAGTCGATTATTGTTTGGCATTATTGGTTGGTTATTTGTTGGAATTATCGTTGAAATTATTTCATTGGAAATTTTGAATTGGTATATGATTGTTGTTGTGATTGTGATGGCACCGATTATGGTATGTGCGTGCATGGTAACATAAGGTACGTGCGGTGTTTGCTCACTAAGCTTATAGCTTACCCTTTAGTTGTTTCCCCTTTTTTTTTCAGGTTCGGGATTGGGTGTGGGCAAAGGCAAGGCTCCGCTTTGAGGCTAGCTGCGAGGATGGTTCCGACAAGTGAATTGGGTATTTTCTTAATATAATTATTGGAACATAAATATTTGTAATTAATTATTTCTTGCGGGATAACTGTAATAAATCTATTTAACGTTTTCGTAACTTGAATGTTATTTTTAGTTATAATGGTGAAAATGTGGTTTATATTCTTAAAATTACTAGTTAATATTATTTTCGAAATACTGGTGTTACATTTTCACCCCAAATAAATATGACCAAATTGTAGGAGGAATACAAAGTTGGGATCTCGAAAGTTAAAATATGATGAATGCTATGCTCAAAAGGTGCAAGTTTGGACTAGATGGAAAAAGAATGTCCAAATTAGGGAGTAAATGTGCAATATCATGAATCAAACCTAAAGGACATGTTATGTAAGTCTATATTTTTTTTGAACGGCAAGTTAACACACACACGCTTCAGCGGTATCGGGCCTTCAATTAGGCAATCCCGCTAATCCGTTGCGACCCGGCCCAACTTATGACTGAACCCGACCGACAGGGAAGTGGATCCCATAGACTGGATCCTCCCATACCAGCCACGACCCCGGCCCCGAAGGATCAGATCCAAAGTCTGGATGTCTCAGAAATGTTACCCGTAGGATTTGAACCCTGGTGGTGTGGCTTTCACCCCACTAGGGGTGAGCAAAAACCGCCCTACCCGAACTAACCTCCCGAAAACCGAACCGAAAACCGGGCAAAAAACCGAAAACCGCCAACCCGAAAACCGTCCTTCCCGAACCCGCCATACCCGAATAAAGTTTGGGTTCGGGTTGGGTTGCTATTTTCAAACTTGAACCCGTCCGAAACCCAAACTTATAATAAAAACCTTTATTTTATATTATATATGAGGGATTTTCTTTTGTGAACTTTTTTTTGGTGTGAACTTGTGAACTCAAGCCAAAACGACGATTTCATAGGTTAAATCAATGAAATTGGTTCATAAAATTGTTTAACATGATGAAATTATATTATATGATTCATTTTTTGATGAAAATGTTTCATATTTCGGTATTTTTTACGTAACTTTTCCATTCTTATGAATCTGTTTCATATATTTTTATGAAACCTTTTGATTTCACGTAAAACCACCGAAATATGAAACAATTTCAACAAAAATTGTATCATATGATATAATTTCATCATATTAAACAATTTCAAGAACCAATTTCATCGTATAATCGTCGTTTTGAAGAAAGTTCACAAGTTCACAGCAAAAAAAGTTAACAAAAGAAAATCCCTCTATTCTCTATATATATATATATATATATATAGTCACCTTATTTTGAAAACTCATTAATTTGTGAAAACTTTGGAAACTCATATAAACCATTGATATTGATTAGAAGGATCAATGGACAAAATTAATTGCAAAATTCAAAACCATAACCACCAACTCCTATAATTAAGCATCACAAAAATAAAATAAATAAAATTACCAAAAATAAACAAGAAAATGGATTATGATTGGTGGAAAACATGGTTTCCAAAGTTTCCACAAATTAATTAGTTTTCAAAATAAAGTGACTATATATATATATATATATTATATAAGGAGCTGTTGTTGGTGTTAATATATAAGGAACTTGTTTTTATATATATAAAAAATATTCTATATATATTATATATATATATATATATATAAGGAACTTATTTTTTTTGGTTTACTTAGTATATATTATGATTACTTGTGGACTTATTTAAAAGTATTTAGTATATATAATTTAGAAATTAAAAAGCTGAAAATTTGGTTAAAAATTGAGTTGGGTTGAATTTTTAAAATTTAATCTGAAATGGGCTTTTAATCTGAAATTCGATCAGGCCCAACCCGAACCCGTCCAACCCGAACTTTTCGGTTACCCAAAAATTTCGGTTGGAGAACGATTTGATAAAATCCCATCGAAAAGTTCGGTTACCCGAACTTAATAACCCGAATCCGTCCGATGCACACCCTACATCCCACACCCCAAGGACGTTATATGATGTATTTAAATTAGGCCAACCTAAATAAATGACATTAGGCTGTATGAAAATTAGAAAGGTAGTATATTAAAAGTTTAGGTATGAATATTATGCTCAAAAGGGGAAGTTTGGAATAAATCAAATAAATGTCTAAATCGGGGACCAAATGTGCAATACCATGAATTAAACCTCGAGGACATGTTACGTAAGTCTATTTGATGCGTTTAAATTGAGCCAATACGAATTAATGAGATCAAATTGTTTGAAAAATACATAATTTCAGTGTCTCAAGAATTTAGGTATGAATGTTATGCTCAAAACGGGCAAGTTTGGACTAAATTGAAAAGGAATGTCCAAATCAAGTGATAAATAAAGGGTTAAGGCAGTTGAATAATCATCTGATTTCACAATTACTTTTTCTCCAAGAAATTCCATAACCACTCTCTCTCTCTCTCTCTCTTGGCCGCCGGCCACCTACACACACACACACCGGAGTCCGTTTTCCGATCAGTCTAAGGCGGTCTAGCAGCTAGTCTCAAGGTGGTGCAGTAGTGGTGTATCACTCACTAGCTTCCGGAGCTGTTTTTCGGTATCGTTAAAGGTAAACGCGTAAAAACCCTCTCGTTATAGTGTTTGATTGGTTACGGATGGATCTCTGTCGGGATTGTGTTTTTATCCGCTGCGTTATCTGTTTTAGTCTAAAAAATCCCAACAAAAAGTGATATTGTCAAAGAAAACTTAAGAGAGACCTTAAAAACACAATCCTAGTAATCCTGGATCTCTGCCACTCAATAAGACAATATATGCAAATAGTCATTAAAAACTAGTAGAATTAGGTTAGGGCTTGTGTTAGTGTTTACATACGGTGGCACATAGTACTGTTTCGTTCAACAAATACATGGTCGTGAAAAGTGTCACCGTATCAATTTGTTGTGTCACCACCATATATATCTATATCTTGATAGTGCAATAAGAAGACAAGTTTTATTCGGTAGAATTGGTTAGTTTTTTGTTTTTTGAATGTGAAGTCTTGTGTTCAACTCATGTTAGGATCATTTTTCCTACGTTTTAACTTTTAATTTCATATTTATGGTGTGTAAATTTTTTATGGTGTAGCAAGACTCATTTGAAAAACAATGAACCAACCACTAAACCAATATTGAATTTATAAAAAATACTTTTATATATATTCTTTATAGTGAAAGGATGTCATCCTTTGAAAAAAATTTCTGAATCCACCCTTAATATATAAGTGATGTTACAAGTAGACCTATTATTATACAACAATGTGTTGTGTTTCCTCATGTGGTTTATATACTATAGATGACTGCATTATTTATAGTATTTTGAAATATTATATGTGCCTTAATCGTAATGCTATTGTATTACCACTTTGAAACGAAAAATCCTCAAGAAAACTAAGAAAGAAACCCTTCCTTTTTTACATGCATAGAGTAGAAAACCAACCCTAGGACGGACTCCCAGTCCATGCATATTTTCATTGCCATATTAATGCAACATCTCTTTTTCACTTATATATACTCATTCACTAGGTGTGAACCGCGCGTTGCGCGGTGATGAAATTTGTTAACGGAAATTACATAGTAAAGTTATATACGTTGTGAAAATACAGCTTTTTAATGGTATGGATTATATGATTCAAGAGTCAATGTCATTGGGTGTGTAGATTAAAAAAATCACCACAAAAAATCAGATTTATATGACGTAAAAAAATTTAACTGCCTAAAAACCTCATTCTATAAGATGCTTGTTTTACTTGATTTTTTAAAATAGTGTCATAATAAAATTTCTAATGTGATACATTGTATTATAAATATCTAAAAAACTTATTATAATGCCAAAAAAATCATGTAAGACTGATTGCAACGTCTTTAAATAAGACGTTTTATATTGTGGTCTTATTAAGTTTTATAAAGTGACTTATTGAGATGTTTACTTTTTTTCATCACATAAACCTAATTTTGTTTGCATAAACCTAATTTTGTTGTAATATGTGAAATTATCTTTATTTTTCCAAACTTGAGATTTTTGAACATTTTCTTCTTCTAAGTATAATAATATTTTAAATAAATAAATACTTTTTATTTAATACGTACTTAATTTTAAGAATTAACTTGTCATTAGTTGAATATAAAATTTTGATAAAAAGATTAGAAACACATAATTGACATAATTTATTTTCGATAGATGACATATTTTGTCCTTATAATTTTTTCAATGAGCTAATTAACTCTTCATAATGAATGCTAATTAACTTTGTTAAGCGGAGGAACCTTAGATGATATGAAAAAGAAAAATTAGGGGTCACATATGTAGATAGTTTGTTTTAGGAACCGAACTCAAAATTTGAACAAACCACATGACCCATCCGTGTAATTTACTGTTATTATTTTTATGTTTGTCAAATGCAATGGACAACATGCTTAAATTGTGAGGTTAGTCCATAGATAAATAATTTATGTTGATGGTCCATAACTTTTCATTTATATAACAACCATGATCTCTATATAACAATGATTAAGAACTAACCCGTCTATTAATAAACTATTTATTAATATTGAAAACTATTTTAATAGTCATTGGGTATATGAAACAAAATTAACAAAAACATTAAAAAAATCATAAACCAATTAAATTTTAGAGCATATATATAAATTTGGATTTTCCTATATGAACAATGTGATAAAAACAAAGAATGAATTTTACTCACGACACATCAACGATTGTAATATATTCGAAATTCCATTGACGAATAGTTATTGCAAGCAAAACTGCCAAACAATTATAAAAAAATATAACCTTGATTTTTTTGAAAATATATGAGAAACATAAAAAAAAATGTCTTACTTAAATAAAGAGGCTCTACAATCCCCAACAAAGTTCCTACAAAATGCATATATGATTAATGATATATGGCATATGGATTACTTTTCTTGAAGTAATCCAAAGAAAAAAATAATAGAGACGAAATAAACAAAAAAAAATATTTTAAAATCTTAACAAAAGATAAGAGTGATGCATACTTATCTTATCTCAAAGTTGATTTAAACATGATAAAGAGACTCTAAAATCCCCAACAAAATTCCTGCAAAATGCATATTTGAGTAAACATGATAATCATCATGAAAAAAATATGGTGAATGGATAGTTGTAAACTTGTAGTATATATATAGTATGGAGATGAAAAGTAGGTAGAGAAAATGAAAAGATAGTGTTAATTGCAACATAAATAACCATCAATGTTGATGGAAAATTATTAATTGATTGTATTAAAAATTGTTAGACATTAAAATTATATATGTGTATTATTTATATTATGTAAAATGATAAAGAAAATGAAAGGTTAAACTAATTTAATGATAGGTTTTTTTAATTAAAAAAATTTAAAATTATGAGAAAATTCATAAAGGTGAATGGATTGGAGGCTTCTCATAGTGCCACCTAAGCTACCTCTAGGATTTCCTTTTAAGTATATATAGATTTGTTAACCCTACAATTTATGTGAAGGGAGTGATATTGCCACTCTTGAATTTGATTCTTCCACAGCAATACTCAATAATTTACCTTTTTACCCTTGTTTTTCTCCACGGCTTAACTAGAATGGCCCCACCTTCACTCACAATGTAAAGACATTTACATTTAGCCCCCTTTATGTTTATTTATAAATACATTTTTATCTTTTAGTTATCTATTTGTCATTTTTTATTTTAATAATATTAACATATATAATTGTATATTAACTAAAATGCATTAATAAAATACTTTTTAATTCTAACAAGTTACATCATTATGTCGATACGTTCGAAATGAGTCCAGTATTGAATATTTTTGTATTTCAATATTTTTTATACATAATAAAATTGTTTAATATGATTAACGAAACTGTTTCGTGTTTTTGTGTTTTTTACGTAAATATTTTTTGAAATATGAGTGATAGATAATTGGAATCGAGTGATAGATAATAAAACTAACACAAACATGGGCGGATCTAACATACAAGTAATGGGGGCATGGCCCCCACTAAAAGAAAAAAATTAGGAAAATCTTAGATAAAATCATATTTTTTTGATCTTTATAGCTTAGTTGCCATTAGTAAATTTTAGTTTAGGATCCCATCAACCAAAAAACGTGCATCAAAACCAACCAGAAAACCAAAAAAACACTCTCGATATCAGCTACTGGACACGAAACACGATTATTTTTTTAAGTGTTCAATAGCTTAAGATGTTTTGCACTGCGTCCCGTGTATACATGTCTAGTATATATACATATAATATATATATATATATCGATATTAACCAATACGTTATAGCGACCTATGTAGTTAAATCAATTTCTTCAAAAGATAATGACATCCAAAAAAGTTTTACGTAAAAAACAACAAAATACGAAACAGTTTCATCAAAAAAAGAATTATATAATATAATTTAATCATATTAAACAATTTTATTATGTATAATAAGATATTAAAATCCAAAAATATTCAATATTGGACTCATTTCGAACGTATCGACGAGACGATAATAATGATGTAACTTGTTAGAATTAAAAAAGTATTTTATTAATGTATTTTAGTTAATATACAATTATATATGTTAATATTATTAAAATAAAAAATGACAAATAGATAACTAAAAGATAAAAATGTATTTATAAATAAACATAAAGGGGGCTAAATGTAAATGTTTTTACAATGTGAGTGGAGGTGGGGACATTCTGTCGTGGAGAAAAACAAGGGTAAAAAAGTAAATTTATGAGTATTGCTGTGGAAGAATCAAATTAAGCCGTGACTATATCACTCCCCTTATGTGAACCATGTTAACATAAGATAAATCAATATGATTCACTTTTCCACCTTTTTAGACCATCTTTGAATATTTTAGAAATTAATTAAAATTCCTTTAAATTAGGAAGTCAATCTTAGCCGTTGATTAAAATGATCAATGATGGTTGTTGGTTAATATTGTTAACACAAATTACACGATTAACAGATAATTGGGACCTTTATATATATACATATGTTTATTTATATATTATATTCATATATCACAAAACAAACTACACGATCTTTTATGTTTGTGGTTATTTCTTTTCCCAAACCATTTACATACAGTTTGGATTCTGTTTACGCAACTCGTATCTCCTTGAGTGGTTTAGGAACGAATTTTATAATTTAGTCTAAAAGTATAAATTTTACTAGTCTTTGATTATAAACTACTAAAAACCGTCATTGTCTATAGAATAGTGTTGCTTTGCTTTTTTCCCTTATGATTCATTAAAAGATCTTGAGATATATGTTTTGTATAGGTATTGAGGTATTGTACCTATTAGTCCCGTATTGGTTCTATAAATATGATAACAGTTTATAGAAGGGAGGGAAGGGGGGGGGGGGGGTGGTGAATACAAACATAACTAAAGTTATATATTTCAATTCTTTATTTACAAGACTGTTGCAGAATAAAATAAGGTTAAAACCTAATCTAAACAATTTTAAGAATAAACTAAGCTTTTACTTTGCACAAGTAAGTAGAGAGAATAAGGGAATAAATTACTTAGAGAAATGATGAAGGTCGTAACAGAGAAGAGAGGTCTTCTCCTCTACTATTTATACTAAACACATTTAATATAGATTAGAAGAAGTTTCCACGTGTCATGTGGAGAATGGTCTGCATGGTATTGTCCATTAGATGTGTCAGGATGTGCTTTTGACAGCCCATCCTTTTAGTCATTTGTAAACAGTAGCTCCAGGGTTGACAGATGAGGACAATAAAGTAATCATGTGTGTACTTGTGTCAGGTTGAAGCAGTTGATGTGTCTTTTGTGCAAAAAAGCTAGGATAAGACAAAACTTGAATCTTCTTAGACAAGACTCTGATAAACTAGTAAGAACATTGAATGGGTCTTCAGTGATAACTGAGTTTTGGTTTAGATCATTACGTATGTGTAGTCAGATTTATCGCCAAATGTTGTTTCAAGCACAATCAGTCTTGACTCTATCTTTAACTACTTCTTCAACATCCCTGAACGGTCTTTGACGTGAATATTTGTCTTTAGGAATACTCAGTTTCTTCAGTTTATAGTACATGCTTTCAGGGATGATTTACATTGAAGCTGAATAATTATAAACTATGTATAAAAAATGATCATCAATTCATAAACCACTCATCAATTCTTAAATCACTGAGAAAGAATTTGGATCAATGGTTCTTCCTTTAAAAATCGTTATATATGTTTCAGCAGTTAAGTAGCATCATCCCGAACAAACTAAACCTATCTTTTTACCCTTTTCGTGCTTTTAAACTTTTCTTCTTGTAAAATTCCGTTACAAAACACTAGAAGAGTACTTGCGCATTGTAGCTTGATATATTAATTTTAATGTTTAGTTTTTTTTTTGTCTTTATTGATGTTATAATTGTTTTTTGTGTAATTTCGAGAAAGCAATAATGTTTTTGTTAAATTTGATTAGTTTAAATATTTTTAATAATGATATAATTTATTTTAGGTCTAACAATGTAATGTTTTTTATAAAATAAAAATTAAGTATTATGGTTATCCTAATTAGATATAGTTTTCTTAATATTTAAAATGAGATATTTATCTGGTTTTATGTTTATTAGTTAGTTATAAATTCGAATATATAACTTAAAAAGTTGTACTTATGTATCATTTACTTGTAATCTTGAATTTTAAGTGTTAGAGTCCCACCTTTCCTGGTCCTCTCGTGACCCTTCTAGGTTCTCTATCTAGCCTATGTTGGAGGGGGCGTGTTAGAGTCCCACCTCTCCTGGTCCTCTCGTGACCCTTCTAGGCTCTTTATCTAGCCTCTGTTGGAGGGGGCGTGTGTTAGAATATGTGGAACCCTTAGATTAATCTCCAAAAGAGCCCTTGAAGAGAGAAAAGGGGTTCCAACATATATAGTGAAGATTTGGTCCAAGTCTAGCCGATGTGGGACTCTAACATTAAGTAATATTGTAACACCCCAAAAATCGGAGCTTACAAAAACCTTCCATTAATGGTAAGGTGGTGTATAAATTGCAGTAGCACAAGCTTAACCCAAAAAGGGGGAAATAACAAAACCTGTTAATTACTTATCTGTAATGTAAGGAACGGAATAAGCAATAACCATCTAATCTAATTCCTAATTAGAAATAAGATTACCAAAGGGTTGTTGCTTCAAAATCAACTACGGGCTTCAAAGGTCTTTCCCCAAGCTCACTTTACTGACCTACGCCCTATTAGTGATAGCGCCACTGGAACCTAACATACACATCGACAACAAACAAGTGTTAGACCAAAAACCTAGTGAGTTTGAACAAGTAAACAATAATAATTTAGATTTACATAAAGAGCTTTCATGAATATAAAGTGACAATTCAGAGTCAATGGGGAGACCTATAGCACCAACAAATGCCACCCAAAGAGACGACATACCTTAGTGTAAAATTCAGATGAGTGGCACTTAAAGGCCCAACATGTTCGAGGATACACAAGGAACTCAACCCGAACGACAGAGATCTAGGCACATACCCGCAAGGTGGCACCTAAGATTAGATCTTTCTAATGGAACATTTGAATTGGTTCGCCCGATATTCGTATGGTCACGAGACTTGATAATGGTAGGGCAATGACATACCTCTACATGTCCTTAACATTCATTAATATCTACCCATGGTAGTGATGTATCATATCAACTCTTGGATAAAAGTTTTATCATACATAATATGAAACTGAGAAGATAAAATGTCACGTGCATCCAACATGTCACATACTCACTTCATTTCTTTTGTAACAAGTATATCAAATGTGGATAATGCATTTATATGGTAGTTAATCCATACGAACTCAAATATCACCCGATATGAAGCATAAAGCATTTAATCACCAAGAAAAGTATTATTCATATATGAATGTTGGATATGTAAGTATTTAGATGTGTACCTAGTTTTTACAAAAAGATTTAGAAACTTATGATGATTTAAGGTGGATATGGTAGGTGATGTGATATATATATATATATATATATATATAGAGGAATCTTCATGTAAAAACTACAATTTTTTTGTAAAAACCCGTGAAAATCAACTAAAAAGTAATTTTTTTTACGATTTTTTTCTATCAAATGTTAAAATTGATATATTGTTTCACATATATTTTTTTTTTCATAAGGTGAATATCATCCATGAATTTGTTTCATAATATGAATAAAAAAACTGTATATTTTCGATTCATAATATGAATAAAAATTTTATTTTTTCATGGATGATATTCACCTTATGAAAAAAAATATATGTGTAGCAATAGTTAATATCATAATATTTGATAAAAAAATCGTAAAAAAATTATTTTTAGTTGGTTTTTACAGTTTTTTACAAAAAAATGGTTTTTATTTGATTAACAATATATATATATAGGGGTGGGTTCAAATGTGAACCACTTTTTGGTTGTGAACGTGAGGACAGCCGAGAGCACGACACGTGGCGGATGACTAGGCGCCACGTCAAGTCCACGGCGGATGACTAGACGCGATTCATGGGAGGGCATTGAATTAAAGGGGGGACCACACTCAAAACCGCCACGTGTCGCACTCTCACAACCAAAAAGTGGTTCACATTTGAACTTTCCTCTCTCTCTCTCTCTCTCTCTCTCTATATATATATATATATAATATTAACCAAGGACTCAAGGAGGGAAGTTCATTTAAAAACAAAAAAAAGAGTAAAAACCGTACAAATCGATGGTTTTTTGCTTAAATCAACGAAAACTCTTCGTGGAGTTGTTTAATATGATGCAGATGTTTCATATAATTCATTTTTTGATAAAATTGTTTCATATTTTTTTATGTAAAAATGAAAAGGTTTCATACACTTTTTTCATTCTTATGAAACATTTTTATGTATTTTTTTAATTCTATGAAATCTTGTCATTTTTTACAAAAAAAAAAAAAAAACATCATAAAATGAAATATATGAAACATTTGCATCATATTAAATAACTTCACGAAGAGTTTTCGTTGATTTAAGCTATGAAACCATGAGTTTTTACGGTTTTTACTCTTTTTTTGGTTTCTAAATGAACTTGACTCATAAACCAAGTATTATATTTTTTATTCACCCTATTAAACTACCACAAAACAGGCAAGTGTACCAGATGAGTAATAATATAACATAGATAAGTCCAGGTATCGTTCTTACCACTGGAAACAATTAAGGTAGAAGAGCTAGTAAAGCTAAAACTAATTAATCTGATAAAGATTGCTTTTGGGGTTTTTGATTAATAAAATACTTAACTGATAATGAAACTAATCAAGAAGTGGAAAACTGATAAACAAACACAATGAATAAATTAAGAATCGCTTTATAATGTTTTGATTCAATCCTTTAACACAATGATGTCAGAATGCCCTAAGACTCATTCAACCGAATTTATCCAGGTTATTTAGCCATTCATAACTAGGTTATCGGACCATACTCTCCAATCTACTTAATCTAAAGAGATTGCCTACCAGGTCACCAAAGTGAAAGGTAGAAAAGGTTGTTTAACTGATAATAGTCTATCTATTATTTGTTAGATAATAAACACACCCAACCAACGTTTTCAAGTAGCGAAAGTTAAGATTACAAATAGGAAATTGACTAAAACAATTAAGAACTAAACATCCATCATGAATATAAATCAAACCATACAAAGTTATCAATCCAAAGTGTAAAACATGAGAAACTAGTACATAGACATGCTAGTCATAGAATCTAAGACAAACCAAACCATATACCAGCATATTTGACGTAGAATCCTCTCGAATCATCTCTTCATGCACTGTCTTCTCGAGCCTCCTTCTTCTTGGATGGAAACCCTAAGTGGCTCCCATCCTTCAAACCTAATTCTCTATTAAGAAAATAATGGAATACTCATATGGAATAAGAGGCTAAGGGTTGTATTTATAATAAAATTCGACAGACCCAATCTCGTGATCTCGAGGCATGGCCAGGAGTCTGCCCCCGCAACTCATCAAGGGCATGCAATATCCCTTACACGACACTACTACAGTTACGCACACACACGATAACCAAACTTACACATAGTGAAACTCACCTGAATACGGCGTAGTAGCAAGCTCTAAATCACACTCAAGCTTAGGTAGCTCCCCTATAATAATTAAGCATAGCCCAAGTCAAAACGATACTTAAACCAAACTCTAATTCCCAAACCTGACCCTTTTTAGGAAATGGCTTAACTAGAGTAGTCCAATTACTCTAAAACTTCATGGGACATCATATACGAACATCCCCTAGGGGTTTATGAACATGGAAACCCAAACAAGCTTTAACGGAAAAGTTCAAAAAACCATACAGTTGGAACTTCGCGTTCGTGAAGTATAGGGTTTCGCTAACGCGAAAAAACAACCCACCAGCACACTGGCTCGCGGCGTGAGCAATATGCCTCGCGGCACAAGGCCCCATTCACGGCGCGAGCTTCTCTTTTTTGCGGCGCGAGGCGGCGACAGATTTTCCAAAACTTGATCCCAAAGTCGTAAAATTGACCAAAAATGGGATTTTCCACCCAAAGGCTTCTACCCAGTCGATTACCTTAAAGGAGATTCATTTTAACGACTCCAAATCGACTATCAACAAACTCAAAACACCAAACATCGATTAAACACTCGCATCTAGCGATTAACAATGCAATCGAAACCCTAACCGCTAAAAAGACAAAACTAAAAAGGGAACCAACAATATACCTTATGCGAAATCGACGGAGATTAGACGAAAGTGACGGTGATTCCGGCTTCTCAGACACTTCTCTTCTCTTTCTCCTCTTTGTGTCTCCCTCTCTCTCGATCTCTCTCCCTTTCTCTTTTGTTTGCTAATTGTCTCCAAATAGGGTTCCAAGGGACTTAAATACATGGGCCAAGCCCACATCAAAACAATTCAAGCCCATCTTGATTAAAATCCATCTAGTTAAGTCTAAGGTCCAAAAGTATCTTAACTGGAATTAATTTAATTAAATAAATATCTTAAAACGAAAATGGGGCGTTACACTTATATAAAAAGAGAGAGTTGTTTGTTGAGATAATGAATTAATAAGTACTTATATATTTATTAGTTAAATAAATATACAATATTAATTAATAATAAATCAAGAAATAGATTAGTTGTTTTTCATATAAACATATTTATTTATTTAAGTCATATTTTCGAAATATATATATAGATATATATAATTCGAAAATTACAAAATAAAAAATATAAATGTTTAAGATTTAAACCCTGGAAAACAAGATAAGGATCTTTTCCTAAATTAGATTAGCCTAATCTAATATAAATATGGGTTAAACCTTAGGATTTTATTCATTCTATCATAACCCAGAAAAAGAAAAGAAAATTCCTACCCCCTCTCTCTCTTTAGTCAAATTCGACCAAGCCAAAAAGAAACTAAGAGGTGCTCGGTTTCTTGATCGTTTTCATTTTGCAAGTTTAATGGTTTCTGAGTTCGTGAATCGTTCGTGATTGCTGATCAACTAAAAGATCCTCGGCATCACTCATGGACTATTTCTTGAGCATCTAAGGTAACTTTTCTGAACCTTATAATTAGTAAAGATCAAGTCTTTGAGAATAACGATGAAGGTCCAATTTACGGTTTTGATGTATAAATGATCTCATAGTCAAAATCGTTTCCGCCAATTTACTCTAAAATATTGATGATCATTTTAGTAAGGTTAGAGTCACGAATAAACCAGTTCATGTTTATCGTGGTCTTGGCTGGTTATCCAAAACCCTACATCTCAAACCCTAATCATAGCATTAAATGTGAATGAAAAGTGGAAGGAAGGAGAGAAAATCGTCCCTTAGTGTGTCTGAAATCGGATTTGAAAGTAGAGAGAGAGATCGAAATGCTGCATTTAACCGGCTCAGGGGACGTGGGCGATAGTGCCCGCGGTTGTGATCAAGTGGCACTCTCGTGAGACATGTACCGTGGGTTCTGACCCACTCCACGATTGTGACTAAGTGTCACATTTGCTGTTACTATCGTGGGACATGTACCGTAGGTTCCGACCCACTTCGCGATTGTGACCAAGTGTCACTCTCGCCAAGACAGTACCGAGGCTCAGATACATTTTGGTGCATCTTATCTTGATGCATCTCATTCTAATATGATTCTATTTCTCATCCAAAAGTTGATAACCACTTCTAACACTTTTCACGATAACCATAACTTACCAATAAACACCTTAAAAATACAAAGGGTTAATTTCATGTATGCCCTTACTAAAACTCAAAATATCATATTTACCCAACCTAATCTACAAATATCATATATACCCTTATTAAATTAAACTATCAAAATATCATATTTACCCAAATCACTATTTTATGATTTTTTTAATCATTTCTAAATCAAATATAATAATAAAATTAATTAAATGACTATTATACCCTTCTTTTTAAATCTACTCTCTATTTTTATTAAAAAATAGTCAACATTATTAAAAACCCCATAGCTTCCTTCTTCATCATCAACCCCAATTCCTCATCATAGCTTTACTTTAGAATTACCTTGCTTTATAGATTTAATGAATGGATTTGGGTTTTCAAGATTCTTTGAAGGTAAGCAAAGCAGCTCCCTAGTTTATGAATTAATCGATTTCAGATTCAAATTCAAAGGATTTGGGGTTATTCTTTTGTTTGTTTTATGATTAACATTTTTTGGGTTTTCTTTTCTTCCAACTTCAAATTTGGTTTCTGGGTTTTCAAGATTAATCAATTTGGGAATCATGTTTTAGACATTTGTTTAAGTTTTTCTCTCAATTTATTCTTTTCCTTCCCATGAAATTTATGTGTTTTTCTCTAGGTTTCTTTCAAAAAATGTAAATAGATTTTGTGTTCTTGATTCTCTCTTATTTCTTGCTATCAGATCTTATAGAGTTTATTTACTCTCTAACTTATGTTTTTGTAAAACCCTTTTTACCTGTGTTCTTAAGGTCAATTACATGGTTGAAATCTTTTTTTCTTTTTCTTTCGTGTATTATTTCAGCAAAAACTGAGTTTTCATTGTATCTTAAGATTTTCTTGGATTTGGGTTTTGATGCAAATTGAAATTTAGATTATAATAATTTCTTGAATTTTGGTTTTCATCAATCGAAATTGGTCTAGTTCTTTGTTACTAATTATTATTGATGATAATTTTTTCTTGAATTTGGGTCTTGGTCATTCAAAAGTTGCCAAGTTCTTTGGTAATCCTGCATTTAATTATTACTTTTAAAAGTAATTCCAAAGCAAAGTTCTTGATGATGAGGAAGAGGGTTGATGTTGAAGAAGAAAGCTATGGGTTTTTAATAATGTTGACCTTTTTTAAATAAAAATAGAGAACATATAAAAAGAAGGGTATAATAGGCATTTAATTACTTTTATTATTTTATTTGATTTAGAAATGATTAAATATCCATAAAAATAGTGATTTGGGTAAATATGATATTTTGATAGTTTAATAAGGGTATATATGATATTTGTAGATTAGGTTGGGTAAATATGATATTTTGAGTTTTAATAAGGGTATACATGAAATTAACCCTTTTATAATAATCATTATATGTATTATTATAATATACACACTAGATACATACCTGCGCGCGTTGCAACGCGAAGTACGTATCAATTACTATACCATAATACACTATACATAAACTATTGAACTTTATGTATACAAATTATATTAAAGTTATTATATGCTCATGACACGTGTCACACAGGGACACTACTAAGAAGTATGTAAATATGTAAACATATGGGGTTACACACAAAGAATACTTTTGCTTCCATCTTTAGAAACCTGGATTAAATTAAAAGATATATAATTATAGAATATGTGTTAAACTGCAATTATGAATATTGTAGGGAAAAACGTAATTAATTTAATTACAAGGTGTTATCTATAATTGTTTATATATATATATATATATAGGGTTGAGTTTCGTTGTTAAGCACAAATAGTGTGTTAACCGTGTTAACCCATCACAACCCTTAATAATTTAAATCTAGGGTCAAGATTAAATCTATATATAATTAGGTAATTTTTTATTAATTCATAATTAAAAAATACAACAAACACAAATGCACAGGGGTATTTTGGGAAAGCCACCTCCATCCTCCTCCTCCACCCGGTGAACACATGTGCACCGTCGCCTCCTTCCTCCTCCACCCGGTGAACACATGTGCACCGCCGCCTCCTTCCTCCTCCTCCACCTGGTGAACACATGTGCACCGCCGCCTCCACCCGGTGAACACATGTGCACTGCCTCCTCCACCCGGTGAACACATGTGCACCGCCTCCTCCACCCGGTAAACACATGTGCATCGCCGCCTCCACCCGATAAACACATGTGCACAGCCACCACCATCACATCTACCACCACCACAGCTACCACCACCACAACCACCACAACCACCACCACCACCACATCCACCACCACCAGTCCACCACTACCACAACCACCACTTCCACCACCACCACAACCACCATCACCAAGCCACCATCACACCCACCACCAAACTACCACCACCACCACCACCTAAACCCTAAATTGACAACCTCAGATCTGCAATCCACCAAACTACCACCACCGTATGACTCCGTCGTGGCTGTTTCGGTGGCCACCTATGTCACCAGAGATAACGAATTCGAACAAGATCTCACCCTTGCCATCGGAGACAACGAACTCGAACTAGATCTTGCGAAGACGACAAATTCGAATCAGATCTGGAGAACGAATCTTCTGGTGGAAGCCATTTTCGAAGGGTAGGGTTGTGGTGGTGGTGGTAGATGCGAAGGAGACGAGGGTAGGGGTTGTGGTGGTGGTGGTTGTGAGGGCGGCAGTTGGGAAGGAGACAGAGGGTAGGGATTGGGGTGGCGGTGGTGGTTGGCACACTTTCAGCCGACGAAGCCTTCGCTGTCGCTCGTCGGATCATGGATGAGGGAGGTGGAGTAGATCTGGTGGTGGTGGTGTTGGTGGTGGAAGGCGACGACTGGTGATTTGGAAGAGGGTGGTGATGAGCTTGCCGAAGGGAGGGAGGCGGCGAAAAAGACCATCGGTGGTGATGTTGGTGGTGGAGGAAGGATGGAGTGGTGGAAAAGGGGGGAGGAGAAGATAAAATGTTATGTCACGTGGGGGTCACTAGTAGGGTATATATCCAAATGGTACATTGTTTAATTAAAAAAACAACTTATAAATAAAAGTCTAATTACGAAAATACCCTTATACAATTAATGAATTTGATTGGTGGAGGTGGGTTAACAAAGTTAACACATCATTTGTTGTTAACAACGAAACTCCCCTATATATATAATATTACATTAAAGTTTATTAGATAATTGTATATATATTTGAATTTAAATATTACATATAATAATTAAACCTTATTTAAATCTTTTTGATTATGGTTCATCTACAATTAATTTGTTAAATAAGGTGTTAGGCTAAAGTATTTTCAATACAATTGAAATTAGAGTTTAGCCTCTCCGAGAAATACAAAAAGATGTTTTTTCTTTTTTGTAAAACACATATAGATTTAGGGTTCTTGTACTAGCATCCGGTGGAGACATGAACGTGTTCGTGTATGGACTATCATAGAAGAAACCTAAGTTGGCTTCTTGGGTGTGTAATAGTCTTAGTTAAATGCATCATTAGATCCGATTAGGTTTTAATTTAGAAAATATTTCTAAACTGATGTAACCAACAATCTTGGTTTTTTTTGCTGTAATTATGGTTATAAATTGTTTTAAAACTCAACAATTATACATAAATATATATAATAAAGAACTTTAAGAAAATAAGTAAAGAAGACTAAACCATCATTCATTATAATAAATATTGTTAACATTTATTAAGACTCATGATCATTTTGATTAGAGTGAGAGTATCTCCAACAGTATCTCTATTTTAAAGAAATCCCACATTTTGTCTTCTAAAGTGCTCCAACAGCATCCCCATTTCATCCTCTAAAATAGAGATTCAAGGGAAAAACTCCAAATATAGAGAAATCTCTATCTTGGTTTAGAGGAGAGAGAAATAATTTTTTTATTCAATTCACCAATGATAATTCAATTGATATTCTTTTTACATAAAAAAATTAAAACATTTATTGGGATCATAAAAGTAGTGAATATTTTAATAATATAAATGATATTGAAATCTCTAAAATAGAGAATCTATTGGAGTGAAATGTGGTTTTATTTAGAGATTTTGACTTTTAGTTCTGTATTATAGAGAAATTAGGCTACACACACCCATACTCTCCAACCCTCTCAACCCACTCACTTTTTGACTGCCACATCAGCTTCCACATCAGCTTTTGGTCAACCCTCTCTTTACCCTCCCATAACCCTCTACAACACACACCCAACCCTCCCAACCCACTCACTTTTCAATTTATTTTATTTATTTCATTTATTTTATTTAATTAAATAACATAATTAAATAAATAATATTGTTAAAAATAATTTGAAAATTCTAATATTAATAAAAATTACATAACATTAATAAAAAAATTACATAACATTAATAAAAAAAATTACATAACATTAATAAAAAAAACTAAAAATCAATATCGAGGTTCCAAATATGTTCCACTAAATCCGCCCGAAGATTATGGTGAATAGTTGAGTTTCTCACTTGGAAAATATTCCCCATACGTTGCTCCTCAGTGAGTTGCGGGTTAGGTGGATCCGGAATATCGTTCGGCACAACACAAATGGCCTTGTTTTTGTTTTCGAGTATCATATTGTGCAATATGATACACGCGTACATAACTTTGCGCATCGTAGGTATCTCCATGAAGCGAGACGGTTGTTTGATTATATTCCAACGTTTACGGAGAATGCCGAAAGCTCGTTCGATATCTTTACGTGCCGCTTCTTGCGCTCCCTTAAACTTAATTCGTTTATCGTCTTCCGGATAGGAAAACGCTTTGACAAAAGTAGCCCATTCATGATATATCCCATCCCCGAGATAATATCCGTGCTTGTAGGTCGCCCCATTTACTTGAAAAGTTCGGTCGGGTGCGATTCCGTTATACACATCTTCGAAGATGGGCGAATGATTGAGCACGTTTAGGTCGTTCATGGCACCGGGACAACCAAAGAATGCGTGCCAAATCCATGTGTCTTGGGAGGCCGCCGCTTCTAAAATGATTGACGGATGCGGTTTATCGCCTCGATGGTATTGACCTTGCCATGCAACCGGACACATCGCCCATTCCCAATGCATGCAGTCAAGGCTACCGAGCATGCCGGGAAATCCGTGACGGTCATCGTGCGCGGCGTACAACTGCTGAATATCTTCGTAAGTCGGCTTGCGTAAATATACTTTTCCATACATTTGTATAATTCCTTCAACGAAGTGGTTTAGACACTTGCGTGCCGTTGACTCTCCCATGCGGACGTAGTCATCCCATGCGTCACCGGTTATTCCATACGCCAGTTGCCGAATTGCCGCCGTACACTTTTGGTATGGGGACAAACCCGGCAACCCCGTAGCATCGTACTGTTGTTGGAAATATGGGTACCGTGTGTATAAATCATAGACTATTCGTATGAATAGATTTCTCGACATCCTAAAACGTCGCTTGAACGTCTTCTCCGGGTACGTCGGGTTATCGTCAAAGTAGTCCGCCATTAGCCTTGCGTTAGCTTCTACCCGACCCCTGTCTATGTTAGGGGCCTTCGAACGACGAATCGATGATGATGCGTTTGCTTGTTGGACAAGATGCGCAAAGATTTGCGCATCTTGTTCCTAGTCTTCGTCGGTATCCGTGGATGATGAATCGTTCAAATAACCGGGTTGTGCCATTGTGGATGTATGTAGAAGAGAGTAGTGGAGAGTAGTGGTGTAATAAGATATTTGGTTGGAGAGTAGTGGTGTAATAAGATATTTGGTTGGAGAGTAGTAGGGTATATATATAGAGGGTATAATGAAAGAAAAAAAAAAAAAAAAAAACAAAAAAAAAAATAAAATATATCCGTTGGAGAGCCGTTTAACAACGGCTCTCCCAACCCGTGAAAAGCTTCCAACCCGCCGGCTTCCATTCTGCGCACCCGGTACACCTTCAACCCGCCGGGTTCAGCGGGTTAAGCCGCTGCCAACCCGTGCCTGCGGTGCGACTAGCCTTATAAAGATCGTGTTGGAGATGCTATGAAAACAACAAAAATAGTTATTAAACTTTTGAAGTCTAAAGTTTCACTTTTAATTTTTTATATTAAATATTTATTAAGTATTGGAATTAATCAAACTATGATAAGTGCAAGGACATAAAAGTTATTGGTTTTTATAATTATAGTCGACAACATTACACCAAATATAAAATAATTCAACATCAAAGGGTACACAAAAATTCGATGGTTTTTATAATGGAGTATTAATCTATTTGTGAGATGGGGACAATTCAATGCAATTTCCGACCAATAATAATTATATTTAAAATCAAAATTGGAAGTGTGGCAAACCGGCTGTAATTGGGCCGGCCGGCTTAGCAGTTTAAAAAGGTCACATCACTGGTCACATGCGGACCGGTATAGGAAGTCAACGCTCTCGCTGGCAAACCAATTACAGAGAAACAACACTTTATATGTCATTAACAATAATATAAGGAGGGCGTATAATTCCCGGAATAAAATTGGACGAAATTAGAATTCATCAAGCAATTTAATTTTAAAGGAATTGGAAGTGGAATTTGATGGAATTTAACCATATATTTTGGTCTTGTTTGGTTGAATGAAATTGGAAAAAGTAAGGTGAGCAAAAATCAAACCGAACCAAAACCGAAAAAACCGAACCGAAAATTGAAAATGGTTCGGTTTCAGTTTCCATCTTGACCGGGAAAAAACCGAATCGAGCCGAAAACCAAAATCGGTTTAATATCATTTTTGGTTTACATCTCGACCGGAAAAACCGAACCGATGCGAAAACCGAAATTGGTTGACAGGAAAAACTGAACCGAACCGAAAACCAAAAACGATTCGATTTTAGTTTTGGTTTCCATCCCGACCAGAAAAAACCGAACCGAGCATATTCGGTTTCCCCAAATACCGAACCAAACCGAACCACTTTAAATTATATTATTTTTATTATATATATATAATTTGAGTATTTAATTATATAGGGATGGGTTCAAATGTGACCACTTTTTGGTTGTGAACGTGAGGACAACCGAGAGCGCGACACGTGGTGGATGATTAGGCGCCACGTCAGATCCACGGCGGATGACTAGGCGCGATTCATGGGAGAGCATTGAATTAAAGAGGGGGACCACACTCGAAGCCGCCACGTGTCGCGCTCTCGGCTGTCCTTACGTTCACAACCAAAAAGTGGTTCACATTTGAACTTTCCTCTAATTATATATATATATATATAGAGAAAGGTTCATACGAGAAATATAACTTTTTAAGAAAAAACGAGGAGCAATCTCAGCCACTCATCTCAAGCCAATCATATATGAGAATGACTTTTGTGTTTAAAATCACATATGATTAACAAAGGAAAAGTACTGATGAAAAAAAGGGAAGCGGGCGGGTCAAAATGCGGGTCGTGAGTCGCATATGACCCGCGCAGGTATTAATCATATGTGATTAACAACATGAATCATATGTGATTTCCTATATGAATCATATATGATTTTGTACATGTTTTTTGTACCTGGATTTTTCCTTTGTTAATCATATATGATTTTGTACACAAAAGTCATTCTCATATATGATTGGCTTGAGATGAGTGGCTGAGATTGCTTCTCGCTTTTTCTTAAATTGATATGCTTCTCATTTGAACCTTCCCCTATATATATATATATATATATAGAGGAAAGTTCAAATGTGAACCACTTTTTGGTTGTGAACGTGAGGACAACCGAGAGCGTGACACGTGGCGGCTTCGAGTGTGGTCCCTCCTTTAATTCAATGCCCTCCCATGAATCGAGTCTAGTCATCCGCCGTGAATATGACGTGGCGCTTAGTCATCCGCTATCTCTCGGCTGTCCTCACGTTCACAACCAAAAAGTGGTTCACATTTGAACCCACCCCTATATATATATATAATTTGATTATTTAATAAATTGAAAAATCGAAAACCGAGACCGGACCCAACCGAACCGTAAAAGGATTTGTAACGACAGAGCGATAGATGGAGATGAGAAATCCATAAATAAAGAAAACAAGCGAGGGAGTGAAGATTCCAATGAATTCCATGGGTTATCCTATGGAATGATGAAATCCATAGTTGATGGAATTTGAAGGAATTTGAAGGATTCCTTAGTTAACATTCCGTGAACCAAACAACACAATGGAATTGGTCATTCCAATTCCATCGAATTTCATTAAATTCCGCGAACCAAACGCCCCCTTAAAATATAAATGTTAAAAATAGGTTACTTTATATGTTAAAAATATAAAAATAATTATGATATTGATATGTATAATTATAAAAAATATCATTGATAAAGATATATTTTATAATTAATTATGGTATAAATAGTTTTTTCTCAATTGAAAGTACATGAAATTGTATCCAGGGTTTAGCGCTGATATGTGTAGGAGTGTGATGCAAAACACAAAGGTAACTAAATTTCAAGGTATTAGACAATCCAGATTAATGAAAGACTATATTTCTTTCTAAACTACCAATCTACACTCATTTTGTTAGTCTCATAAACATGAACATTTATTTTGTTAGACGATTTGTGAGCACAATAATCATAATATATTGAGAATCGTGTTTTCACTCACGTCACAATAGGAATTGTTTCTAATTCATTTGGCCTGATTCAAGGACGCCTTTGATATGATCATTTCATCAAGTCCTTGAGGAATTTGTTTCGTATATTGAAGAGCTTCCAAAAAAAGTTATAATTAATAAGCCATTCAACATGAAAATAGCCACTGAGAACTAGGTGGTCATTCTTGGAATTAGAAATTGATTACAACCACTTATGCATCAAATTAGGAGGATGAAACTTACAGGTTTACATGAGTGTTAAATTGAAATGATCTTGCTTCAATTATATTTCCATTTTGGGTTTACTTCCTCTAAATGTATTCAAGTTGTCACATTTTGCTATTATGTGTACTGTGCTTAAAAACTACCATTCAATGTACCAAAGTTTCAAAACCTACCATTTAGTGTGTTGGGAAACTTGTTGAAGAGGTAGCCGATCATTCCTGCCATCCGGTCATCTTCTCCGATGAGACATCCGACGACCACAACCATTTTTTTCCAGCGACCTCTTTTTCCGGCAAGAGAGAGAGAGCGACACTTTTACATTTATTCAATTTCTTTACATGGTGGCAATCCAAGTACGGACATGTTGTATTTCAATGGTGGAAGTGGAAAAGTCGTCAGAGAAGATGGTGGTCGCCGGAGAAGTTGTTGGCTGCCGGAAAATTTGCCAGAGAAGATGGTGGTCGTCGGAAAAGTCTCCGGAGAAGATGGTGGTTGCCGAAAAAGTCGTCGAAGAAGATGGTGGTCGTCGGAAAAGTCGTCGGAGAAAATGGTGGTTGCCAAAAAAGTCGTCGGAGAAGATGGTAACCGACTGGTAACCTCTGATAGCAGGTTACGATACACTAAATGGTAGCTTTTGAAACTTCAGTACATTGATTGGTAGTTTTCTAAGTACAATACACACAATAGCAAAATGTGACAACTTGGATACATTTAGAGGAAGTAAACCCTTCCATTTTTGCTTCAAGAAATTGGACAAGATTTTGTTATCCATACTTTGAATATTTTTCAGATTCTTTAAATAGTGTAATTGCATTTAAATTGTTCGGAAAAATCGAAGACTAGATAAAACCCTCGGGACACCAATGTTCAAATGCATACTGAAGACGAAATCCTTCTCAACACTAAGCAATCGGCCTATTTTTCATAACCTTTCTGCCGACTACTTGAAGAAATCGGCACGTACCTCTTGCTGATCTTTAAAGTTGTCTTTTGTTGTCTTCCATTTATTTGACTTTGAGGAAGATTCAACAAATGTTCTTATGATGTAGACATTTTTCTCATTGTCAGAAAAAGAATATCTAACTTCTAGAGTTTCTTAAAGTCAGAAAAGTATCTAAAAGTACATTTTTTGAGGCGTTGGAACAAAGAGTTTACTCTTTGTTTAATTGAAGACCAATCTACTTGTGACACACACTTGGTGCATTAAATGCTGTTGGTAGTATAAATAGGTGAAGATCCCTTCATGCAAGATCACACTTTTGAAGAAGTAATCTTAGAGCAAAATCGGCAGAAACATTCTCTCTCAAGAAGTTCATCAACTTTTCGCTTTGTGCTTTAAAGTGTTTCGTTCTTGATTTCTCTAAGTGTTTAAGTTGTTAGAATTGTTTTTAAAATGTTCCTTTTCATAACAACTTGTTTTCTAAGTGTAATTCTGTAATGTCCATATTCTAGAAACATCAATTTAACATGTAAGTAACCAACATTCGTATGAAAGCGGAAGCTCGCCCAAAACATATGTTTAAAACTTGACAAATAGTACCAAAAACAACAATTTAACAAAAGGTATAAGTAGTAGAAGCTCATCCCAAAAACACATTCATTTAAAACCATTTAAAAGCATCATAAGAATTTAACCGAAATTCAATTCATGTTTAGGAAAGACACTAGTAAAACCGTTTAAACAACATCAAACAACTTTCATAAACCATATCCAAGTATTTGTCTTAAAACCATAACATCATTCTTTCCAACCTTTTTCCATCGAGACTGAACTGGCGAATCTCGGAGCCTCAAACCCCGTCCTTTCCCTTACGGAAAGTACCTGCCACTAAAAAATGGTAAACAACAACGGGTAAGCTTTCGCTTAGTGAGCACACATCTATACCAACATAACCATACATACATAATCGAAATACATCGCAATCACATATCACATAACTTGATCCCTTGACACTGGTACCAGGCCACTTAATCCGTAACTTGATCCCTTGTCCCCGAAGGAACACATCTTCCCTAAGGGTATTTCTACCACCGTAGGTACTATCATCCATAATCTTCCCTAGGGGTATTTCTACCACCGTAGGTACTATCATGCCTTATTCCTGAAGGAACACATCTCCCTCTAGGGGTAACGAGTACCACCTAGGCATTAACATAACCATAGCAACATATAATCACATATGCATAACAATCACATAAGCATGACCACATTAATATAGATAGAGTACTCACCTGATAGTAGCTTACTATCACTCACAATACACGTACAAAGCTCAAGGCAGAACACCTAAACATTCACATGCAAATTCATATCAATACATAGTTCAAAATGACCACTTAGTACCCCATACCGAAACACTAGTCTTAGCCATAGCTAGACTAGTCCAATTGCCCTCAAAATCTACCCATCAACATCTCATAACATCCCTAACATAAGCCCAAAGCCAAATCCTGAAAAAGGCCGCAAACGAAAAATGTCAAAAATGCAACAGAAAGTTGCGCCACTTGCCCCCGCGACCTCAGGTCGCGGGCCAGGTCGCGGGACTTTCCTGCGTCGCCCAAAACGTGATTTTTGCTTCGGAATTCGTGCCATAAACCCACTTTTCGACTAACACAACCCAAGTATGATTTCTACATGAACTAGGGTCGATAATTAGCATTTAAATGCGAGTAATTCGACCCCAATACATACCAATTACAAATCAATTGATGATTCCAAGATCATCAATCCAACATCCATACCCTAACCAACGATAGACTCCGAATTAAACATCAATTGACATCAAATCTTGCGTAGAATCCTTACCTTTGGCGTATCTAGCACGATTACTACTCCAATTGCTTAATCACACCTTCAATTGCTTCCCTTGCTTCCAAAATCGCCATCTCCCTCTCTATACGTACTCTGGAACTGACAAATAAAGGAGTTGAGGGTTTCTAACACCTTTATGTTTGGTGTTCCTTCCCTCCCTTACACTTTCACATTTGCCACTTTAGCCCCCGCACCCTACAATTCAAGTTAAATCGGGTTAAAAAGCTAACCAACTCCGTTAAGTCTCCAAAACTGAAAACGGGGCGTTACAAATTCTTATGGAGTTCTCAATAAGTAAATTAAATTATAGAATTTTACGTGTATTGTATTCAACTTCCCTTTCTACAACATTTGCTTACTTCTAGTCATTACTTCTAACAGAAATTTTAGGTTCCTAACTAGATTGATTTTTCTTCATTTCTCAATGTAGTCTCCAAAGCACACCGTCGATAAACTTTAACTTTCAATTCAAACTTCCAAGAACATCCTTACCTTAGTTTATTTTGTTGCATTGTTGTTGGTTCCCATCTGAGTGTTTAACTTACCGATAAATACTCAAGAATGCTTAATAGACTAAGAGCAGCAGAAACAAACAAGGAATAATAAGCAAAAATGAGTATGTGATTCCAGACTAACAATCAAGTAAACAGATTAATAATAGGAGAACTAAAACAGTTTACTCAAGATGATTATTGTATTTGTTTGAGATGAAGAACACCAAGAACATGCACTTACTATGTGAAGAAAAATTTTCTCACTATGAACTACACACAAAAATCAATATTGAACCACACTCAAAACAAGGGGCAAAACTAGTATTTATACTAGTTGCATCTACATTAGGACGAATAAAATAATGACACATGGCAGCATCAAATCTTCAGGATACGCTTGCTGGAAGTTAGTTGCAACCGCCTCACATGATATGCATGTGATCGGCTTTTCCTTGAAGAAAATTGGAATAAGTTGATTCATAGAGGTCGGATACCACAAACCCCCTCTGAGAATGCTCTCAGAGCCTCTACGGGCTTATGCCTTGGTTGCTTATGAAGGCTTCTGTCGAGTAGGCTTCTGATCTTCTGAAGTTTTGTTCTTGAGTCTTCTACGGGGGTGTTTTTGTCAACTATACTTAGCTATTTTTCAATACTTCTAAACTAAACTAATTTGGAGCTAACAATATCCCCCTAAGTATTGTAAAATAAAATATGAACATTGAGAGCAACTAAGTAAAGTTAACTAGAAAAAGAGGTGAAAATGTTTCAACCTCTGAAAAGAAATTTTGCACTACAAACAAAAATATGCCAAAAAAGGATTTTACAAACTTTATACAGTACAAATAAAGGAACCTACTCTACTTGTGCACTAGGGAAATCATTCATAGGGAAAATGAAATCATCCCTTAGTAACACGTACATTCTTAGAATTAAAGGTCGGTATCTCACTTGACCTTCGATTGACTTGAACAGTTCTTGAGCGGACTCTGCTTGGACATATTCAGTTCCTATTCTTTTAGCAATGATATTGAATATCCACAACAAAGTTCTTGAGGAGTATCTATGAGCATCATCCGGGGTGTAGAATCTCTTGATCCCATCTTCATCAAGATATATGAACCCATATCTAGGAGTGGTTACCACAGAGTTTGGTATCCATCTTCCCATCCATGGGGGTGTGTTCTACGGTTCTACAACTTGAAGATGCTCTGAGCCTAGCTGAAGAGCTATATCAAAGTCATTCTGACTATGGACTTGTACATAAGCTCTCATCACTTCCATCAATCTGTTGAGTGAAGAAGCATAATCACCCTTTGACTCCATTTGTTTGTTGAGGATTTTATGTAGGTAGGTCAAGTCGTAGGCACATAAGTTCTTGAAGTCTGCGTCGCTGAACATGTATTGCCTTTTGTTGTCCCTTTCTATGATAAACCTGGTGTAGGTCTTGGATTTTTTTTTAGCAAAAGGGCACAACTTGATGTCCTTGAGACTTGAAATTGGATGCGCATAAAATACTTCCCTTGGATCCCTTGCAGTGCGCTCAAATTTCGCTTCTATGAAGTCATTTGGCATTCTGTTTAGAATAGGCTTAAACTACACTACTTTTTCAGATGAGTACATATACAAATGTGCCTGCTCCGTGCTTGTTAATTCTAGTTGCTTTGGTGGTTGAACAAGTGGGATATTATCGATGTCTTGGTTGATCTCTTCAACTTTGCCCTTCTTCTGTACAGGACCTACAAAGGCTTCTTCTAACCTCTGAGAGGTATCGATGTCTTCCAAGATCTTATACGAAGAACCTTCCACGGTGATGGGATTGATAGTACTTACAAGAGTGTCAAAGGTACCTGTGAATGTGAAGGTGTCCTTTGAGGTGTCCTCTTGATGGCAGTTTCAATCTTGACTTGTTGAGCTCGTTTAGCTCTATTTTCTTTCTTCATCTCTTCTTGCATTCTATGTATCTCATTTTCATCATATTCTAGTCCAAATTTCTTTGATATCCAATCCTTCATCTTTATGTTATGATCTATGGGAAGGGATCTTCTTTTCTTGTTGAATGCATCATTGATTTCATCAGAATCAGAATCGAAGAGTTTGAAATCTGTGTTTAGTAGAGAAGGAGGGGAGTCTTCAACAACTTTCTCCTTTATTTTTCTCGAAGGGGTGCTTTTAGAAGGCCTACCACCTGAGAAAAGTTGTCCTGCAGAGGACACGATCTGCAGAGGCTTCTGAGAAGTTGTAGACTTAGTCTTTTATTTCTCCCCCTCATGATGATCAGGGTCGTTTCCCTTCTGATCATCATGCCCGTTCGGTTTGGCAGCTTCTGTAGTACAAGAGAGAGCAGCCCTTCTGCAAAAGTTTTCTTAGATAACTGTTGGCAGACGCCTTCAAACCCTCTAGGGTCTTTTGTGTATCAAGAGCCATAATTGATGTTTACATTAGCTCTGAACTTCATTGATGCCACAAAAGTCTTCATTTCCTATTGGAGCTTCTTGCTTTTAGCAACGATCTCTGATGTAGTTGTGTGCATTTGAGTGATCATCTCAGAATTTTTAGACTTGATTGAGTCAACAAATAGATCAACCATCTGTTGAAAGTCTCTCTGAGTGGCGAGATGGTTGACATTCACTATGGCAGAGGTACAAACTTAACCAAGGACCATGGCATTGTTGACCATACCCTTGATCTCATCCTTGAAGGTGAAGTAGTCACAGTATCCTACAACAGCTATATCTGCGGCATACTTCCTAGCAACATCAATGAGTTCGATCTTGAGCGTCGATAGAGCTTTTGATTGAGAAGTCATGATGGATAAGGCCTGCACGAGCTCTTCCTTTGTTGCAGCGTGACGCATGGTAGAATTAATATTGCGTGGAAGGATCGACTAGCGTCAAATCCCGATAACAAATCTTTCAAACGAAAGAACTAAGACAAGAGAATAAATCTCAAAAACTCTCAAAGAGATGAATTGTATTAACCTGAATATGATAATCTGATTAACAATTGTAGATAACTATTTATAATCCTAAAAAAATAGATAACTATGGATTTGAAATAATAATAAATCTACAGGAATAATTATCCTAAATAATACTCCTAGATGAAAAAGAGACTAAATAAAAGATTAACTAGACAAATATTTAAAAGATAATGGCTAAATAAAAAGAATCAAATAGTATGGAAGTTGATCACGTGAAGAAATCCGCTAGATGCAAGCTCGAGCTGTGAGCTCCTTGCCTCGCGTTGCGGGGACCCTTCTGTCGACCATCTTGATCTGCATCAGTCACCCCTACTTAAAAAGAACTCGACCTTGAGTTCACGTGTAGATCCCTTGACTTCTCGTGGTCTTGATGCGATGCAAAATCAAAACTTCCTTCTTTAAAGCATGTTGATTCATAACTCGATTTTCAAAATTTGAGAAGGTTGACCAATCGATAAGAGAATACTTTCGTAATCGCCTCCATACAAGAAATTTCTCATCAAGCTCAAAAGGATAGTAAGCTATAATAATCTTCATAGGAACTACTTTAGATTGATCCAGAACTTTAGATGTTGAGATTATAAGGGCATCTTCTTCGGGCTCAAGTAGTTTGACTCCTTAAGGCCAAAGCTCTAATGGGTCGAGATTTCCTGAACTTCCTCATCTTTATCTTCTCCGGAGACTGGCTCGAGATCTGGTTTGGAAGCTTTGGTTTCGACAATAATCTCTAGTTGTTCTTCATAGAAGCTTTGGTTTTGACTTCTTCTTTAAACTTGTAATACCCAATTTCAAAAGAACAGTCTTTTTATAAAAGAATATCTAATTCACGGCTTAATTAAAAATAAAATTTTAAAACTAAAAATTCAAACTAATACTTAGTCAAATGTTAACAAACCCATGGTTTTTAACGAATAAATAATTAAATAAATAACGTCAAGGTCAAGTGCCGTCGGATCATCGAACTCGGAGTCACGCTGGAGCTTTGCCCTTATCCTTGCCCGTACTAGCACCTGGAAAAGGGGAAACAACTAACGGGGTAAGCGAAACGCTTAGTGAGCTAGCACTACATATAACCACAACATTGCATGCTCACATACCGAAATAGGTTCCCAATCAATCACAAACAACACATAATACAATAATCAATCCACACAAATCTCGACTCTCATGAGGTCATAAACTTTCGTCAGTTTGGACACGGTCCGGCCCCCACAACTCACCAAGGGCATGTGGATTCCCTTTCGCCCGTCAGTTAGGAAACGGGTCGGCCCCCACAACTCACCAAGGGCATGTGGTTCCCTATCCACACTATAACGTATACATGAAACATACAACATCACAGATACACATAGTGTAACTCACCTTAATTGTCGAAACGCCAAACACGAACGAATTACCGCAAACCTGGAATAATTTTAACAATTATGATCATTATTATTATTCCCAACAATCCCTATAATTTTCTAGTTAATCCAACCCTCAAGTTAACCCAACCACTTTACGAAAGTGCTAAGTGAAGAAAACCTATACGAGAATCGCGGACGTCAAGCGGGTCTAGACGGTTTATACGCGACCCGACTCGCGTCGCCCACAATAACGGACAACGGTTAACCCCGATACACCTAGCCAGTCTAACAACCCTAGACTGACCCGACTTAAACCTAAATAAATCTATTTATATATATATATATAGTTTTTTATTTAAATTATTAATAATTATATATATATATATATATATTTAAATGAAAAAGGAAAGAAAACAACATCAACATCAACATCATCGTACGACATCTCCAATAATTATTATATATATATATATTGTTAGCTCAGTCAAGGACTGATTTTGTAAAAAGTTTTATAAATGTAAGTAAGTTATGTGTTTGTATTGAATTATATTGTAATGGGCTTGGGATTTAAAAAATGTGCTTAGGATCCATATTTAGAAGTATAAATAGGAGTGATTGATGTAATTAGGGTAAGAATCTTCATTTTTGTAATTACGGTCAAGCCGTAAACACCCTTTCAAGGTAATACATGAGAATCGTTTGAAATCTTACTGTTTTTCGTTTTGTTCTTCGTCATTTTCGTTTCTGCTATCAATAATCTCTTAGTATTTCTTGTTATTCAATCAGTTTTTGTCTTAATCCCATAGAAAACTTGGTTCTACAGTTCTATCAATTGGTATCAGAGCGGGAACGAATCAACAGTATTCGTTTTCGGTCCTTTTAGAACAAGTTTTCGTGGAAATTTTCTGGAAATTTAGCGTTTTTGATATGTATCGTTTCATTTCTGAGTCCGTTCTTCAAACAGTTTCGTCTTCGAAATTTGTTTCTTCGAAGACTGTTGGTTTTGGATTTAGGAATTTTCTTTCAGAAAACGTTCTTCAACGTGTTCTTGAGTTTCAGATGTTGATAAAATTGTTCAGATCAGAGTTGTTCCAGGTTCTGATTCTGTGTGATTTTCAAAAAGGATATCACACAAGGTGGTCTATCCCTCAACAGAGATACTAAGGTTGGTTTCCAAGAGTCAATAGGTGGTTTACTCCAAATGAGTGTCACCACCTACTCGAATGTGTCAAATTCAGACTAGAACCAACCTCAGAGGCAAATAAACCACAGAACCTCTGGCAGTGGTTACAGAACCTCTGGCAGACATCACAGAGCTTCTTGGTTGCTCGCTCTTACAGTCTCTATCAAAAGAGAGGCCATGTGATGGACTTGTCAGAACCTCTGCCAGTTGTTCTCATAAGCCTCTGACACCACCGCAGAGTCTCTGTTCGTTTTCTTTTTAACGTTTGAGATAACTTTTTGGTCTAATCAACTTGTTAGAGACATAGCTCCCGAATTCTCTGCTCACTGTCTATAACTTGTTGAAAAGATCTTGTAAAAGTTAAATCTCTATCCTCCTTCACAGAGACTCTGTTCGATCTTATTCGTTCTATCCTTTTTAATTCACAGAACCTCCATTCTGGTATTTCCTCTGATCCCAATTCAAGTCTTCAGAAGTCTCTCAAATCTATTAAGATTTTTCTGAAAGACAATATCCAAATCCACAGAGGACTTAGTTCAGATTCGAACGCTGAACTTCCCTGAACTTCACAGAAGACAAAAACCATTCCTACACTAACCTCCATGCCCACCCCTCTGAACCCAGCCTCATTTAAAATACAACACCATGTCAATCCTCCCAGCAGAACTCTTAAAAGTCCACAAAAGTTTCCTAATTAAGCCTGCATGAACTACACTTCTATTTCTCTGCCCTCTGTTGAGATATAGAGAGTCTGAAGAGTTCACTGGACGGAACTTACTTACAGAGCTGGGAAAAGAATCTTCTACTACTTCTCTTTGTCCAATATGAAGAATCGAAGATCCATCACTTGTTTATCTCTAAGTCTAAACTCTACAGGAAGCAGAACCTCTATCATTCACGCTGAGTTGCTTGGGATGCAATCAGTTGAGGCAAAAGTCGAAAGAGCAATGCTTCTTGACAAGTGAAGAAATCACAGAGCACAAGTGGAGGGGGAGTTCGTCATTCATATGAATCTCAGAAGATGAAAATCCGGATAAAGTAGAAGTACCGCAGAGCCTCTGCAACATATTTCAGAGCTTTTGTAACAATTCGTCACAGAGCCTCTGCAACATATTTCAGAGCCTCTGTACTCTTATGAACTCAGATGAAGATTCAGAGTCACACAAGTCAAAAGTCACAGAGCTTCTGTCGATCATCTCAGAGACTCTGTAGAACATCACAGAGCCTCTGATGCATTCAAAGTTATAAGATGATTTCTCTGCCACTATGCTCAACTTGCTACAAGCATAGCTCACGAATCTATTTGCTCACTACTTGCTCTTGTTGAAAAGTACTACAGAGGATGAACCTATGTATTCGAATACAGAACTCTGCTGACACATATCTCTGAAGGTAAAGCTTTGAAGGTTAATGCAAGTCAAATTTCTATAGAGCCTCTGACAAATGTCACAGAGCCTCTATAGTGCAGTTCTCTGTTGGGATGACCTCAAAGCTCGGCTTTTATCATCTGAAGTTGGAAAGAAGATTCAAGACATGCTTCATTTATAAAACTTAGGGGGAGATTGTTAGCTCAGTCAAGGACTGATTTTGTAAAAAGTTTTATAAATGTAAGTAAGTTATGTGTTTGTATTGAATTATATTGTAATGGGCTTGGGATTTTAAAAATGTAAAAGGCTTGGGCTTAGGATCCATATTTAGAAGTATAAATATGAGTGATTGATGTAATTAGGGTAAGAATCTTCATTTTTGTAATTACGGTCAAGCCGTAAACACCCTTTCAAGGTAATACATGAGAGTCGTTTGAAATCTTACTGTTTTTCGTTTTGTTCTTCGTCATTTTCGTTTATGCTTTCAATAATCTCTTAGTATTTCTTGTTATTCAATCAGTTTTTGTCTTAATCCCATAGAAAACTTGGTTCTACAGTTCTATCATATATATATATATATATATTTAAATGCAAAAGAAGTAAACAACAACCATCATCAACGTCGACTTCCTCTTCGACCAACACCTACGACTTTGCCGGCTCCAGAACCACCGCCGGGCAGCGGCTGCCGCAACCGCTATAGCCGTGCCATCACCGCTGGTCGACCACCATGATGGCAGCAGCGACGAAGGCCGCCACCACCGCCGGCCATCCATCCTACGGCGACAACAGCGACGGGGTCGCTACCGCCGCCGTGCCTCGCAACCACAACAGCCGGCCAGCGCTGGTGCTCACCATTCGTCGCTGCCGGAACTTCTCTCTCACCGGTCTGTCACCATGACCACGACGGATAGCAGTCGGCCAAGGCCAACCGCCGCCGTACCATAGTCGCGAACGGCAGCCAGCGTGGCCGACCACCGCTGCATCTCTTACATACAGCAGCCGGACAAACGACCACCGCCGCTGTCAAACCTCTCACGACATCGGCCACAAACAACCAACGTATGGTAAACCCACCACCGCCACCGACTTCTGCTGGCGTAGACAACGACAACGCCACCCCAGCATTCGCCGGCGTGGCTGTCTCCGAACCCGATCGCTGGCTACTGCCGGTTCGATCTACATGACCACCATCGCTGCCGGCCCTCGCTGGAGCGGTTGGAACCACAACATCACCCACCAAACACCGGCTTCCGCCAGCGTGGTCCGGCAGCCGAACAACGCCGGCGACCGCCTACGTTCCTACGATTCAAAATGATATGATGATGACAACACCCTGGTTTGCACAAAAGCTAACGAGAAGTTTCGAGCGATACCTTACACGATTGAAGAACGAACTCGTTGCGACTCCTTTCCGAAATCTCTCTCTCGGTTCTCTCTCTCCTTCTAATCCTTTCTCTCAAGGCTGATAGAATGCTCATGAGAAATATAAGGAGGTCTAGACTTATTTAAATAATTCCATCTAGCTTAATCCTAAAGAAATCTAAGTATTCTTATCCTATTTTAATTCAAACTCTTAAAAGATAAAGCTTAATAATAATTATAAAAATATTAATAATAATAATAATAGGGGATAGTTCTCCGAAATGTATTGAACTATCCCCAAAAATCTATTGTGTGTATCCAACTACCAAAAATGCTATTGTGTGTATCAAAGTTTATTTTTTTTACTATTGTGTGTATCAAACTTTTTTTTAATGTATCAAACTTTATTTTTTCTTCTATTGTGTGTATCAGTTTACCAAAATTACAAGTCATTTGTAACACAATAGCAAAAAAATAAAATTTGATACACACAATAGCATTTTTTGTAGTTGGATACACACAATAGATTTTTGGGGATAGTTCAATACATTTCGGAGAACTATCCCCATAATAATAAACTGGATAATGGGATGTTACAAAACTGGTCCGGTAAAACCTCTTCCTTTTCAAAAAATTTCGGCATCGCTTCTCTTTTTTCTAGCACCTTTTTCAGAACAAGTGGTTGCCTGGTTTGGAGAAAAACTATACCCATAATATATTTAAAGTCGACAGTGATTGTAGGAATTTTGATCGGCTTATAATGATGGTAGCGGTGCAACTTGGATCGGGTACTATGGGGTGGATAGTGATGATGATGGGGATGCCTATCTGTTCTCCGATGCTCGTTAACGAGAGCTCCGATCTGATTGGCTAGATTGGTGTATGATGTATTGAGGGCCATTGAAGCAGCTGCGGTGATTGCCTCAACATAGGCTTTGTTGAGCTATTGTTGCGGTGATGCCATCAGAAGGAAAAGAGATAGTGATCTGGCTCTAATACCAACTGACACGGGGCAGAATTAAGATTGCGTGGAAGGATAGACTAGTGTCAAATCCCGATAACAAATCTTTGAAACGAAAGAATTAAAACAAGAGAATAAATCTCAAAGAGATGAATTGTATTAAACTGAATCTAATAATCTGATTAACAATTGTAGCCTAGCAACCCTATTTATAATCCTAAACAAAATAGATAACTATTGAATTGAAATAATAATAAATCTACTAGAATAACTATCCTAAATAATACTCCTAGATAAAAAGGAAACTAAATAAAATATTAACTAGACAAATATTTAAAAGATAATGGCTAAATATTTAGAATCAAATAGTTATGGAAGAAGTTGATCACGTGAAGAAATCCGCCAGGTGCAAGCTTGCGTTGCAAGCTCCTTACCTCACGCCGCAAGGACCCTTTTGTCGACCATCTTGATCTGCATCACAACGGAGGTCTAAAAAGCTTCTGTTGGTCCTCTATTGATGGCCAATATGATAGATTGTATTGTAGAAGGGGGGGGGGTTGAATACAATCAACACAGTTTCTTCCACTTAATTCAGTTCACGACTCATATGGAGCCTTTGTGTGAAACTGAAGTAGATTGTTTGTTGAAGAGGATCAAGACTTTGCCAAGATCCAAAACAATCTTTAAGTTTTAAGACTCACAGCCTTTGCTTATGCACTAAACAAGAATTAGAAGAGAGAAGATAGAAAAAAGAAAGGATAGGGGTATAGAAGATGGACCACAGGTTCATGTTTGAAGAACACACTATATTCATATTTATGCCCCATGCATTAAATGCATGCCATACCCAACTTTACACTTGTCATGTAAAGATTAGGTTTGGTGTACTATTGTACCATAAAATATTACACATGCTTGGTAGGGTCATGGCCTATGGTAGATAGTTGCCTTATGGTTGACAAGTAAGGAGGGAACAGTGAAGAGACATCCCTTTTGTACTTTTGTCAGAAAGGCAAATCAAATCCTTTTCGTGCATAAAAGACAAGAAGACAAATCTGGTATTCTTAAACAACAAGTCACTGATCAGGCCTTAGAACCGCTGATACTGGGGAAGGATTAGGGAGGCACTGTGACTTGTCTTTATCGAACGTCATGTATGAGTAGTCAGCTAGCTGTCACTGATTTCAACTTCAGATCTTTAGCATTGCTGACTCTATCATCAGCTTACATCAATAGATGGTGGTGATGGTTTTCTTAGTGACATGACTATTTGTCTTCAGAGAATACATTAGCAGTTATCAGCTATCGCTGTCACTGAAAGGAGTCGGTGACAAGTCATCGCTGATATCATTTATGAACCATGCTTAGCAGTATGGATCTTCAGCGAACAAACTCGCTGTAGTTCCCTAAGCATCTATATTTTGCTAAGTATTCTGAGATGAAAGATAAAGGATCATTGATATTTCATAAAGTCTTAGGAAGACTGGATCAACAATCTCCCCCTAAATATCAATGATAAGACAACAGGGAGGTTGTCTTTTTCTAGTAACTCGGAAATCATTCTAAGTCTAAAATCAACAGTTAGGAAATAAAACAACTGTTAGATGAAAGGTCTTTTTCAGTGATGAGTATCAGGGATAAAGAAACACTTGTATTTCATTTCATTTCATAGTAAGAGTTACAATACATAAAGAAATAAGATTACAAGTCACTGAAAGAAACAACAAACAATTACATAGATCAAACTAGTCTACACAGATTAAACTAGTCTAGAGGTTCTTCTTTAACCAAGCAGTGATCCATGTTTTCTTCTTCATCGTCTTCTCTTTCTTAGCCAGTCCTGGAACTTCACTGACTAGTGTGAAAGAGGCATCCATCCAGAAGATGAATGGGAGAGAGGCATTCAACCAGGAGACACATACTCCTGTATCGAATACAGATCCTGAATGATGAGCGATCAACCTCTAAAGAATGAAACACCAGCAATCATTACTCTTTTGAGTTTCTGATTGCTGATGTTTCTCCCCCTCAACAGGTGCCACTCCACTTTCTCCCCATTCACTTACAACCTATCTCCTCCTGAGACTTGGGTTCTATATTTGAAGAACCGAGGAGACATGCCAGTACGGAGAGGAGGACGGAGTGGAGAGAGGAACCTTCTTCATTAAAGAAGGTATCCTGCAAGAGGATGGGGAAAGGGAAGGGAAGAATCCCTTTTAGAAGAAGGTATCCTGTAAGATTTCTCCCCCTCAGATACAACACCAGGTGTTGTAGTTGAGAGTCAGGATCCTTATTCCTTGGCCTGGCCGAGATGTATTCTAGAAGAGTGTAGAGCATGGCTGCAGAAATTTGAGAGTGAGAGATATTCTGCAAAAGAGAAAGAGAACATTAGTGTGAAACAAATAAGTAAAGATAAGATGAGTCTTTTATTGATTCAAGTTCTCATGCTAGAAAAAGAAAAACCAGGAAAGTGTTTTTCATTTAGGAAGAGGATGAGAGAACAACCTTAAATTAAGGTTTGAGACTTACCAGACGAGGAAGAAGATCTTCTAAGAAGAAGAGAAGATTGGAACTCATAGTGTAGTGCAAATCTTGGAGAGAAAAAGAATAGCAAGTGTGAGAGAAGAAATAATCTAAGAGTGGATTATATAGAGGAGGAAGATACCAGAAGGTCCGATTTTGGCTGTCAAAAGAAGATGGGACGTGGAGCAAGTTACAAGAAGTAATTATGGTGGTTAATTAAAACTCGCCGTAAAAATGTAACCATTTGCTTTCACGTGCCCGAAAGTGTCTTTTCGTTTACAGACACGCGCCTGACACACGTTGGGAAGTAACGTGTGGTGCCAAAAAGTCAAATCAACTAGATAAAGTTGGTAGAAGTTAAGTTGATTCAAACCTGATCCATTGTGATGAGTAACCTTGATCATAGGAATATGAAAGGTTAGCAGCAGATGGAAAAAGTCTTCTTATCACATATAGTGTGTTAAGGTAGGTGAGATCACTGACATATGAAGTAAGTGCAGTGTCTCAGCAGAAGATAGAATCATCAGTGACTTAAAGATGATCAGGGAGATCAATTCATTTCATTTAGAAGAGAAATATAGTACTATGAAAAAGAAAATACATAGAGTATGTACAGGGAAAATCTAGTTAGCTCGCTGATGAGTTGGTTGAACCGTTTCTCATCCAACGGTTTAGTGAAGAGGTCAGCGAGTTGATACTCAGTAGGGACGAAATGAAGTTCAACATCGCCATTCATCACATGATCTCTGATAAAGTGATATTGGATCTCAATGTGCTTTGTCTTCGAGTGAAGGACAGGATTGTTGGCGATGGCAATCGCTGAAGTGTTGTTGCAGTAGATGGGTATCTTTGATAGCTTGAACCCATAGTCCTGAAGTTGGTTTCGCATCCAAAGGACTTGAGCGCAGCAGCTACCAGCAGCGACGTACTCTGCTTCAGCGGTTGATGTGGACACATAATTCTGCCTCTTGCTTGTCCAGCTCACCAACTTACCACCAAGTAGCTGACAGCCACCAGTGGTGCTCTTTCGATCTATCTTACAACCTGCAAAATCACTATATGAAAAAGCAGTTAGATCGAACCCTGAGTCTCTGGGGTACCAGAGACCAAGGTTGGGAGTCCCCTTCAGATATCTGAAGATGCACTTTACAACCTTCATATGGGACTCCTTGGGATCAGCTTGATATCGTGCGCAAAGACAGGTAGCATACATGATATCAGGTCGGCTCGCTGTAAGGTACAGCAGTGAGCCAATCATTCCTCTGTAGAGAGTAACATCAACAGATTTTCCTTCGGAATCCCTGTCGAGTTTTAGAGGAGGTGCCATTGGTGTTTTCATAGCAGAGCAGGTAGTAAGTTCGAATTTAGTAAGCATTTCACGAACATACTTACCTTGGGAGATGAAAATACCCTTTTCAGATTGCTTAACCTAAAGACCTAAGAAGTAGGTCAGTTCACCCATCATAGACATCTTGTATTCATGGACCCAAAGATGATGTCATGAACATAAATTTGGGCAAGGAAAACATGATCCTTGAAAGATTTGACAAACATCGTCCTGTCAATCTTTCCACGAGTGAAACCTTCTTTGATGAGATAAGTAGATAAGGTTTCATACCAGGCTCTAGGACCCTGCTTTAATCCATACAGAGCCTTGTTTAGCTTGTAAACATGAGTAGGATGTTTTGGATCAGTGAAACCTGGAAGTTGAGCAACATATACTTCTTCAGTGAGTTTCCCATTGAGAAATGCACTCTTGACATCCATCTGAAACACTTGAAATTTCATATGAGCCGCATAAGCAAGAAAGAGTCTAATGGCTTCAAGTCTAGCCACAGGGGCAAAAGTTTCATCATAATCTATCTCCTCTTCTTGTCTATATCCTTGTGCAATAAGACGAGCCTTATTGCGAATCACAATGCCATTTTCATCAAGTTTGTTTCTAAAAACCCATTTCAAACCAATGATGGTCTTTCTGGATGGCTTATGAACAAGGGTCCAGACAAGGTTTCTTTCGAACTCAGCGAGTTCTTCTTGCATCGCTGAAACCCAAAATGGGTCAGCGAGCGCTTCTTCTATTTTAGAATGCTCAATTTCAGATAAGAAACAGACAAAGAGACAGTGATTACTAGCTTGATGTCGAGTTCTTACACCAGTAGATGGATCACCTTAGACTTGATCAATAGGATGATCTCTAGTCCATCTTAGAGCAGGCGGCTGAGGGACATTCTGAAGAGGTTCAGCAGCGACTGTAGAAGATTTCTTCAGCCAAGAAACCATCGTCAGCTTTGGCATCGAACTTTTCCAGAGCATCTCGGTCGTTTTTGATATAAAAATTGCAACCAAAGATGTAGAAGTATTCAATGTTCGGCTTTCTTCCTCTGATGAGCTCGTAGGCTGTCTTCTTGAACCTTTTCACGATCAGTGACCTGTTCTGTGTGTAACAGACAGTGTTGACAGCCTCAGCCTAGAATTGAATAGGAAGATGGGCTTCAATAAGCATTGATCTGGCAGCTTCTATCAGTGTGCGATTTCTTCGTTCAGCGACCCTGTTTTGCTGAGGAGTTCGAACGGAAGAGAAATTCTGAGAGATCCCTTTGCTGACCAGGAATTCATCTAGGACACTATTTTTGAATTCAGTGCCATGATCACTTCTTATAGAACGAACAGTGATCTGATTGTACTTCTTCATTCGAAGAATGAAGGAAATGATCAGCTGAAGGGTTTCACTCTTGGCTTTAAGGAAGAACACCCATGTGTATCTGGAGTACTCATCCACTATCACCAAGGTGAATCGCTTTCCACCCATAGACTGAATGTTGACAGGTCCAAAAAGGTCCATGTGCAATAAATGGAGTGGAGAGTTGATGGTAGAAACTTGCTTGGATTTAAAGGAAGCTCTAGTCTGCTTCCCTTTTTCACAAGCAGCACAAAGGGATTCCTTTGCAAAGCTGTTTTCAAGGAGACCTTTCACCAGGTTGCTGATAGAGAGCTGGTTGATGTTCTTGAAATTTAGGTGGGAGAGACGTTTGTGCCAGAGCCAATTGATTTCAGAAGAGGCCCTGGACATGAAACACACATTTTCAGTGGACGTGTCCATGTTGATGACGTAGACATCATGGGATCTTTGTCCTCTGAGAATGACTTTCTTGTGCTTGTTCTTCACCTAGCAGCTTTTCTTGGATAAAGAGACCTTGTGATCTTTATCACAAAGTTGACTGATACTCAGCAGATTGTGAGTCAGTCCTTCAACGTAAGATACCCTCCGAAAGGTAGTTTTACTGTTGGTTAAGGTACCATGACCATGAGTGATACCTCTTCCTTCGCCACCGAATTTGACTGAAGGGCCAGCTTCTTCCTTGAAGTCGATCAGCACATGTTTGTTTCCAGTCATGTGCTTGGAGCATCCGCTGTCGAGATACCAGATGCTCTTTTCCTGTAAGAGAAGGAAGAGTTAATTGGTCTTGGGAACCCACATGAAGTTGGGTCCGTCAAGGTCAGCAAAGAAGGAATAGTCATCAGGGACATAGATGACCGAGTATGCAGTGGTCTCAGAGATTATAGGAGCAGTAGGAGATGAGGCAACATCTTCTGTCTTAACTGAAGTTTCAGTTTTGACAGGTTCAGGGATGGTGACAGTCTCAGCGATTAAAGGTTTATTTCCGTTGGCAGACTTATTTGCCTTAGAACCTTTCTTTACCTTGGCTGCTTTTTCAGCCTTGGTAGCATGAGGACGTTTGCTAGCGATATGGTCATTTTGACCGCAGTGGTAGCAATTTCTATAGGTCTTAGATTTAGAGGGACCCTTGGGCTTTTTAAGCTTTTGGTCAGCAGGACCAGGTCCAATAATGCCTATCTCTTTGGTCTGAGGAGGAATGGGAGTCTTCTCCTGAGGTTTGGTTATTAAGTCAACCTTGATTCTGGGAGTGGGGCTTTGAGCAGATTTCTTAGCTCCAGATCCTGTAGAACCACCACCTAAGACTTTAGAAGTCTTGTGGTTTTGAATCTTAGGTTTGGAAGGATGGATTGGTAGGTTCTTGCTAACTGAGTTCTTAGGAGGCTGAACAGGGATAGCAGCATCATCCTTGGAGATGGGAGAAGAACTCTGAGGGTTAGAGTCAGAGGTAACAAACATGCCAAATTTCAAATTTGATTTATCAGTTTTATCCACAGCATGCTGTTTTCCTTTAACAAAGCCTAAGCAGGTTCTGTTCATGGGGTGACGCTGGGTGGAGATAATTTCATCCACCTTTTCAGAGGCATCAGCCTAGCTCTTAACAGTAACCTTCTTTGAAAGCAGCTCAGCTAGAGCCTTTTCTTTATCAGCGATGGCCTGTTCTCGTTCAATGCAAAGAACTTGGTTTGCATGAACTTGGTCTTTGTAACTAGCCTCATAAACAGCAAGCTCTTTGAGTTTCTCATGACACTCTTTGAGCTCAGTCCTAAGGTCAAAGTTGACCTTTTCAGCAGATGACTTTCCATTTAAGGCATTGAACAGATCGATGGTTAGAGCATCCATCGCAGTCATAGCATTAGAAGGAGAAGGGGTAGATACCTGAGGAAGATCAGAGGTCAAGGCAGAAGTAGCAGTGACTTCTTCTTCAGGGAGGTCTTCGAACTGTGCCATGAGAGCAGGCTCGGGTTCTTCAGTGATGGCCATCAGACATGTTACCTCGCTGGTATCCTCTTCATCAGAGGATTCATCAGAAGATTCATCCCAGCCTTTTCCTTCAGCGATTAGACCTTTGCCTTTTCGCTGGTATTTCAGCTTTCGGTACTTGGACTTTAGCTTCTGGTACTTTCCGTCCTTGTAAGCTGGGGTAGAAGATTCAGCGAACTGATTCTTCTTGTACCTGCACTCAGTGGCAAAGTGTCCTTTGCCCTGACATTTGAAACAGGTAGAGGTAGCCTTATAACCAGAGGGGGTGTCAGGCTTGTTAGTAAGAGAAAGCTGCTTGGGCTTATGAAAATTTCTTTTTCTGCCAAACTTTTTGAAATGCTTAGAAAGAAGAGCAAGAGACTCGTTGAAATCTGCCTCATTATCAAAGACAAGATCAAAGTCAGAATCATCTATCTCAGTGATAGTCACTGTTGAGACAAGAGTTTGAGAGGATTGAGAAGTATCAGAGATTAAGGCAAGAGATGTACCTTTCGCAGCATCCTTGGTATCTCTGATGAGATTCGTCTTTATGGACTTGGTTTGCTCATGGTTGAGCATCATACCATATAACTCACTAAGAGTTATAGTCTTAATGTCCTTGGACATTTTTAGACACATGGTGTAAGTTTCCCAATATTCAGGGAGGGCCTCCATGAATTTGGTGATTACCTGCGAGTTAGAGTAAACAATACCGTAGGTCTTCAGATCGATCAGAAGGCAGTTAAACCTCTGATGGGTCTGGGCCAAAGTTTCACCTTTAGCAGCGATGAACTTCTCATACTGACGTATGAGGTGAATCTTTTTAGATTCTATGAGAGCATCAGCACCCTCATATTGGATACAGAGAGTATCCCATATCTCTTTAGCTGTCTTAAGCTTACTGATGGAGTGAAATACTTCATCAGGGAGAGACATGGCTATCAGAGATCTTGCCTTGGTGTCAACATTCACCGGGCGCTTGTCTTCATCTGTCCAGTTGGACACTTGCTTAACAAATGTTCTTTCAGGAGCAGCGGGGTGGTGGAAGTAGCAGCAATAGCTGGTACTATAGAAGTGGGAACATATGGTCCATGTTCTAAGAAGAATGGGATTTGAGGATTGGAACCAGAGAGAAATAGTTCCATTCTTGACTTCCATAGAGGGAAGTTATCAGCATTGAATCTGGGTGGCTTTGCAAGAGAGCCAGATTCAAAATATGTGTCTTTTGGAGGATTGGCCATAGGGTGGATCTAGAAACTATGTTTCTTTTGTGAACGGTTAGGAAGAAGAAAGACGTTTCTAACTGCTCTGATACCACTTGTTGGTCCTCTATTGATGGCCAATATGATAGATTGTATTGTAGAAGGGGGGGGGGTTGAATACAATCAACACAGTTTCTTCCACTTAATTCACTTCACGACTCTTATGGAGCCTTTGTGTGAAACTGAAGTAGATTGTTTGTTGAAGAGGATCAAGACTTTGTCAAGATCCAAAACAATCTTTAAGTTTTAAGACACACAGCCTTTGCTTATGCACTAAGCAAGAATTAGAAGAGAGAAGATAGAAAAAAGAAAGGATAGGGGTATAGAAGATGGACCAAAGGTTCGTGTTTGAAGAACACACTATGTTCATATTTATACCTCATGCATTAAATGCATGCCATACCTAACTTTACACTTGTCATGTAAAGATTGGGTTTGGTGTACTATTGTACCATAAAAATATTACCCATGCTTGGTAGTGTCATGGCCTATGGTAAATAGTTGCCTTATGGTTGACAAGTAAGGAGGGAACAGTGAAGAGACATCCCTTTTGTACTTTTGTCAGAAAGGCAAATCAAATCCTTTTCGTGCATAAAAGACAAGAAGACAAATATGGTATTCTTAAATAACAAGTCACTTATCAAGCCTTAGAACCGCTGATACTGGGGAAGGATCAGGGAGGCACTATGACTTGTCTTTATCGAACGTCATGTATGAGTAGTCAACTAGCTGTCACTGATTTCTGTTGGGTTTTTGTGGGTATCCTCGGATCAAACTGACTCGAGGATTAACACGGATTTAACGAACCTCACTGGTTTGATAAATCTCATAGGTTTAAAATCAAACTGATAAAACCTACGCGATCAGAAACACACTGTTTCGATCTTATTATGCGGAAGCGTTTAAAAGCAAAAACCCTTAAAAGCCTATTGATCTTTAATCGTTTTCTTGTTTAATCCTAATGGTTCAAGTTTAGATCAATTTACCTGGACTGCTTGAGATTTAATCCACCGGTGATTGACCTACGAATGTTCTTCTAGTTGAACCGAATGAAACCCGAACACTTGAAAAACCAAACTGGCGTTCCGAGTGGGATAGAAGGTGGCGCCGGCTGGGAGAGAGGGAGGGAGAGAGAACTGGAAACTGAATTGTGTTTTCTCAAAAGCTTAGTTTTTTCCTTAACCCATAAGCCTTATTTATATAGAGGAAAAATACAGTTTGAATAGAATCCAGTTTCCATATTATAATTATCTCAAATCTTTTCCTTTTATTAACTGGAAAAAAATTTGCATATGATAATTATAAATATATATATTTATCTAATATATATCACTTTATTAATTAACTATTATATATTTATTTTATTAAATAAATATACAATCTCCTAATTAATAACCCTCCGACTTTGGTAATTCTTACTGTAATTACCCAATTGATTTATAATATACTATTATAAATCCTATCTCTCCATTTCTGGGTTTCATCTAACTTATTCGACTTATAGGTCCTCACAGGTGTGACCCTCAAGTGTCTTGTAACATTGGATGTATAATTACTTGGTTTGTCAACTCTGCACATAATCCCTAACAGACTCCCACTTGTGCAAGTTGGCAATACCGCCTTTGATTATACGGACCTAAGGAGGCCCCTAGACAGGCACTTAGGCTGACCAGGTTACAAGAACTCTTATACCCAGACTGGTGATAAAAATGTTCCATAAGGAAATAGTATCTATGAAACTACTGTTCATTGATTGGGTATATCTTGGCTTTTCCCTTTGCATCGCGATATTTCATCTGTGAGTATGAGCTTGGAAAGTGTCAACTCTAAATACTCAAGATTCTGTTTTCTTGATTATCTAACTTTCACTGATAGGTAAACGACAAAGAACTAATCAGTTCGTTTGGGCATGGCCATGCACTTCATTAGTATACTTAGTCAGTCAAGATGGGCCCAGAAATATCTCTCTTCTGAGAAGAGGTGCAAATCCCATCTTGCATATCTGCCTTTAATACCACGGCTTCCGCTGAATCTAGTTACACCCTTTATAGCCACCCTGTTACGGCGTAGCGGTTGAGTGTACTAAGAATTCAGTAGTCCTCATGATATCAAATCAGATACCTCAGGTGATAGGGACAACCACTGTGAGATTTACTTATGACTGATTCCAGGAAGTAATCTCAACCGCGGATCACGTCCGATATTTGCTACTCTATCAAATATCTGTGCAACTTTTAGTCTACAACACTTGTAGCTGTTATTCAGCAACTGATCATAACTACCTAAAAGTTCACAATGACTTTAACACCTTATCATGTTCCCACAATGATAAGTCGCCACGGACAAGTTTTGAATGAAAACTGGAAACTAGTTTCATTCCTGGATTTATTAAAACATGCAAAATGTGAAAGTGATAAAGAAATTAATTTTGTATAGTCCATACTACACGCTGTAATAATAACAAAATTAAATGTCTTTTCTTTAATAACTTTCATAATATATATTTAACGTTTGTTAGATACTGGTCTAAAATAAAGTATCACCTATCTTTAGTTTAAACCCTTTGATTAAAGTTTACCATTTTAATCAAAGTGATAACCAAATAATACAAGTCTGTTTATACAATCTACTTGTATCTGCTAATTATTGTTCTGCAAACACCTTTAAAAAACAATAACTAGACTTTTATCATATTCCATGAACTAGGAGACCTGGACCAACTTCCAGTTCCTGAATATGTAAGACTGCAACTTTCCTTAGTTGCTGTGTAGATGAATGATTTCTACCTGAAATCAGATTCCATTTGCAATGCTGGCAAATCTACTGGAATCCTATATTTTAATCCAACACTTTAATTATTGACTCTAAAGTCAGTCACGACCTTTGTTTCATGGGTCTTGAAACTTTTATCCTTTTGACTAAAAGGGTAAATTATATCTTATGAATTCTTATCCTACCTGGATTTATGAATTCCGAGATATATCAATAATTATATCTTTTATTCTTTTATCTTAGACTAGATAGAGAATAAATTGGGCTCCCACTTACTTATATAAAAACTAACTATTACTCAAAATCTACTATTGACTTAGTCAAAACTAATTTTAAGTAATGAACTTCGAGAATTTCCTTTTATGAAACTTAACTGGATTTTGGTCAAATCCTAATTCCAGATCTTGGAATCTTTCTAGTTTCATAAATACTGTTATTAATGCTATCTGAGTTAATATCCTGAATTCTCTTTTTAGATCATTTGAATAATAAAACTTGATCAAACTTGATTAGTTAATTCTGAGAATTTCTTTATAAAACTTAACTGGATTTGGTCAAATCCTAATTCCAGAACTTGGAATCTTTCTAGTTTTATAAATACTGTTATTAACGCTATCTGAGTTAATATCTTAAATTCTCCCTTTTAAAATTCGATCACAAAACAATTATTCATAAATGCCTTATTCTTAAAACACATTCTTATAGAATTTCTTGTGTTTTGTTAGTTTTTATATAAATTACTTCAAATTAATAGATTTTATTGAAGTAACTATTGTTGGGTTTTTGTGGGTATCCTCGAATCAAACTGTTCCAAGGATTATCTCAGATCTATCAAAACCTCGCTGGTTCGATATATCTTGTAGGTTTAATACAAACTGTTAAAACCCACGTGATCAGAAACACACTGTTTCTGATCTAATCATGCGGAAGCGATAAAAGCTAAAAACCCATTAAAGCCTAATGATCTTAATCGTTTGTAGCTCTAAACCTAAAGGATTAGGTTAGATTAAATTACCTGGATGCTTGAGAATTAGTCCACCCGTAATCAACCAACGAACGTTCCTCTAGCAGAACCGTGAAACCCGAACAACAAAAACGACCCGAAGGGGGGGGGGGGGTTTGTGCGCCGGTTTTGGGAGAGAGGAGGGGAGACAGAAAACTGATTTTTCAACTGAAAAGGCTTAATGTTTTTCCTTAACCCATAGGCTTTATTTATATGGAGGAAAAATACAGTTTGTATGAGATTCAGTTTCCATATTGTAATTATCTCAAATTCATTCCTTTTATAAATTAGCTGGAAAAGAATTTGCATACGATAATTACGATTATATATATTTATCTAATATATATAAATCTTTATTAATTAACTATTACATATTTATTTATCTTAATAAATATATAATATCCTAATTAATTAATAACCCTCCAACTTTGGTAATTCTGACTGAAATTACCCAATAGATTTATAATACACTATTATAAATCCTAACTCTCCATTTCGGGATTTCATCTAACTTGTTCGACTTATAGGTTCTCACAGGTGTGACCCTCAAGTGTCTTGTAACGTTGGATTGTATAATCACTTGGTTTGTCAACTCTGCACATAATTCCTAACAGACTCCCACTTGTGCAAGTTGGCAATACCATCTTTGATTATACGGACCTAAGGAGGCCCCTAGACAGGCACTTAGGCTGACCAGGTTACAAGAACTCTTATACCCAGATATGGTGATATAAACATTCCGTGAGGAATTGGTATCTATGAAACTACTGTTCATTGATTGGGTATATCTTGGCTTTTCCCTTTGCATCGCGATATTTCATCTATGAGTATGAGCTTGGAAAGTGTCAACTCTAAATACTCAAGATTCTGTTCTCTTGATTATCTGACTTTTACTGATAGGTAAACGACAAAGAACTAATCAGTTCGTTTGGGCATGGCCATGCACTTCATCAGTATACTTAGTCAGTCAAGATGGGCCCAGAAATATCTCTCTTCTGGGAAGAGGTGCAAATCCCATCTTGCATATCTGCCTTTAACACCACGGCTTCCGCTGAATCTAGTTACACCCTTTATAGCCACCCTGTTACGGCGTAGCGGTTGAGTGCACTAAGAATCCAGTAGTCCTCATGATATCAAATCAGATACCTCAGGTGATAGGGACAACCACTGTGAGATTTACTTATGACTGTTTCCAAGAAGTAATCTCAACCGCGGATCACGTCCGATATTTGCTACTCTATCAAATATCTGTGCAACTTTTAGTCTACAACACTTGTAGCTGTTATTCAGCAACTGATCATAACTACCTAAAAGTTCACAATGACTTTAACACCTTATCATGCTCCCACATTGATAAGTCGTCACGGACAGATTTTGAATGAAAACTGGAAACTAGTTTCATTCCTGGATTAATTAAAAACATGCAAAAATGTGAAAGTGATAAAGAAATCAATCTTGTATAGTCCATGTTACACGCTGTAATAATAACAAGATTGAACGTCTTTTCTTTAATAACTTTCATAGTGTCTATTTAACATTTGTTAAATACTGATCTAAAATGAAGTATCACCTATCTTCAATTTTAAACCCTTTGACTAAAGTTTACCATTTTAATCAAAGTGATAACCAAAAACACAAGTCTGCTTACTTGTATCTGCTAATTATTGTCAAACACTTCTTATAACAATAATTAGACTTTTATCATATTCCATGAACTCGGAGACCTGGACTAACTTCCAGTTCCTGAATATGTAAAACTGCAACTTTCCTTAGTTGCTGTGTAGATGAATGATTTCTACCTGAAATCCGATTCCATTTGCAATCCTGGCAAATCTACTGGAATGCTACATGTTTTAATCCAACACTATAATTATTGATTTTTAAGTCAGTCACGACCTTTGTTTCATGGGTCTTGAAACTTTTATCCTTTTAACTAAAAGGGTAAATTATATCTTATGAATTCTTATCCCACCTGGATTTATGAATTCCGAGATATATCAATAATTATGTCTTTTATTCTTTTATCTTAGACTAGATAGAGAATAATCGGGCTCCCACTTGCTTGCATAAAAACTAACTATTACTTAAAATTTACTATTGACTTATTCAAGACTTTGATTAGTCAATCCTAATTTCAAGTGATGAACTTTGAGAATTTCCCTTTTATGAAACTCAACTGGATTTGGTTAAATCCTAATTCCAAACCTTGGAATCCTTCTAGTTTCATAAATACTGTTATTAACGCTATCTGAGTTAATATCCTAAATTCTCCTTTTAAAACATTTGAATAAAACTTGATCAAACTTAATTAGTTAATTCTTGAGAATTTCTTTTATAAAACTTAACTGGATTTGGTCAAATCCTAATTCCAGAACTTGGAATCTTTCTAGTTTTATAAATGCTGTTATTAACGCTATCTGAGTTAATATCTTAAATTCTTCCTTTTGATCACAAAACTATTATTCATAAATGTTTTATTCTCAAAACACATTCCTATAGAATCTCGTGTGTTTTGATAGTTTTTATACAAATTACTTCAATTTCATTAAAGTAATTATAACAGGCATCAACAACAAGGATCATACAAACACTAAGCATAAACAGATATTTCAATTGTCAAGACAATAACTTTTGAAAATTAAAACCATCGAATTATAAAAATAATTATCCAAACATTGTTTAAAACATAAACCCCAAAATAACTGTTTTAAAACTATAAATTCAAAAATGTCTTGACTTAAATTATCTCGTGCTTTGATCCTTGGCAACTCCTGGGCACTTCACTTCATTTCTGATTTCCTGCAATAATTATTTGCTCTAGGTATCAGTATACTTGTAAGCTAACAAGTAAGAAGTGTTAAATCAAAGCAATCATAAATTTTCTGAGGTTTACATACCTGCTTCATGACGCTTAGGGCAGTTTTGCCTCCAATGACCGATCTCATTGCATATGAAGCAGCGATTCTCGGTCCTAGCTTTGTTTGGCTTAACCTTCTTGCCCTTGCCCTTGCCCTTGCCTTTCTTGGGTGCACTCTGGATGGCCTGAACTGGTCCTTTTCCCTTGCTGGTGCTAGCATGCCCATTTTTTCTTTTAACCCCTCCGTCTTTTACCATCAAGACATCCTTTGCCTTGTTTTTGTTCCCCATATTTAATTCAGCTGTCTTGAGCATGGAGTGCAATTCTGCTATTGTTTTCTCCATGTTGTTCATGTTGTAGTTGACTACAAAGGGCCTGTAGTCTTCCGACAGTGAATTAAGTATGGTGTCAGTTGCTAGCTGCAACGGAACAGGATGACCCAGCCTCTCCAGATGATCTAAGTGCCGTTTCATTTTCATGACATGGTCACTTACTGATGTCCCTTTGACCATTTTGCACTCATTGAATGCTTTGGTGGCATCGTAGCGCTCTGTACGAGCCTGAGTCTGAAACATGTCCCTCAGCTGGCGGATCATGTCGTAAGCATTCGTATTTATGAGCCCTGCTTGCAGATCTGGGCTCATAGTTGCTAACATCAGACAGGCAACATCAAGGAGATCATCTGAGTGCTTCTTGTGGGCATTTCTGGCAGTAGCCGGAGCGTTTGCCGGAGGTGCCTCCCCAAGTGGCTCTTCAAGCACATACCACTTTCTTTCATGTCTGAGCACAATCATCAGATTGCGCTCCCAGTCAAGAAAGTTAGAGCCGGTCAACTTATCCTTTTCTAGGATAGAGCGGAGGGAAAGATTGTTAGTGCTGGTAACAGTGCTTGCCATCTACATAAAATAAACTTTTGGTCTTAGCAACTGTAAATAGACTAATTTCCAATAAAATATCAATAAACCCTTAAATGATCAATTTATTGGACTAGGATCCTTATTTCATACGTCCTGATGTGCGTAATGTTCTTGCTCCACCAGAACCGTATTTATTTCGGTAGGTAAGGACTTTTACCAATCATGTCTAACTGACATGACTCCTAGATCTTTTCGGGACTGTGGCAACTACCTGTGCATGTTTTAGTCCCTCTAAGTGCTTTTTGGCCCGGTACCATCCGGTGAACATTATAGTACCAAAACAGATCTCACCATTTTGGGGACCTGATCACTATACTCTGGCCGGTACCACCCGGAGATAATTCGCAGAGTTATGTAACCCCTTCAGCTTCAGTTTGAACACAGACGTCGAATGTGTGATCACTTACAACGCCTATGTACTTTATGCCGAAGGTGCCCCTAGATGGGTTGCACTACTGATCTATGATTTTCGGGGTTTTGAAAAACTTTATTTCCAGGATTTTGAAAAACTGATTGTTTATAAAGGCTACTTATGTTTTAAACTAACTGTTTGAAACATACATGTAATTTTAAAACTAACTGTTCTAAAATCACTTGCTAATTAAAACTAGCTGTTTTAATAGCACACCTAGTTGACTAAAACTAACTGTTTTTATCAACTTAACCTTTTATATAAAACAATCATCTATACGTTGTTATAAAGAGTAATTAATATTCTAAACTAACTGTTTTAAATATTCATGTTATTTTAAACCAATTGTTTAAAACATCGGCTGATTGAAATCAACTGATTTAAAGTGTACTGGTTGATTGAAACTACCTGTTTCAATAACCCTTTCGGTCTGTCAAAAGTTAACTGTTCTGTCAACTTTGCTCTTTTATAACAATACACCAGGTTTTATTAAAAAGCTTCACTTTAAAGGTTTTCGATTGAAAAGTTAATAAAACCTAATTTCATCTTGTTTTAAAAAAATATTTTTAAAACATATCTAATAAACTAACAGTTATTAGCATCAACTACGTAGTTAATCATGCACACAGATAATTATAACAACTACGCAATTGTAAAACAGATAATTATAGGATTTGCCAATTTTGTTCCTAGGGACCAATAATGACCTAGTTTTTCTATAACTTCAAAACTTCGCGTAGCTCCCACTGGCTTCGTCATGCTTGTTAGTATTCCGGTAAGATGAAGAATAGCTCCCACTGGCCTCGTCATCCAAAAGAAAGAAAAAATCTGTCCTAGGGTCATTATTACATAAGGGGTTGTAAATGGCACGCAGGCCTCCCCGTAAACATGTCAAGGGTCTAAGTTGGCAAATACTATAACGTATATATATATATATGTAAAATCAAACTGAAATTCATATATAGTTCTCAAGCAATCACGCAATTATGTAAAAAAGCAATATTATAATTACGAGAAATAAAACTGGATCCGTTAAAATTATCTTATCGCAAAACTTGGTTTTATAACTGATTCGAAAAACAAACTGTTTTATGAATCAAAATATTTTTAGGTTGGAAAATAAATCCATAACCATTAAATCAAACAGGTTTTATGAATTCAATTTTATAATACTGACTTATTCAAAAATCAGATAAAAATTTAATTTCCATAAAAGATTAACTGGTTTGAATAAGTTTTATCAGATAAAAAAAAATAATTTTTGATAAGAAAACCTTAAAACCAAAACAGTTCCTTTTGGGCCATAACTTGGTCCAAAGAGTTGGGCATTGGGCCTGGATAACGCAACTAGGCCCAAAACACGAAAAACCCTAGGTTCATTCTGTGATCAAGAACCGCCGCCTACCACCACGCTGGTGGTTGCAGTCACGGCGGTTTGGTCTCCATGCGTGGCACTGTGGTTGTGTCTGTCGATTACGCCGATGATCACCACCCACAGGTGGCGATTGGCGAACACACAACTGCCGTTGTTACCGGTGATCGCAATCGACAACCACCGCTGCCACCACCATCTTGCGGGACCAACAGCAGCTATCGCCATCCCCACGACGACAATGGCAATCGGCCACCGTCGCCGTGCGACCACCATTACTACAAAGCGTTACCACCACCGTTTGCGGTTTGGAAACCGCCGGTCACCACCATCATCAACGCGGCTGCCAAAATTGGCCATGCCGCCGTCGGTTGCCACCGATGTCTACCGCCTGCCACCACCTATCTGGTGGTTTGGCTGGGCGTCCGCCGCCACCGCTGTTGCGGTTTGGTCGGCGATCGTGCCTGGTGGTTTTGGTTACAGCCGCCGCGATCATCGCCATCTGCGTCACCACCATCACTTACGGTGATGTGGTGGTTATTGCCGCCACCGCTACGATGGTATGGCGGCCGATTGGGGTTAACAGCAGCGATGGCGCAAACGCCATCACCACCATCCGCCTTCCGGCAGTCCTGATTAACACCACCGCCACCGTCGCCTCTTCCGGCTTCGGTGGCTCGATCGAAACCCAAAAACAGTCCCACCGCCACCACCACACCGGTGGTAGTGGTTTGTGGTTGTTCGAACGCCGTGGCCACCACCAACCTGGTGGTGTGGCCGTGGTGATTTGTGGTCTTTGCGGACAGCGGCCGGTGCCGTCATCACCAGCTGTGGTGCGGCCCGGTGCCTCCTCGGGTGATGACAAAGATTGATAACGAAACAAATGATAAAGATCGAATTTTTGTATGAATCTCAATTGAATTAAAAGATTTTAAGGAATTCGATACAAAATTTTAACGGATCACGTATAAACAGATAAATTGATAACTAAAAACGATTTATTAACAATGGCTCTGATACCACTGTTGGGTTTTTGTGGGTATCCTCGAATCAAACTGTTCCAAGGATTATCTCAGATCTATCAAAACCTCGCTGGTTCGATATATCTTGTAGGTTTAATACAAACTGTTAAAACCCACGTGATCAGAAACACACTGTTTCTGATCTAATCATGCGGAAGCGATAAAAGCTAAAAACCCATTAAAGCCTAATGATCTTAATCGTTTGTAGCTCTAAACCTAAAGGATTAGGTTAGATTAAATTACCTGGATGCTTGAGAATTAGTCCACCCGTAATCAACCAACGAACGTTCCTCTAGCAGAACCGTGAAACCCGAACAACAAAAACGACCCGAAGGGGGGGGGGGTTTGTGCGCCGGTTTTGGGAGAGAGGAGGGGAGACAGAAAACTGATTTTTCAACTGAAAAGGCTTAATGTTTTTCCTTAACCCATAGGCTTTATTTATATGGAGGAAAAATACAGTTTGTATGAGATTCAGTTTCCATATTGTAATTATCTCAAATTCATTCCTTTTATAAATTAGCTGGAAAAGAATTTGCATACGATAATTACGATTATATATATATTATCTAATATATATAAATCTTTATTAATTAACTATTACATATTTATTTATCTTAATAAATATATAATATCCTAATTAATTAATAACCCTCCAACTTTGGTAATTCTGACTGAAATTACCCAATAGATTTATAATACACTATTATAAATCCTAACTCTACATTTCGGGATTTCATCTAACTTGTTCGACTTATAGGTTCTCACAGGTGTGACCCTCAAGTGTCTTGTAACGTTGGATTGTATAATCACTTGGTTTGTCAACTCTGCACATAATTCCTAACAACTATAACAGGCAACAACTAGGATCATATGTATTTAAGAATACTAAGCACAATCAGATATGTCAAGACAACAATTTTGAAAATAAAAACGTAAAATTATAAATCCAAAATATAATCATCCCCAAAAACTGTTTAAAACATAAATCCAAAATAACTGTTTTAAAACCATAAACTCAAAATGTCTTGACTTATATCGAAATTAACTTGTACTTAAGATCCTCAGCAACCTCTGGGCACTTCACTTTATTTCTGACCTCCTGCAATAATCATTTGCTCTAGGTATCAATATACTTGTAAACCAACAAGTAAAAAGTGACAAAATAAAGCAATCATAAATTTCTGAGGTTTATATACCTGCTTCATGACGCTTAGGGCAGTTTTGCCTCCAGTGACCGACCTCATTGCATATGAAGCAGCGGTTCTCGGTCCTAGCTTTGTTTGGCTTAACCTTCTTGCCCTTGCCCTTGCCTTTGCCTTTCTTGGGTGCACTCTGGATGGCCTGGACTGGTCATTTTCCTTTACTGGTGCTAGCATGCCCATTCTTCTTTTTCACCCCTCCGTCTTTCACCATCAAGACGTCCTTGGTCTTGTTCTTGTTCCCCATATTTAGTTCAGCTGTCTTAAGCATGGAGTGCAATTCTGCTATTGTTTTCTCCATGTTATTCATATTGTAATTGACTACAAAGGGCCTGTAGTCTTCTGACAGTGAATTGAGTATGGTGTCTGTTGCCAGCTGCAACGGAACAGGATGACCTAGTCTCTCCAGATGATCTAAGTGCCGTTTCATTTTCATGACATGGTCACTTACTGATGTCCCTTTTACCATCTTGCACTCATTAAATGCTTTGGTGGCATCGTAGCGTTCTGTACGTGCCTGGGTCTGGAACATGTCCCTCAACTGGCGGATCATGTCATAAGCATTTATTTATGAGCCCTGCTTGCAGGTCTGGGCTCATTGTTGCAAGCATGAGACAGGCAACATCCAGTAGATCATCGGAGTGCTTCTTGTGGGCATTCCTAGCAGCAGCCGGAGCATTTGCTGGAGGTGCCTCCCCAAGAGGCTCTTCAAGAACATACCACTTTCTCTCATGTCTGAGCACAATCATCAGATTGCGCTCCCAGTCGAGAAAGTTAGAGCCGGTCAGCTTATCCTTCTCTAGGATAGAGCGGAGGGAAAGATTGTTAGTGCTGGTAACAGTGCTTGCCATCTACACAAAATAAAACTTTTGGTCTTTAGCAACTGTAAATAGATTAAATTCCAATAATTATCAATAAACCCTTAAATGATCAATCTATTGGACTAGGATCCTTATTTCATACGTCCTGATGTGCGTAATGTTCTTGCTCCACCAGACCCGTATTTATTTCGGTAGGTAAGGACTTTTACCAATCATGTCTAACTGACATGACTCCTAGATCTTTTCGGGACCATGGCAACTATCTGTGCATGTTTTAGTCCCTCTAAGTGCTTTTTGGCCCGGTACCACCCGGTGAACATTATAGTACCAAAACAGATCTCACCATTTTGGGGACCTGATCACTATACTCTGGCCGGTACCACCCGGAGATAATTCGTAGAGTTATGTAACCCCTTCAGCTTCAGTTTGAACACAGACGTTGAATGTGTGATCACTTACAACGCCTATGTACTTTACGCCGAAGGTGCCCCTAGATGGGTTGCACTACTGATCTATGATTTTCGGGGTTTTGAAAAACTTTACTTCCAGGCTTTTGAAAAACTGATTGTTATAAAGGCTACTTACGTTTTAAACTAACTGTTTCAAACATACATGTAATTTTAAAACCAACTGTTCTAAAATCACTTGCTAATTAAAAACTAACTGTTTTAATAGCACATCTAGTTGATTAAAACTAACTGTTTTTATCAACTTTGCCTTTTATATAAAACAATCATCTATAGGTTTTGAAACAAAAACTATCGTTTTGAAGAAACTGATAATAATAAAACTTATATACCTTTTTGTGATACAACCTAGTTTTAAAATAACAACTTTATTTAAAACTACTAACATGCAAGATATCACAAATAATCAATCAACCTTGCAATTAAACAATAATTAATCACATAGTAGCTAATTATAATTTTTTTTGCCAACGTTTCCTAGGGACCAATAATGACCTATCTCACTAAAAGCTTTAAAACTCGCGTAGCTCCCACTGGCATCGCCATGTTTTGTTAGTACTCTGGTAAGATGAAGAATTTTAGTAGCTCCCACTGGCCTCGTCATCCCGAAAGAATAAAACAAATATCTATCCTAAGGTCATTATTACATAAGGGGTTGTAAATGGCACGCAGGCCTCCCCGTGAATATGTCAAGGGTCTAGGTTGGCAAATACTATAATAGATACAAACTCAAACTGAGATGCATATATAGAACTCAAGCAATCACGCAATTATATATATATATGCAATATAACAAAAGCAATATTATAATTACGAGAAATAAACCTGGATCCGTTATCTTGTCTCAATTATCGTAAAACTTGGTTTTATAACCGATTCGAAAAACAAACTGTTTTATGAATCAAAAATATTTTAGGTTGAAAAATGGTTTTTACTTAAAACTAAGGTTTATAAACAATAAATCCTACTTTACAAAAACTAAAACCATTTTATCTAAAACAATCCATTTACCCAAAAATTATATCAAACGGGTTTTATTGATCCAATTTTATAATACTGGCCCTTAGTGTTTTAATTAAACATAAAATTAGGCCTATTTGAAAAACCGGTGAAAAATTTAATTTCTTATCAAACCCGAAAAACAACTCAACTGGTTTGTATAAATTTTATTAAAAATTAAACAGAAAAATAATTTTTGGATAAGAAAGCTTGAACTCTTTTGGGCCATAACTTGGTCCAAAGAACTGGGCTTTGGGCCCGGTACCATTTAGGCCCAACTTATACGAAAAACCCTAGGTCGATCAGAAGTCTGGTTCGTGTCGTGAAAGCGCGGCTTGCGCCGTGATTTCCTCGAGTGCAATTCCGCTTACCACCGCCAGCACGGTGGCTTGTGGCGGTCGTGTCTGCCGATTGATCGACCACCGCCACCGCTTGGTGTGGCCGTGAGGCAGCCAGCGGTGGCCGGTTAGCACACCATTGCCGCCATCCACCACCGCGTCTGTGGTTTTAGGTGGTTGCGTTTGGACCACCGTGATCCGGTTATGGCCGCCGTAAACACCACCATCGAACCGTTGTGGTGTATCTACGGCTACCACCACACGCCACCGTTCGACCACCGTTACTATCGCCACTGGCCGGCAACGACAGCAGCGTAAACGACGCCACCATCGCCACTGGCCGGCGATCAATTGAACAGGAACGGCCATCACCGTTATGCGATTCGTGAACCGTTGGCCACCACCAACACGGTGGCTTAGCCGTGGTCCATCGCAAATACCACGACCACCTATCTGGTGGTGCAGCCACGGTGGTTTGATCGTGTTTTGCGAGGATGGTTTCGGCCATCGTGAGACGCCGCCACCACCACGCTGGTGGTGCAGCTGCGGTCTAGCCGCGATCGAGCCATAGCCGGACACGTGTCCCGCTTGAATTTGATTCGGTCATCACCACCATCAACGCGGCTGCCAAATTTGGCCATGCCGCCGTCGATTGTCACCGATCTGGTGGCTGCCGGTTTGCCGACTTCGGCTACGGCATGACACGGTTAGATGGTTCGGTTGGCTTCGGCCACCAATCACCATCGTCAGCTGGTGATGACGGTGACGTCAAGACGCCCCCACCACCACTGTTTGTGTAATCGAGATCACCCGCCACCACCCATCTGGTGGTGCGGCTGTGGTTGTTACACGGCAACGAAGGGCTTCGGCCACCACCACCTAACTGGTGGTGTGGCCCGGCGATTTCTTAGCAGCAACAGGGTTGACCACCACTACCTAACTGGTGGCGTGGCCTTGGGATAGTAGCCGGTCACCGTCGTGGTGTGATCCGGTGACCACGGTGGCCAGCCGCAACCACCACGCTGGTGGTGTGGTGGTGATGTGATAACCGTAGTCATCATCAATCCGGTCGTGGTTTTTCCGGGTTTCTCGTATGATAAATAATAACAATCGAATTTTATATAAACCAATAAAAAATCAGATTTTTAAACCCTTTTACGCAAGAAACAGATTTTAACGGATCACACATAAACTAATATAAACAAATAAACGATTTATAACAATGGCTCTGATACCACTGTTGGGTTTTTGTGGGTATCCTCGGATCAAACTGACTCGAGGATTAACACGGATTTAACGAACCTCACTGGTTTGATAAATCTCATAGGTTTAAAATCAAACTGATAAAACCTAGCGATCAGAAACACACTGTTTCGATCTTATTATGCGGAAGCGTTTAAAAGCAAAAACCCTTAAAAGCCTATTGATCTTTAATCGTTTCTTGTTTAATCCTAATGGTTCAAGTTTAGATCAATTTACCTGGACTGCTTGAGATTTAATCCACCGGTGATTGACCTACGAACGTTCTTCTAGTTGAACCGAATGAAACCCGAACACTTGAAAAACCAAACTGGCGTTCCGAGTGGGATAGAAGGTGGCGCCGGCTGGAAGAGAGAGAGGGAGAGAGAACTGGAAACTGAATTGTGTTTTCTCAAAAGCTTAGTTTTTTCCTTAACCCATAAGCCTTATTTATATGGAGGAAAAATACAGTTTGAATAGAATCCAATTTCCATATTATAATTATCTCAAATCTTTTCCTTTTATTAACTGGAAAAGAATTTGCATATGATAATTATAAATATATATATTTATCTAATATATATATCACTTTATTAATTAACTATTATATATTTATTTTATTAAATAAATATACAATCTCCTAATTAATAACCCTCCGACTTTGGTAATTCTTACTGTAATTACCCAATTGATTTATAATATACTATTATAAATCCTATCTCTCCATTTCTGGGTTTCATCTAACTTGTTCGACTTATAGGTCCTCACAGGTGTGACCCTCAAGTGTCTTGTAACATTGGATGTATAATTACTTGGTTTGTCAACTCTGCACATAATCCCTAACAATTTCAACTTCAGATCATTAGCATCGCTGACACTATCATCAGCTTTCATCAATAGATGGTGCTGATGGTTTTCCTAGTGACATGACTATTTGTCTTCAGAGAATACATTAGCAGTTATCAGCTATCGCTGTCACTGAAAGGAGTCAGTGACAAGTCATCGTTGATATCATTTATGAACCATGCTTAGCAGTATGGACCTTCAGCGAACAGACTCGCTGTAGTTCCCTAAGCATCTATAGTTTGCTAAGTATTCTGAGATGAAAGATAAAGGATCATTGATATTTCATAAAGTCTTAGGAAGACTGGATCAACAGCTTCAACCTTGAGTGACAAGCTTGAAGTGGTTAAGGTTAAAGTCTTCAGAGCCTCTTCGATTGCTAAGGGAGTGGAGATCAAGCTTTTGAACTCTTTCAATTTGGTGAATACCTATGTGGCAAAGGACTTTAACTCCTCCTTTATCATAAAGGCACTCTACGGGACATCTGAACCAACACATGGTTCAGATTTAGCCATGGAGTGAATGGCGCCCTCAGTGGTTGTTGGTATGTTGCTAGCTCGAGGACTTCCTCCGGATCCTCGAACTCCCTTAAAAGGAGAGCCTACAAGAGTTATGTCAACTTCATGCTCTAAGGATGGTTCAGAGCCATCCTTTATAGAGAGGTTGAGTGGACTTGGTGACTATTCAAGAGTCACTAAGACTGTGTTCCTTACTTGTGCCTTTGAAGCACGTTTAGATGTTCTCTCAAGTGTCGAGGCAACATATGCCTCTGTGTACTATGGTGTCTTGTCCGTGGGCAATTGGACAATTATATACTGATTTATCATTTTGAGAGGATGAATAGAGATAGGGGTACCTAGCTGAGAATTCTGCCGAGGATGAACAAGTGTTCTTTGTGGGGCTGGATAGGGTTGGGCTCGAAGTGTGCACTCCTTATTTAAAGAGAGGTCCCTTTAGAATAGGGCTCTCAAAGATGTAGGTTGCACTGGGAGTTGGTTGGGGAGACGTGCCCTTGGCATCTTTTTCACTAGAATCTCCTTCTACGACCTTTACATTTCCTAATACGCCCCTATCCTGCTTACTTATCGTCATACCAGTAACATCGATCGCCTTCACTAGAGGAGGAGCGTCAAAATTTTCCTCTTCAACCTCATTTTCATTTAACAAGACTTTTTTCTCTACACTAGGAGACAAGCCTGCTACTTCGACGAGTTCGCCCTTTGCCTTTTGAAGATGAAATGTATCTTGTGCAGAGCCTTCTACAGCAACTTTTTGTAATATCCTTACTACCTTGGCAAACGAATCCTCAAAGACCTCTTGGATTTTCTTAGAAGTGCCTTGTGCTTTTGTAGTTGTTGATTTATTTTTCCTCTATAAAGGCACCTCTGAAGATACTTGGTTAGTGGGGCTGGTCTCTAGGATGACCACTTCTTTGGTCAATGCCTTCTTCAGCTTCCTCTTCCTCTTTGGGTTTTCGATAGAGGGAGGGGTGACTTCCTTTGGGAGTTGAACCTCTGGTGAGTGAGGTTCTAAGACCATCTTCTTGGTCGTCTTCTTCTTTTCCTCTGATAGACCCTCTCATTCTGCGAGTCTCTTTTTGAGTTTCTATTTCTTTTGCTTCTTAGGATATCCTCACCACTATGGCTTATTTTCCTTTCTCATATCTCTGGTCTCTGTTGGCCCCTCCTGTACTCCCTCTTCCCTCTTACCTCTGTAAGATAAGGTTAGGTTGCTTACTGTCATCTTCTGAGCCACACACTTTTGTCGAATTTGGCTTACTATGTTGGTGTAGATGAGTTGGGCAAAATCCAAAGGTAGGTCAAAGAAGATTCCATACATGATGGAGAACATTGAGTGGCTTGTTTGGTCTTGACTTCCCACCTTGCCTGTTAGCGTTCTGTTGAGGAGAGAGAACAGGGTATTCCATAAAGGTGGTAGTCCTTGTTTGTGGAACAGGGTCCTCTTGTTGATAGTTTCAGCATAGACAAGGAACTTCAGAAATTTGAGAAGTTCGGGCTTAGTAGGGTTTGGTGAGTACTTTTCCAAACCCAAATCTTCGATGGTTGGAAGTTGAAGTGCTTTTCAAAGTCGATCCACATTGAAAGCCAGGTGAAGAAAATCATCCACATCTAGATGAGTGGCATAACCATTGATGCAAATTCCATGGTTAGGGAGATCGACGATGCTTACACTAAAAAGTTATTAAGAGATGTAGGTCTCAGGTACATCATCTCGTTTTGTGGCCATTGCGTAGATCAAGCAGTAATTCTGAAGAATCTGAATCAAGGTTTCGTAATATCAGGATAACCGACGCGTTCAAGGTAGCATAGTAATTGTTAGGTTCGCGTTTGAGGGTGTAGGTGTGGTAGTTGTGGTTCAGGAATTAGATTACGTGCGATGATGGCACATTGGTTTGATCCACATATTGGAATCGAGCAGCATGAGAGGCGTTAGAGCCTTGGGAGTGGTTTGGTGAAACAACCATTGAAAATAAGAGGTTTGGAAAAAAGCTACAGGTTCGTCGGAGTTCTTGAGAGTATTTTGTGAGCATAAAGGAAGAAGAATGAGGGTAAAAGGGTATTTATAAGAGAGGGAATAGTTTATTTGAATTCAAAATGGTTTTAAATCCGTAATAAGTGAATAGGGTAATTACGGGCGGCTCAAGACTGAAACCGTTTGGTCTACGATCTCTTAGAGTGTGCCATTTGTCTATGTGTGACGCAAGATCGATGACGTGCGCCCCAACTTTCTGACACTCGCGTGGCTTATTTTTACCCTTATCCTTTAACCACATGCATCATATCAGATGAAAAATTCACACAGGTTAGATTTCTCAGAGGCTCAAGGGTTACAGAGCCTCTGTGATATGTGCAGGGCCTTCTTCGATTTCACCTTTTGTATTTACCTATACATTTGAAAATCCAATGAGAGAATGAAGAATTTCGCAGAAGCAAAAAACAACAAATCCTCTAAGGTGTGTCACAGAAGGTCTGTAAATTACATGTTTTGAGAAAAACTTAAAACATTTGCATTTCTCATGGTTTTATCTTTTAAGAACAAAGTTTGTCTTCTAGACTCCCCTTTTAAGAATGCTTACCTGCAGAAATCCCTCTAGGACTAAGATCCAAGTGAGGTATATGAAAAGAAAAGATATGTACAAACATAGAGTAAATTATGTACAGAGGTTCAGAGCACT